>SJYT01021607.1:350233-402394 GCA_006410635.1 Cephalophus harveyi
CTTGGACTGCAAGGAGATCCAACCAGTCCATTCTGAAGGAGATCAACCCTGGGATTTCTTTGGAAGGAATGATGCTAAAGCTGAAACTCCAGTACTTTGGCCACCTCATGCGAAGAGTTGACTCATTGGAAAAAACTCTGATGCTGGGAGGGATTGGGGGCAGGAGGAGAAGGGGACGACCGAGGATGAGATGGCTGGATGGCATCACTGACTCGATGGATGTGAGTCTGAGTGAACTCCGAGAGATGGTGATGAACAGGGAGGCCTGGCGTGCTGCGATTCATGGGGTCGCAAAGAGTCGGACACGACTGAGCGACTGAACTGAACGTATTCCACAACATTCCACCCCTTGCAGTGTCTATACATGTGTTCAGTTCAGTCTCTCAGTCGTGTCTGACTCTGAGACCCCATGGACTGCAGCATACCAGGCCTCCCTGTCCATCATCAACTCCCAGAGCTTGCTCAAACTCAAGTCCATCGACTTGGTGATGCCATCCACCCATCTCATCCTCTCTTGCTCCCTTCTCCTGCCTTCAATTTTTCCCAGCATCAGGGTCTTTTCTAATGAGTCAGCTCTTCACATCAGGTGGCCAGAGTACTGGAGTTTCAGCTTCAGCATCAGTCCTTTCAATGAATATTCAGGACTGATTTCCTTTAGGATGGACTGGTGGGATCTCCTTGCTTTCCAGGGGACTCTCAAGAGTCTTCTCCAACACCACAGTTCAAAAGCATCAACTCTTTGGCGCTCAGCTTTCTTTATAGTCCAACTCTCACTTCCATACTTGACTATTGGAAAAACCATAGCTTTGACTAAACAGACCTCTGTCAGCAAAGTAATGTCTCTGCTTTTTAATATGTTGTCTAGGTTGGTCATAACTCTTCTTCCAAGGAATAACCATCTTTTAATTTCATGGCTGCAGTCACCATCTGCAGTGATTTTGGAGCCCCCCAAAATAAAGTCTGACACTGTTTCCACTGTTTCCCCATCTATTTGCCATGAAGTGATGGGACCAGATGCCAAGATCTTAATTTTCTGAATGTTGAGTTTTACGCCAACTTTTTCACCCTCCTCTTTCACTTTCATCAAGAGGCTCTTTAGTTCTTCTTCACTTTCTGCCATAAGGGTGGTGTCATCTGCCTATCTGAGGTTATTGATATTTCTCCTGGCAATCTTGATTCCAACTTGTGCTTCATCCATCCCAGCATTTCACAATGTATTCTGTATATAAGTTAAATAAGCAGGGTGGCAATATACAGCCTTGACATACTCCTTTCGCGCTTTGGAACCAGTCTGTTTTTCCACGTCCAGTTCTAACTGTTGCTTCTTCACCTGCATACAGATTTCTCAGGAGGCAGGTCAGGTGGTCTGGTACCCCCATCTCCTGAAGAATTCTCCACAGTTTGTTGTGATCCACACAGTCAAAGGCTTTGGCATTGTCAATAAAGCAGAAATAGATGCTTTCCTGAAATTCTCTTGTTTTTTCGATGATCCAACAGATGTTGGCAATTTGATCTCTGGTTCCTCTGCCTTTTCTAAATCCAGCTTGAACATCAGGAAGTTCATGGTTCATGTACTGTTGAAGCCTGGCTTGGAGAATTTTGAGCATTACTCTGCTAGCGTGTGGGATGAGTGAATTGTGCGGTAGTTTGAGCATTCTTTGGCATTGCCTTTCTTTGGGATTGGAATGAAAACTGACCTTTTTCAGTCCTGTGGCCACTGTTGAGTTTTCCAAATTTGCTGGCATATTGAGTACAGCACTTTCACAGCATCATCTTTCAGGATTTGAAATAGCTCAACTGGAATTCCATCACCTCCACTAGCTTTGTTCGCAGTGATGCTTCCTAACACCCACTTGACTTCCCACTCCAGGATGTCTGGCTCTAGGTGAGTGATCACACCATTGTGGTTATCTGGGTCATGAAGATCTTTTTTGTACAGTTCTTCTGTGTATTCTTGCCACCTCTTCTTAATATCTTCTGCTTCTGTTAGGTCCATACCATTTCTGTCCTTTATTGTGCCCATCTTTGCATGAAATGTTCCCTTGGTATCTCTAATATTCTTGAAGAGATCTCTAGTCTTTCCCATTCTATTGTTTTCCTCTATTTCTTTGCATTGATCACTGAGGAAGGCTTTTATCTCTCCTTGCTATTCTTTGGAACTCTGCATTCAAATGGGTATATCTTTCCTTTTCTCCTTTGCCTTTCACTTCCCTTCTTTTCATAGCTATTTGTAAGGCCTCCTCAGACAACCATTTTGCTTTTTTGCATTTCTTTTTTTGGGGGATGCTCTTGATCACTACCTCCTGTACAGTGTCACGAACCTCCATCCATAGTTATTCAGGTACTCTATCAGATCTGATCCCTTGAATCTATTTGTCACTTCCACTGGATAATCATAAGGGATTTGATTTAGGTCACACCTGAATGGTCTAGTGGTTTTCCCTACTTTCTTCAATTTGAATTTGCCAATAAGGAGTTCATGATCTGAGCCACAGTCATCTCCCAGTCTTGTTTTTGCTGACTGTATAGAGCTTCTCCATATTTGGCTGCAAAGAATATAATCAATCTGATTTCTGTACTGACCATCTGGTGATGTCCATGTATGGAGTCTTCTCTTGTGCTGTTGGAAGAAGGTCTTTGCAATGACCAGTGCGTTCTTTTGACAAAACTATATTAGCCTTTGCCCTGCTTCATTTTGTACTCCAAGGCCAAATTTGCCTGTTACTCCAGGTATCTCTTGATTTCCTACTGAATACACGTGTACCCAGGTGAAATACAGACAGACAAGAATAGATAGACCCCTGAGGGTAATACATAGGAGACCTGCAGCCTGCCTAACAAATATTCCTAATTTTTGGTAGGCTTCTCTTGAATGAACTTGGAGAAACCCAGAGTCCAGCCCAATTCAGTGAAGACTAAAAGGAGAGACCAGGAGTGAGACCCCTGAAAGTGAAGACCATATATAAAAACACACTACAGTTAGGAGCTGGCATTCATTACATGCTTCCCAGGTGACTCTGCAAGTAAAGAAGCCACTTGCCAGTGCAAGAGATGTAAGAGATGCAGGTTGATCCCTGGGTCAGGAAGATCCCCTGGAGGAGGACATGGCAACCCACTCCAGTATTCTTGCCTGGAGAATCCCATGGACAGAGGAGCCTGGCAGGCTACAGTCCATAGGACTGCAAAGAGTTGAACAGGACTGAAGCGACTTGGCACACACACATCCGTTACATGCAATCCTGTTATGGATCACATCCTTCTCAGCCTGCTTCAAGTTTGATTCTAACAGTAAATACCATAATTGCTTTACCATAAAGTGCTTAGACCACCTTAACCAGGCTTTGAATATCTCTCACCATTTTAACTTCCTAGGTCACATTTCACCTATTGATACTTCCTGGCTGGTACATCTAGACCAACCACACAGAAACTGACCGCTGTCTTATTTCAGGACTTGCCTCTTGGATGGTGATTCCAGGAGTAAACCAACTGGGGAGTGGTTAGCACACTCAGAAGTTCCCCTTTCTAACCAAAGACCTTAAAGAAAGTATTAGAAGGTTTGGAGCAAGAGAGTGGCACAATGAAATTCATGTTTTAAGAGGGTTAGTTTGACCTCTGCAAGATGGATTTGAAGACAAAAGTTACAGAATTCATGGGAATGTTCTTATAACAATACAATGTGAGTGTCTAAAAGTCTAAGCTTGCACGATGGCAATGCAAAGAAAGATACATACAGTAGAGATATTGTAAAGGAAAAAAAAATCAGTGAATTTAGTGAATGAAACCTCTGCCCAGAGAAAAGAGTCTAACAGAGATTGCCAGTGGGACTGACATGACTTAAAGGTAGAGGCAAAGCAGAAGAAAATTAGATATTGAAGAAAGCTGGTATTCCTGAGGGGTGTGCAATTTTAGGGATTATTTAGATAAAGCAAATCACTAGCTATATAGACAACACCAAGCTCCATGTACCAATAGGGAAATAAAGTTTGATTTCCTTTGTGTATATGTGCTTACTGTTTTCTAAATTCAAAAACAGCTCAGCTGAGAAAAAGAATCTGAATAGACAATGCACAGAGGAAGAAATTCTAACGGCCAATAAGCATTTGAAAAAAAAAAAAGTTCAATAGTGGAATTGCTAATACAGATTGATTTCTAAAAACAGAATGTAAGGCAAAAATCAAGTGCAGTATAGTTGGAAATCTTTTAAATCTCCCAGGAAATAAGTATACATGATTTGGTGCACAGAATCCTACATGTATGTATAAATATATAACATATTGCATCAAGGTGATTCCCAAGACCACCTTAGTTTCAATAATTCACTAGGGGAATACACAAAATTCAGAAAAGTTGTTATATGTATTGCATGGGGGACTATACTCAATATTTTGTAATAAACTATAAGGGAAGATAATCTGAAGAAGAATCTATGTCTAGACAGATAGATATAACTAAACCATTGTTCTATATACTTGAAATATTTGCTTCTTGGAAGAAAAGCTGACAAATCTACATAGCATATTAAAAGGCAAAGACATCACTCTGCCAACAAAGGTCCATATAGACAAAGCTATAGTTTTTTCAGTAGTCATATACAGATGTAAGAGCTGGACCATAAAAAAGGCTGAGCACCAAAGAATTTATGCTTTCAAACTGTGGTGCTGGAGAAGACTCTTGAGAGTCCCTTGGACTGCAAGGAAATCAAACCAATTAATCCTAAAGGAAATAAACCCTGAATACTCATTGGAAGGACTGATGCTGAAGCTCCAATACTTTAGCCATCGGATATGAAGAGGTGACCCAATGGAAAAGACCCTGAGGCTGGGAAAGATAAGGGGCAGGAGGAGAAGGGAGCAACAGAGGAAGAGATGGTTAGATGGCATACTGACTCAATAGACATGAACTTGAGCAAACTCCAGGAGGCAATGAAAGACAGGAAAGCCTGGTGTGCTGCCATCCATGGGCTTGCAAAGAGTTGGACACAACTTAGCAAATGAACAACAATACTTGAAACTATACACTGTAGTTAGTTCAGTTGCTCAGTCATGTCCAACTCTTTGCAACCCCATGAACTACATCATGCCAGGCTTCCCTGTCCATCACCAACTCCTGAAGCTTGCTCAAACTCATGTCCATCAAGTCAGTGATGCTATCCAACCATCTCATCTTCTGATCAACTATTATGCTTCAATTTTTAAAAAGAAAAGCTGTTATACTCATGGTTATGATTTATAACAGCAAAAGAAAAATTTCATAGAGCAGAATCAGGATAAATCAAGTGCAAGCTTCCAGGTGTCCTCTCCCAGGAAAGATAGCACTTATTCTCCCAGCAACATGTGTGACAACATACAGCCAACCAGGGAGACTCACCTGAGCCTTGGTGACCAAGGTGTTTATTGCAAATCAATCATATGGACATGGAGCAGAGACATGACTAACTTCAGCTAGTCAGTCTCCAGCGCCCCCAGAGGTCTAGCTAATACAGTGTGGCCCAGAACCTCAGCTGAACCAAAACAGGCATTCACCATAAATCATATGGTCAACATAAACTATCTGGCATGGCCTATGATCACTATGCTTCCCAGAAGGCTCAGTGGTAAATAATTTGCCTGCAAATTCAGGAGGCGTGAGTTCAAGCCCTGGTTAGGAAGATTCCCTGGAGTTGGAAATGGCAACCTGCCCCAGTATTCTTGCCTGGGAAATCCCATGACAGAGGAACCTGGCAAGCTACAGTCCAGGGGATTGAAAAAAGTCAGACACGATTGAGAACTGAGCTCGCATGCATGGTCATTGTACAAAGACACTCTTATCAGGCAGATATTCCAAGGGCTTAGAGCTTTTCTCCCAGGAGCTGACCAAAGTCCAGCCATAAATATCTTTGGAATATACAGGATTTAAACACCTAGGCCTCCTGAGTTAACCCTTGACTACACATGTACATAAAAATATAAGCCATGTACTAGATTATCCGTGCAAAACAGAACTGTATAACATTCTGTCTTTAGAAACTAGAATCATAATTCCACTTAGAAGACAGTATCCAAGTAAATAACGGGTATGAATAAAGCTCAACATTCTAGGATGACAGTAAAAGAGCAAAAATTCAAAAACAAACTCAGTGTCTAAGACTAGGAAAATGGTTAAATAAATCATGGTGTACTCATAGCCTGGACTACTATATACTCCAAGTGTATTAGTAGCTCAGTTGTGTCTGACTCTTTTGCTACCCCATGGGGTATAGCCTACCAGGCTCCTCTGTCCATGGAATTTTTCAGGCAAGAATACGGGAGTGGGTAGCTGTTCCCTTCTCCAGGGGATCTTCCTGACCCAGGGATCAAACCCGGGTCTCCTGCATTGCAGGCAGACTCTTTACCGTCACCAGTGAAGCCCTTTATACCACTTAAAATCCATATATTTTTAAGTGAAAAACAAAATATATAATTAATGCTCATCACTCATGAATTTTGCATTTGTGAATTCACCTCATCTCTAAAATTTACTTGTAATCTCAAAATCAATCATTGAGGTGCTGTTTGTGGTCATTTGTGGACTTGCACAAAGTGGCGAAAAATTTGAGTTGCCCAATGGGCACGTTCCCAACTGAGGTCAAACAAGGTGATAACTGCCTTGTTTCATCTTACACTGTAAACAAGTATCTTTTTCATGATCTACCTACTGCCATGCATTTCACATTTCTGTGTTTCTTGTTGGTGACTTCTCTCTCTAAACTGGCCCCAAGCATAGTACTGAAGTACTATCTAGTGCTCCCAAGGGCAAGAAGCCTGGGATGTGCCTTATAGAGAAAATATTTGTGCTAAATAAGGTTCATTCAGGCATGAGTTTTAGTGCCATTGGATATGAGTTCAATGTTAATGAATTAACAATGTTTTAAACTTTCTTCAACTGAAGCACATATTAAACAAAGCGATGTATTAATTGACTGATGAAAATGTAGTAAGCAGAGACTCACAGGAACCTAACCCAATACTTTTTCTAGGAGCAATGGTTCAATGTTCGCTAATACACTGTTTGTAGCAACTACAGAACATAGCTACCACAAATAATGAGAACTGTTTATGTATATACAACACGGAAAGATATATATCAAGATAGTGATAGTGGCTATCTTTAATAAGAAGGTGGTTGATTTTGATTTTCTTTTTTCTAGTATTTTGCAATATTTGCCACACTTTCTATCAGCAACATGTGTAATATATACAATTGAGGAAAAGTTAGTTATGCAATAAATAAATGTAAGACCATGATAAATAGATCACACCAAAAAAAAAAAAGAAAAGACCTTAGTTACTGAGGAAACCATTAAGGGTGGACCCTAATATTTCTAAAGGTACCAGCAGCATAAGTTACCATATGAAAAACCACATAGATGAGTACCCAGGTTCACCTATGGAAAGGTAAGTGGGGGCAAGGAGGGAAAGGGGATTGAATAATATTATGCTTCCTCATAAAAATAAAATAGAGCAAAATTTCATTCTATTCATTGTCAAAGGCATGGAGGGAAAATTCTTGTTGGCTTCCCTCTTTCAGCCTGTCTCCAAACAAAGCTTATTTATGAGCAGGGAGCTGAAAAGGACCTAGAATTCCTGATTTGTTTCCACCCTGATGCTTGGTGGTAGAGATAATAAGGCTGCTGTGGGTGGGCTTTGCATAACCAACCCATCCTGCATTCGTCCGTGGTCAGTTGGGCTTTGAGTGAATGTGTTATTTGAAAATCAATGCTAAGACCATGAAAACAGCATTGCAGTATCATGAGGGTCTCACCCTCCAAGTTTTCTCTGGGGATCCGTGTGTTATCAACACTTCACCCTCACATTACTCACAGGCAATAGCAGCTGTGGCAGCATTTTCTCATCTTTAGTTTGTTTCAACTCCCCTGAGAACCATACAGAATACACCTCCCATTTATGCCAACTCTTCCTTTGTGAAGGATCCCACAAGGCTTCATTAATTTCTCAGGCTAGCCCCAGAGGTCACTGTTGCTGCTTCTGGGGCAAAGCAGAACCTGATAGCACACAGAAACCCAGGACAGTTATTTGAATTAAGAAACAGAGAAGCATTCCCACTATAGGGAGTTCAGGGAAATTACATATGACCAATTACCTATGACCAAGAATCTAGGCACTCTCACAAAGAAATAATGGCTGTCACTGGCTCCGAGGTGAGGTGGGAGTCCAAAGAGCTTTAGAACAGGTGGACTCCAAAGAACAAAGTTTTGATCAAAGGGGATTCTTTGATCGAGACAAAAATTTGACACATCTTGAAAGAAATACTGATACAATGGAGTTTCCCTATCTAATGCACTCAAAACTCCAAAGGAATTTTCCTCTGATATAATACAGCTGGATATTAGCAAGAAAGAACTACATGAAAAATCTAAGGTCAAATGCATCAAGCAGGGAGAACATAAAGCAATTAACGTGAGAGAAAAAGATGTTGGCTCTAAAAGAAACGGAAACTGGATATTATCACCCTTTTGATGATCAGAGACCAAGCCCTCTAGAGCAGGAAAGGGTTTCATTAACTAAATGGCCTGGAAGCTCTTACCACAGATGAACCAGAGAATGTGTTTCCAGGGCAGGGAAGGATAATAGTCTACTGAAAATGAGAACCCAAAAGATCTTTCAAAACAAAAATTTATTAACCACCTAAAAATCAATAAGGAAAAGAAAAACACCTCAAACAGAACTATGGGCAAAGAGCATGAATAGGCAAGTCATGCACACCAATACTGCTAATGAACATCAAAAGCTGTTCAACTTCCCCTAAAATTAATCAAATAGAATTAAAACAATAATGTGATTATTTCTACCTCTCAGCTTGCCAAAGATGGAAACATTAATGATATTCAGTGTCAGCAAGAAGGTAGGAAAATGGGACTTCCCTGGTAGTCCAGGGGTTAGGAATATGCTTTGCAATGCAGGGGACACTGGTTCAATCCCTGGTCAGGGAATTAAGATCCCACACATCACAAAACAGCTAAGTCTGAATACTGTAGAGTCAGTGTGCCTCAGCTAGAGCATCCAAGTGCCACAATGAAAGATCACGTGTCCCAAACTAAGACCAGAGGTAGCCAAATAAATAAGCGTTTTTAAAAGATGGTAGGGAAAAAATAAATAAAATTTTTTTAAAAAAGAAAGTAGGGAAACAAAAATGAAGAAATACTCTTGTTGTACATATATTTATATTACACTTTAAATGTTCATCTCCTTTGACTCAACATATCTACTTCTAATAATAGAAACATTCGTCTCATGGAAATGTTCAAGTAGTCAAGGGTGTTTAGCATAGCATTGTTTATAAAATTTTTAAAATCTAGTATAACTCATTGTCCTTTCACTGAGGTTGGTTAAATTCCTACAGTACTTATAATGGAATACTTTAAAGCTATGAAAAATAACGAGACATATCTTTACTTAGCACATGCGTACGCGTTCAGTTGTGCCCACCTTTTTGAGACACCATGGACTGTAACCCGCCAGGCTCCTCTGTCCATGGGTTCCCCAGCAAGAATACTGGAGAGGGTAGCCGTGCTCTCCTTCAGGGGATCTTCCCCACCCAGGAATCAAACCCATTTCTCTTATGTCTCCTGCATTGGCAAGTGGGTATTAAAAATGGGGAGTTGATACTAAATAAGGTAATAAAATTATGTGATTATGTAAGAAACCAATAGGCCAAGCAAACACTGTACTCAAAAAATTTCATTTAGGGCAGTGCATATTATTTTACACAATCTTAGAAGAATCTGTTAAGGCAACTAAGCACAGAGTTAGACTAACTATGCATGTTTGTGAAGACTGCCAATAGACTGCATGTTTAAAAGCCTGGAACTGAGGCAGCTATCAAAGGCTAGGATACCTTAAAGAGTGCCTTACGTGCAGTGAAGTCCTTTTCAAAAGAAATGATTGAGCCTTCTAAGAAGAAAAGTTCATTCTCATTCAACTAACCTAATGTTCTTCTAGCTCTGAAGATGCATGATTTTGCAGACAACAGAAAAGAACTGTATTCCTTGCTGCCCCCTTGTGAGTTTTAAGAAAACTGTTCCTTGGTTTATTAATGTTTTTAAATTCAGGAACCATTTACGAAGTATTTACCTTGTGCCAGGCACTTTGCTAGTGTTAACACAAAAATTAAATAAGACATGATGCCTACTTTTAAGGAACTCACAGATAAATAAAAGTTATGAGTGACTAAACATTTCTAATTCAGTCTGACAGAGACAAGTTCAAGGATTTACTGAACCGCCTATATCAGCCCCTCTGTTTTTTGGAAGGTAGGATGAGGGCACTCAAGGAAGGCTCCCCAAGGAGCTAAAGGAGAGGTGAGCTACTTCTAAAAGATATTTAGTAGAATTTATGAAACTTGCTTAAATGGTGATATGACGACATGGAGATAAGGATCAAGGAAATGGAGCATAAGATAACAACTAGGAATGCGTCTATTTGGCCAAAACTGGACTTAATACCACATGGAAATAAAAGAGACTTTGAAACGGTCATTCTAATTCTTTCAGCATAGTCTCTGTGAATTATTTTCTATCAGTGTCCCAACCACATTCCATATTTATTCTACTTCTAATCTCAACTATACTTTTCAGGATTTTATTTGTACAATGTGATCATCATTTTATGTTTGATAACTATAAGGCTGGGTAATATTCAAACCATAATAACACAAACTCTAACGTCATGGAAGAATTTTTCACAATAAACAAAAGCATAGGCAGTGTCAGGAAGCAAGTTTAAATTTTCTTCTAATTTCTCACTTTTGTAATCTCCAGGGCCATCACAGAACCTGGTGCATAGTTGGTTGGTTGAAATAATAAATTTGAATGAAGGGATACAGAGTAAAGGGGTTTGAATGAATAAGTGATTTTGAAATCAGCCTGTGAAGAAAGGGTAAGACCTGGATCACTAGAAAGGACAGAGAAGAACATCTAAGAAAGGGAGAGCCACAAATAAACCAAGACCATTTATCAGAGAAAACATTAGTACATAAGTTAATTATTAATTAGCGCTGACTAGTTTAGGGGGCTCCTTGAGGTCACAAGTGTCCAGATATAGACATAATCAGACTTGGGTCTTTTCCCTCAGCCTCAAGGGATTGTTTATTGTACATCTATTCTTATGAATATGAAGAGATTGAAACAGTGGAGAGTGAAGGCTTAGGCCCATGTCTCTCTCCACCACTTCCTCCCAAAACACTGGCCTCTGATACCCTCAGCTTCAGCCACTCCTTTTCAAGACCTAGTTATAAATCTTGTTCAATAAAACAATTAGCAAAAGAGAGAACATTCAACAGCTGTAATTACCTAAATGTCCCACCATTACCCATTTGAATGACTAAATCCTCTACATTGATCATGTTAACGAATGAGAATTAAAACCAATAACCTCCAGGCTCATTTGTTTTCTACAAGAACAAAGCTGAACCTCTAGACATTATATCAAGAGGCCCTGAATTGAGGCCGGAAGAGCAAAACAAAGCACAAGGAAAACTGGGTGGAAAGGTGCTGGTGCCCTGGGAGAGAGGAAGGCCACGGGCCATGGTAGCAAACGCTTGTCAGTTACCAGTAGATGGGAGCCTCCCGCCCCCGCCGCCACTCTGCTGTGCTCCGAGGCTTCAATCGTGTCAATTCTTTGCAACCCTATGGACTGTAGCCCACCAGGCTCCTCTGTCCATGGGATTCTCCAGGCAAAAATACTGGAGTGGGTTGCCATGACCTCCTCCAGAGGATCTTCCCAGCCCAGGGATCGAATCCACATCTCCTGCATCTCCTACACTGCAGGTGGATTCTTTACCCACTTAGCCACTGGGTAAAGAATATATATATATATATATATATATATATAACTCAATCACCTTGCTATACAGTAGAAATTAACACTGCATTGGAAATCAACTATACTTCAATAAAATAAATGTTTGATCTCTATCAGAAAAGTATTCAAAGACTCCTTCCTAATTAACAATAAAGTAAAGTTGCTCAGTCGTATCTGACTCTTTCCAACCCCAGGGACTGCAGCCTACCAGGCTCCTCCATCTATGGGATTTTCCAGGCAAGAGTACTGGAGTGGATTGCCATTTTCTTCTCCAAATTAACAATTAGTTACCCCTAAATCTTCTGTTTTCTTGGAATTTGTATGAAGAACCTCATATCAAAGAATGAATAATACCAATTTCACGGGTTAATTATTAATTAGTCCCAACTAATGTAGGGGCCACTAGAGGGCCTAAGTATTCTTGCCTGAAGAATTCCATGGACAGAGAAGCCTGGCAGGCTACTGCCCACGGGATTACAAAGAGTCAGACACAACTGAGGGACTATCACTTACTTACTCAGAGGGCTTAAGAATCCAAATATAGACAGAAAGCAATGTAGTACTGTAAAATAGTATAATTTTCACAGCTTGTGTGTGTTTTTTAACAAGACCCCATATACAATAGCATCTATGATGCATGAAAACAAACAAGCTCAGGAAATACACAGCACTATAAATAAAACAATCATAGAAAGCACAGCTCCAACTTCTGCCTTAGTGATCTTAAATTCAACTAAATCTGTGTTTTTCATTACAGTAAAACTTTTGGCTCTTTACATTTTTTTCACCATGTACATGTATTCCCCACACCACCATCCACCCTACCCCCATCAAATATTTACCTTTATCTTTGAGGCAACTGTCCAGGTATTTTAAAGTTGGCAAAAGCCCTATTTCTTTAGCGTATGCAGGTCAGAAAAAAGCACTACTATTTTTTCATTAATTTTAGAAAATTTAAAGGCCTAAATGGGAAAGGTAAAACTTTTAAATGATCAGAAGGCCATTTAGGATACTCTTTCTGACATCCAGCCACAAATAAGACCAAAACCACAAAACACAAAGAAAAATTTTAATAAATTCAATGACATTCCAATGTAAAGCCTCTGTATGGCAACATTTATCATAAAAAAAAAAAGATTAAGAAAAGCTACAGACTGAGAGATGATATTTAGGAATGTAAATTAGCCACAATTACTTTCAAGGCCATTTGTCTAAATTGCATAAATTTGGAAACGCACCTATCCTATAACCCAGCAATTCTACTGTAAAAATGTACACCTAGAGCAATAATTCTCAAACTCAAGCTTGCAACAGGATCACTGGAAGTTAAAGTAGTCTGGTGGTCCCCACCCCTAAGTTCTGACTTAGTAAGCCTGGGTGAAGGTCCTGGAATCTGGATTTCTAACAAGTCCCAGGTGAGCCTGATGCTGCTGATTTAGACACTATCCTTGGAGAATCACTGCCCTAGAGAAACCATCATACAGGTACCTAAGAGGACACATACAAAAAACGTTCACCATAGTACTGTCCACAATTGTGAAAATCTAGAAACCACTAGTAAATGGATGAGTAAATGTAGAATATTCAAGCAATCCAGTTACATGAATGAACAACATGTATCAATATGAATATATCTCAAATCAGAATGAGGAGTGAAAGAGCAAGTTGCAAGAGAATACATTCAATATGCCATTTGTGTAAATCTTTTTTTTTTTTTTTTTCCGCTGTGCCATGTGGCATGTGGGATCCTAGTTCCCCAACCAGGGATCAAACCTCCATTCCCTGGATTAGAAGAACAGAATCTTAACCCCTGGAACACCAGGGAAGTCCCCCATTAATGTAAATCTTTAACAATAATCTTTGTTTATGGATACATTTATAGGTACCAAAAGTATGAAAACGGGGATAGGAAGGATACACATGAGTGAGGAAGTAGGGAATGAAGACTGAGAAGAGTTCAAAAAAGAGCTTCAATTGTATCCAAAATATTTTGTTTAAAACTGACCTCAAGTTCACTCCTTCCCAATTTCTTCCTCCTCACCTTGGAAAAGAGAGAGCAAAGGGGCAGTGAAAAAGTGAGATTCCCCCATCCTGTCTAGAGGAAAGCTGCAAAGGATAGTTCAGTGGGAGCAGCCCTGTCTGCAGGGCAAAACATGCAGGATTAAGTATGGTCTATGTCGCTATTTTTTCTTTTTCTCTGGTCTTTCAAACAACTTAGATATCAGTACGTACCTAAATGGGAAGGATGGAAGGACAGGACAGGATAGAGAGGAGGAGGGAAGAAAGGAAAAAAGAATATGAATCACACCAGTACTTGTGAGAAGGATAATTCCTCTCTTAGAGAAAAGGTATGTCTTATCATCATGGTGTGTGTGAGGCACAGGAGGGGCCACAATATCATTAATACCAACACAACTTGTATTTCCATAGTACTTTTCCATTTTCACCTGTTTCACTGGAGTAAAAAAACAGCGAAACAGTTACATAAAGGAGAGAAACGCAACTTGCTCTGATTTGACAACCCTAGGTTTGGCCTCTGACAAGGGGTAAGAAGTTTCCTTCTTCCTGTGAATGCAAAGGAGTTCAGAGCACATTACCCTAAAATACATGCTTTAACACATGGACTATTTTGAGTTAAAGGCACTTGAAAGACAGAAAATATAAGAGAAAAGCTTATGACCTTCCTTCTTTTTCTTAAAGGCCAAAGAGGAAATTCCTACGTGAAAGAGGTCCTCCCCTGCTCCTCCTCCTCTCACCAAGGATGAGAAGCTGAGACTAAGAGAATTCTACACATGAGACCTTGTTCAAGTCATTCTCCTCTTCCTTTGGCCTCCTCACGTAGGTCACTTTTCCACACTTGCTTCTGTGTTCAAATAGAATATAAATGCATTAACAAAAATAATACAAATGCAAGTTGGAGGGCCATTGCTTTGGGTCTTCATTCCTTATGAGGCCTCTGGTGTCATGTAAACATATATTCTATGCTTTCCTCTCATCACTCTCTTCCGTGTCAGTTTAGTTCTCAGGCTCAGCTGAAAAACTCTAAGAGGGTAGAAGTAAAAACCTGCCTCCCCTGTACACAATGTCTCCAACAACTTCCTCTGAACCAAGTCTTGGCGCAATTCTTATCTTCCGATGACCTCAGCTCCCCAGAAACTTCAAAATCACCTCCTTGAAGAAGGCTTCCTGACTATACATTCTGAAAGAGCAACTCCAGTCTCTCTCCAGTTCCTTTCCCTGGAATTCCTTTCCAGTTCTTTTACTGGTGAGGAAGTAGGGAATTGAGAAGGGAATCTGTTCATAGCATTTATCGCCACCTAACATTAATGGCACTCCACTCCGGTACTCTTGCCTGGAAAATCCCATGGAAGGAGCAGCCTGGAAGGCTGCAGGCCATGGGGTCGCTGAGGGTCGGACACGACTGAGCAGCTTCACTTTCACTTTTCGCTTTCATGCATTGGAGAAGGACATGGCAACCCACTCCAGTGTTCTTGCCTGGAGAATCCCAGGGACAGGGAAGCCTGGTGGGCTGCCGTGTCTGGGGTCGCACAGAGTCGGACATGACTGAAGCGACTTAGCAGTAGCAGCATTTTCTTATATATTAACTTATTTACTGGATTGTGCTCTGTCTAGCATATAAGCTTCATCAATGCAGGGACCCTGTCTGGTAGTGAACATCATGTATCTAGGGTCTTAACTAATGCGTGGAAAACAGCAGGGGCCCAGTAAATATTTGTCGGATGTAAGAAAGAATCTCTCTGTGTCCATCTTTCTTCCTATTAATATTCCCTCTTGAACTGTGGGTATTCTGCAGAGGCTGGTGCATCACCAATGTCCCAAGATGTTTCAACCTTTTGTTTTTACTTCAATCCCACATTTCCATTGTACGAAAGGCTGCCCCAGAATCTAACACCTTCTGTTACCTGAAAAACATCATCTTATCTTCTCCAAAAGAAAAAGCCCAAAACAGGGTTCACTGTTCCCATCCCATCTGCCACCAACTCTTATCACCTCTTTTCCTATATTTTTTTCAGCCTTTTATCACTATCTATCATGATTAATACAACTCAGAGTAAATACGCCATTTACAGAGTACCTTAACATTAATGATCTTACTTAACCCTTAAAAATCTTATAAACCTAAGTATTTATTATAGAGAAATGAAGCTATGGTCAAAAAAATACACATGAATTTTATACAGGCATACCTCTTTACTATTTTGCTTTACTGTACTTCACAGATAATTGCATTTTTTATAAATAGAAGATCTGTGACAACCTTGTGTCAAGCAAGTCTGTCTGCACCATTTTTCCAATAGCATTTACTCACTCATGTCTCTACATCACATTTTGGTACATCTCACAATATTTCAAACTTTCCATTATTATTATATTTGTTATAATGACCAGCAATTGAAGATCACTGATGCTACTACTATAACTCACGGAAGGCTCAGATGACAGCATCTTTTAGCTAAATAGCATTTTTCAACTAAGATAAAGTATTCTTTAAGATATATACATTATTCTTTCAGACATAATGCTACTGCACACTGAATAGACCATGGTATAGTATAAACACAACTTTTATATAAGCTGGAAAACCAAAATACTCATGTGACTTGCTTTATTGCAATATCCAGTTTATTTGTGGAGCAAAACCTACATACCGGCAGGTATGCCTATAGCAGTTTTATTTGTAAGAGCTAAAGACTAGAAACCAAATATCTTTCATTAGGTGGATGGATACACTGTGGTATACCCTTATAATAGAATATTACCCATTAGTAAAAAAAAAAAAAAAAAAAAGACCATACTAGTAACAAATGCAACAACCTGGATGGGTCTCAAGGGCTTTAAATCCAGTGAAAAAGAAAAGTCAATCTCAAAATCTTACATATAATTCTATTTATATGATATTCTTGAAGTGACAAAATTATAGTGATGGGGACCAGATCAGTCATTGTGGGGGCTTGGTGACAGAGGAGGGCGTGACTAGAAGGGGTACAAGGGTGTTTCTTTGTGGCAACAGAACAGTTGAATAACCTGATTGTGACAGTGGTTATACAAATATATACATTTTATAGAATTTCATAGAATTGTACCACAAACAACAACAACAACAAAAACAGTACATATAAAGACTGTGAAATCTGAGAAAACTCTGCAGTTCATTATTGTTAGCATTGTACTAGCATCAATTTGCTGGTTTTGATAATGTTTCATTGGAGGAAGCCAAGTAAAGAATACATGGGAACTCTTTCTTCTACTTTTGTAACTTTTATGACCACAAAATTATTTCAAGTTATAAGTTTAAATTATGTAAAATTGTACACACAAAACAAAACGGCAGACTTCCAATGAGAAGGGCTATCAAGTAAAAAATTCACATCAGGACGATCATCAGTTGCAAACATTAGAGCCATATTTAATATCCTATAGATCTATAGGTTCTGGAGCACTCCAAAAACTTAAGAAAAGAGCAGCACTCTACACTGGCACCTGGTAACCATGATTAAGAAGAAGTCAACTTCATTTCACTAACCTGGAGCTGTGGTCACCAATCGGGCTTTAAAGAGTAACTGCTTCCACTGTGATGGGCTGGTTTTCCTGTCTGGAAGGCAGGAGTCATCTCACCTGAAATGGGGTGAGAAGTAGGGCAGGTTTAACTGAATGTTCACTTAAATAAAACCTTGTTATACACAAAATTCGAATATAATTTTAATCTGTATTATTTCACACGGAAAGTGAATTTTGGCTACATATGTATATGTTATACAGATAATTTTGTAAATAAACACTGGATCACTGAAAAACAAAAAGGACATATAAAAGCTGCCAGAGGGACTTCCCTGGTGGTCCTGTAGCTAAGACTCCACACTCCCAATGTAGGGGGCCCAGGCTTAATCCCTGGTCAGGGAACTAGATTCCACAAGTCGCAACTAAGATCCTGTGCAGCCAAATAAATTATAAAAATACATATATGTATATATATATATATATTTTTTTTTTTTTTTAACTGTGACAGTAGTTATAGCAGTAGCAGCAGCTCATATTATTAGGACTTACCAAAGGCACTGCGCTAAAGTCTCCCATAGATTGCCTCATCTCATCATCATAGCAGCCATGTAAGGAGGTGTTATTACTATTGCTTTTTGTAGATTAAGATATAGAGACACAGAGAGGCTAAGTAACTTGATCTGGGTCACACAGATGGTATTTGGTAGAGCTGAGAGCCTCAATTGGTTTACTGCTTTTGCCCCTATAATAGTGGCCTTGATCTTTACTGCCTCCTCACCTTCAGCTTTCCTCCCTGTCCATTCCCTTTTAGTTTTCCTGAAGCTGCCATGACAAATTACCACAAATTTAGTGGCTTAAATAATACAAAGGTATTATCTAACAGTTCTGGAAGTCAGAAGTCCAAAATGAGTCTCACTGGGCTCATGTTCATTGTGGACACCCTAGTAGAGAATTCATTTCCTCACCTCTTTACGGTGTCCCAAGGCTACCTTTATTCCTTGGCTCTACCATCAAAGCCAGGAACAGCAGCCGAGTTCTTTTCACATTGCCATATCTCTGGTTCTTTCTCTTCTGCCTCTCTCTTCCATTTATAAGTAACCCTGTGATTACATTAGGTCCACAAGGGTAAACCAAGATCATCTCCCCATCTCAAGATCATCTCCCCATCTCAAGATCATCTGCTTAGCAACTTTAATTCCATCTGAAAACTTAATTTCCCCTTTACCATGTCATCTCAAATTTTCACATGGATCTGAGAATTATGGACATCTTGGGGTAGGGGTAGACATTGTTCTGCCTACCACAAGCCATAATGCTGGCATGGAAACAATCTTTTCTTATCACTTCAGGTGACCTTTCTTTTCCCTTCCTATCAATTCCAAACTTTTTCATTTATATTTTTATACTCCTGCTTTGTTCTTAAAAATTTGGTATGATTTCAGAATATGTACTATGGGATAGTAAATTGCAACTTTAAAAATCAAATCTGAAGGGAGGATTGAGAAGATAATAGATAAGAAGCACCAGGAATATATCTCCCCACCTGGACAACAATTGTGCTGGTAGAATCTGTCTGATGTAACTATTTTGAAACTCTAGAGTCCACTGAATGTTTGTAACTTCTAGGAAGCTATTTTCAACAATTTCAACTCTCAGCATAGCACAGACTATTTATCCTCCATTTTGGGAACCAAAATACCAGGAATTCAAAAGCAACAGTATATATAGGAGAAATGAGAAAGTCACCTCACATGCCTGGGGAAAGACACAGACTTAAAAAGATCTGAGAATTGCAATAACATATAAGGAAAAAGAATCTGAAGAAGAATACATATGTCTGAATCATTTTGCTATACACCTGAAACTAACACAACATTATAAATCAACTATACTTCAAATTTTCTAATTAAAAAAATTTTTAATTGTAATCTAGGGAAAAAGAGACCCAAGACGACTGTAAGTCTACATTTCAGGCTGATCTTTGGCAGAGACAGACTAGAGCAATTTTTTTTGCCCTTTCTTTCAAAAATTAACTTATTTTAATTGAAGTATAAGTACAATATTGTGATGATCTCTGCCATACATCAACATAAATTGGACATAGGCATACATGTGTCCCCTCCCTCCTAGACACCCATCCCACCTCCCTCCCCATAAAAACCAAAAGTCATCAAACCTTGGGGAAGGGAGAGAATATGATTTCCAGAGTTATCATATCATTATATTGAAATGTCCATGTTATCAACAGCAACAGAAAAAATATCACAAGGCATACAAAGAAACAGGAATGTTGGGCCATTCAAAGAAAAAACCCACACCAACAGAACTGTACCAGAGAAAAAACAGATGGTGGACCTACTATACAAAGACTGTTTAATAACTATCATAAAGATGGTTAAAGAACTAAAAGAAGACACAGAGAATGTCAATAAGGAGATAGAAAACCTAAAAAGAAACTCTGGAGTTACAAAGTGTAATAACTAAAATGATAATTTCAAAGGCAGATTTGAGCAGGCAGAAGAAAGAATAAGCAAACTTAAAGATAGGATGATGGAAATTAGCAAGTCTGAGGAATGGAAAGAAAAAAGATTAAAAAAAAGTTAACTGAGCTAAAGGGAACAGTGGGACACCTTTAAGGAAACCACCA
Source organism: Cephalophus harveyi (assembly GCA_006410635.1). Classification (NCBI taxonomy): domain Eukaryota; kingdom Metazoa; phylum Chordata; class Mammalia; order Artiodactyla; family Bovidae; genus Cephalophus; species Cephalophus harveyi. Next base: position 370,241 of record SJYT01021607.1, read on the forward strand.
TGCACATTACAAGAGTTTCAAAACAAGGGAAAGAAAGGGGAAGAGATTATTTGAAGAAAATAACAGCTGAAAACTTCCCAAGCTGGATAAAAAGCATGAATATAAACAACCAAACTCAGCGAACTCCAACTAGGTGATCTTGAAGAGAGCCACACCAAGGGACATTGTAATCAAACTGTTGAAAGACAAAGACAGAATCGTGAAAGCAGCCAGAGAAACAACACATCACATATGTACAAGTGATCCTCAGTAAGTTTATCTGCAGATTCCTCATCAGAAACCTTGAAGCCCAGAAGGCAGTGGACTGATAGAGTCGAAGTACTAAAAGATAAAAACTGTCAACCAGGAATCCTATACCTGGCAAAAGTAACCTTCAAAAGTGAGAGAGAAATTAAGATATTCCCAGATAAACACAATCTGAGAGAATTTATTAACACTAGCCCTGTCCTACCGGAGAAGGCAATGGCACCCCACTCCAGTACTCTTGCCTGGAAAATCCCATGGACGGAGGAGCCTGGAGGGCTGCAGTCCATGGGGTCGCTGAGGGTCGGACACGACTGAGCGACTTCACTTCCACTTTTCACTTTGATGCATTGGAGAAGGAAATGGCAACCCACTCCAGTGTTCTTGCCTGGAGAATCCCAGGGACGGGGGAGCCTGGTGGGCTGCCGTCTATGGGGTCGCACAGAGTCAGACATGACTAAAGTGACTTAGCAGCAGCAGCAGCCCTGTCCTACAGGAAATGCTAGAATTCTGCAGGTAAAAATGAAAGGACACTGGACAGTAACTCAAAGTCATGTGAAGAAATAAATATCTCACTGAAGGTATATACATGGGCTGCTGCTGCTAAGTCACTTCAGTTGTGTCTGACCCTGTGCAACCCCAGAGATGGCAGCCTACCAGGCTCCCCCATCCCTGGGATTCTCCAGGCAAGAACACTGGAGTGGGTTGCCATTGCCTTCTCCAATGTGTGAAAGTGAAGTCACTCAGTCGGGTCCGACATGGGCTATTATTATAGAAGTGCTTTGTAACTCTGCTTTTAATACATTTAAAAAAACAATTATTAGTCTAAAAGCTAGCATTGTTATAACTTTGCTTTGTAACTCCATATTTTGTTTCCTATTCAAGTGATGAATAATAAATAAAAATTATTACTGATTTTGGACATAGTGTATAAAGATGTAATTTTGTGACACGAATAACTGAAAGGAATGGGGATGGAGCTGTACCAGAAGAAGAGTGTTTGTATGTTATTGAATTTAAACTGGTATAAATTCAAATTAGAATGCTGCAGTTTAGGTTATCAAATGTAATCCTCATGGTAACCACAAAGAAAATAGTTAAAGAATATACACAAAAGAAATGAGAAGGAAATTAAGATGCTTTACTACAAAAGGAGAAGGCAATAGCACCCCACTCCAGTACTCTTGCCTGGAAAATCCCATGGATGGAGGAGCCTGGTGGGCTATGTAGTCCATGGGTCGCTAAGAGTTGGACACGACTGAGCGACTTCACTTTCACTTTCACTTTACTACAAAAGAAAAAAGTCAGCTAAACACAAAAGAAGACAGCAGTGTGGGAAGTGAGGGACAAAAAAGTATAAGGCATATAGAAAGCAAACAGCAAAATAAAATTAGCAGTTATTACTTTGAATGTAAATAGATTCAGTTCAGTTCAGTCTCTCAGTCGTGTCCGACTCTTTGTGACCCCATGAACCACAGCACGCCAGGCCTCCGTGTCCATCACCAACTCCCGGAGTCCACCCAAATCCATGTCCATTGAGTCGGTGATGCCATCCAACCATCTCATCCGCTGTCGTCCCCTTCTCTTCCTGCCCTCAATCTTTCCCAGCATCAGAGGGTCTTTCCAATGAGTCAGCTCTTCACATCAGGTGGCCAAAGTAACTCTCCAATTAAAAGACAGAGATTGCAGACTTCCCTGGTGGTCCAGGGTAAGAATCTGCCTTTGGGCCTCCCTGGTGGCTCGAGGGTAAAGAATCCTCCTGCTAATGCAGGAGACACAAATTCAATTCCTGATCCAAGGAGATCCCATATGCCGTGGGTCAGCTAAGCCCATGTGCCACAACTACTGAGCATGTGCTCTAGAGCCCAGGAGCTGCAGCTACTGAAACCCATGTGCCCAAAACCTGTGCTCCTCAACAAGAGAAGTCACCACAATGAGAAGTCCACGCATCACAGCTAGAGAGTAGTCCCCACTCGCTGCAACTGGAGAAAAGCCCATGCAGCAACAAAGATCCAAAACAGCCAAAAATAAATAAGTAAATAAAGCTATAAAAAGAATCTGCCTGCCAATACAGGGGACATGGGTTCGACCCATGGTTCAGGAAGATCCCACATGCCGCAGAGCAACTAAGCCGATGTGCCACAATTACTGATCCTGAGCTCTAGAGCCCTTGAATTGAAACTGCTGACCTGAGAGCTACAACTACTCAAGCCCGAATACCTAGAGCCTGTACTCTGCAATAAGAGAAGCCACCACAATGAGAAGCCCACTCGCAACAACAAAGACCTGGCACAGCCACAACTTTTAAAAATTAAAAAAAAAAAGGCAGAGACTGGCAGAACGGATTTAAAATAATGATCCAACTAGATGCTGTCTACAAGAGACTCACTTTTTTTTTTTTTTAATATTTATTTATTTGGCTACGCTGGGTCTTAATTGTAGCATGTGGGGTTCAGTTCCCTGACCAGGAATTGAACCTGGGACCCCTGTATTGGGAACATTGAGTATTAGCCACTGGACCACCAGGGAAGTCCCCAAGACTCACTTTAGATCAAAAGACAAAAATAAGTTAAAAGTAAAAGGATGGGAAAAGAATGCAAATAGTAACCAAGAAAGATTAGAGATGGCAATACTAGTATCAGACAAAATGCTTTAAATAAAAAATGTTTGCAAGAGTTAAAGAACAGTGTATATTAACAAATGTTGCATATATCAAGACATAACAATTATAAAATTTTATGCACCTAATAACAGACCACCAAAATACATAAATTGACAAAATTGAGGGGAAAATAGTTCCACAATAACAGTTTAAGACTTCAATACTCCTCTCTCAATAATTGATAGAACAAATAGTAGAAAATAGGTAAAAAGAGGACTTGAATAACACAATAAACAACTAGATCCAACAGATATATGTAAATAGAACACTTTACCCAACAACAGCAAACACATTCTTCTCAAGTACACATGAGACATTCTCCAGGATAAATCATGTTAGGCCACAATTGTCTCAATAGACTAAAACAATAGTATTACCTAAAATATCCTCTCCCAAAAAGGTGAAATTTGAAATCAATAAAAGAAGCAAAATTGGAAATTCAGTAAATGTATGGAAATTAAACAACACACCCTTTTAAAAAAAATCAAAAAGGGAATCACAAGGAACATTAGAAAATACTTGCAAACTAATAAAAATGAAAACACAACATACCAAAACTTATGCAATGCAGCAAAAGCAGGGGAAAGGGGAAATTTTATAACTATTAGCAGTTACATTAAAAAGTAAGAAATTTCTCTTGTTAGATCAATAACCTAACTTTACAACTTATGAAACTAAAAAAGCTAGTGGAAGAAAGGAAATAATAAAGATTAGGGTGGAGATAACCATAATAAAGGGTAGAAAACAGTAGAGAAAAAAATAAATCAATGAAACCAAAAATCCCTTTTTTAAAAATACCATCAAACTTTACAAACCTTTAGCTAGAATGACTAGGACAAAGGAGAGAAGACACAAATTACTAAAACAAAATAAATGAAAGTGGGGACACTATTAGTGAATCTACATAAATAAAAAGGATTGTAAGAAAGTACTATGAATAACTGTATGTCCAAAAACAGTATCAGTTCAGTTCAGTCGCTCAGTCGTGTCGGACTCTTTGCGACCCCATGAATCACAGCACGCCAGGCCTCCCTGTCCATCACCAACTCCCAGAGTTCACTCAGACTCACGTCCATCGAGTCAGTGATGCCATCCAGCCATCTCATCCTCTGTCGTCCCCTTCTTCTCCTGCCCCCAACCCCCCCCAGCATCAGAGTCTTTCCCAATGAGTCAACTCTTCACATGAGGTGGCCAAAGTATTGGAGTTTCAGCTTTAACATCATTCCTTCCAAAGAAATCCCAGGGTTGATCTCCTTCAGAATGGACTGGCTGGATCTCCTTGCAGTCCAAGGGACTCTCAAGAGTCTTCTCCAACACCACAGTTCAAAAGCATCAATTCTTCGGCGCTCAGCCTTCTTCACAGTCCAACTCTCGCATCCATACATGACCACAGGAAAAACCATAGCCTTGACTAGACGGACCTTAGTTGGCAAAGTAATGTAACCTAGATGAAATGAACAAATTCCTAGACACACAAAACCTACTAAGTCTGAATCATAAAGGAATAGGAAAACTGAATAAACTTAATAAGATTGAATCAGTAGTCAAACCTCCCCTCCCAACAAATAAAAGCCCTGGGCTTATGGCTCAGTGGTAAATGCTACCAGACATTTAAACAAGAACCAATACCAAACATTCTCAAACTTTTCAAAACATTGACAAGGAGGGAACACTTCCAAACTTATTCAATGAGACCAGTATTCCTACAGCACCAAAGCCAGAAAAAGACACTGTAAGGAAACTACAGGCTAATATCTCTTATGAACACTGATGCAAAAATCATCAATAAAATACTAGCAAGCCAAATTAAGCAGCATATTAAAAGGATTACACAGCATGACCAAGTGGAATTTATTCCTGGAATACAAGGAGGGTTCAACATATGAAAAACTGACCAGTATAAATACACCACATTAACAGAATGAAGGAAAAAACCTTCATGATCATCTCAATGGTGCAGAAAAAAAAGCATTTGGCAAATTCAATGCCCTTTCACTATGTAAAGAAAAACCTCTCAAACTAGGAATAGAAAATAAATAAATAAATAAAAGGCATCCAAATCAGAAAGGAAGAATTAAAATTATCTTTGTTCACAGATGATACGATCTTATATGTATACAACCCTGTTGCTGCTAAGTCGCTTCAGTCATGTCCGACTCTGTGCGACCCCATAGACGGCAGCCCACCAGGCTCCCCCGCCCCTGGGATTCTCCAGGCAAGAACACTGGAGTGGGTATACAACCCTTAGAGTCCTCAAAAAATCTGTTAGAACTAATAAATTCAGCAAATAGCAGGATACAAACTTAACACAGAAAATTCAGTTGCATTTCTATTAATACACACTAAAATGAACAGACTGAAAAGGAAACTGTAAAATATTTAGGAATTAACTTACTATGGAGGTTAAAGACATACAATAAAAACGATAAAACATTGTTGAAAGAAATCAAAGAAGCCATAAATAAATGGAAACACATCCCAGGTTCATGAATGAGAAGACTAAATATTAAATTTTTAATATTTAACATGCCTATTGTACTCAAAATGATCTACATAGTCAAGGCAATTCCTATCAAAATCTCAATGACACTATTTTCAGAAATAGAAAAATCTATCCTTAAATTCATATGGAATCTCAAGGAACTATCTTGAGAAAGAAGAACAAAGTTGGAGGTCTCACACATCCTGATTTCAGAACTTACTACAAAAAAATAGTAATCGACATACGGACCAACAGAATAAAATAGAGACCTGGAAATAAACCCTTGCCTATATGGTCAATTGATTTTCAACAAGGGTAGCAAGACAATTCAATGGGAAAAGGACAACCTTTTCAACTAGTGGTGCTGGGAAAACTGGATAGCCACATGTAAAAGAATGAAGCTGGACTCTTACCTAATACCAAACAGAAAAATAAACTCAAAACGGATCACAGAACTAAACATAAGACCTAAACCATAAAACTGTGAGAAGAAAACAGCAAAAGCTTTACTACATTGGATTTGGCAATGATTTCTTGGAGATGACACCAAAGACATAGGCAACAAAAGAAAAACTAGACAAGTTGGACTTCATGAAAATTGACAGCTATTGTGCATAAAAGGACGTTTTCAACCATGGTTTCCTGCTTCAACAATGCTTGGGCAGGGACTCCCCTGGTGGTCCAGTGCCTAAGACTTCACACTCCCAATGCAGGAGGCCTGGGTTCAATTCCTGGTCAGGGAACTAGATTCCACATGCAGCAACTAAGCATTTAGTGCAGCCGAATAAATAAGTAAAACAATGCTTGGACAGAACAGGTGTTAATCTCCCATGCCTGCTGGTGCTCAGAGCCAGCCCTTCAACCCTCCTTATAGAGCTCTCAGGCTCCCCCAAAGCCCACACCCCACCCCACCCCACGGCCCCTGCTGCTGCTCTAGCACTAGGCAGCCTTCACCTCCTCTCCTTGTCACCTCCCTGACCGCTGAGGTCCCTCACTGGAGGGCCAGAACCACCAACAGGACTCAGAGGCCACCATCAACTGCCAGATCAACCTGGAGCCCTACACTGCCAACCTCTGCCTGTCCATGTCTCACTATTTTGGCTGCGATCGTGTGGCTCACCAGAACTTTGCCAAATAGTTTCTTCACCAGTCTTGTGAGGAGGGGAAGCATGCTGAGAAACTGATGAAGTTGCAGAATCAATGAGATGACCACATCTTCTTCCAGGATACCAAGGAACCAGATCCCAAGGACTGGGAGAAGGAGCTGAACGCAGTGGAGTGTATGTTACCCTTGGGAAGCGTGAATCAGTTGCTATTGGAGCTGCAAGAACTGGCCACTGATAAGATCAGCCCCCACTTGTTAACCTCATTGAGACTCATTACCTGAATAAGCCGGGTAATACAAAGAACTGGGTGACCACATAACTGATTTACACAAGATGGACTTCACAACACTCTGAAAGTGTTTTTTGGGGGGTAACCTCTACCTTTTCTATAGGTTGTACCCAAACATCTACTTAAATTCTTTTGTACCATTCTTTCAAATGAAGCAATTTGGTACCCTCTCCAAAAAAAAACTCAGAGTGAAAATGCAACTCATGAAAGGAGAAAAAAACTTGCAAATCATATATCTGATAAGGGATTAATATTAAGAGTCTATAGAGAACTCCTAAAACTAAACAACGAAAGACAAATAACCTGATTCAAAAATGGGCAAAGGACTTGAATAGACATTTCTTCAAAAAAGATATTCAAATGGCCAATAAGCACATGAAAAGATGGGCAACATCACTAATCGTTACGTAAATGCAAATCAAAACTACAATGAGGTACCCCTTCACATCCATTAGGTACTACCATCAAAAAAACAAATAAATGTTGGCAAGGATGTGGAGAAATTAGAACCCGTGTGCATTACATGCATGACTATAACACGATATAGCCACTGTAGAAAGTAGCATGGTGGTTCTTCAAAAAAAAATTAAATACAGACTTGGCATATAACCCAATCATTCCACTTCTGGATAAATGCCCACAGGAATTAAAAGCAGTGTCTCAAAGATATATTTATACACCCACATTCACAGTGGCTTTATTTGCAAAAGCTAAATTTTGGAAGCAACCCAAGAGTTCATGGACAGATGAATGAATAAGCAAAATGTGCTATATGCATAAAGGGAAGATTTTTCAGTCTTAAAAAGGAAGGAAATGCTGACATACTCTACAGCATGGATGAACCTTGAGCCTGTTATGCTAATTGAACTAAAAAGTGAAGTCACTCAGTTGTGTCCGACTCTTTGCGACCCCAAGGACTATAGCCTACCAGGCTCCTCCATCCATGGGATTTTCTAGGCAAGAGTACTGGGGTGGGTGGCCATTGCCTTCTCCAGGGTTTCTTTCCTTTCAAACCAGGTCTCCTGCATTGTAGGCAGATGCTCTACCGTCTGAGCCACCAGGGAAGATCTAAGTCAGTCACAAAAATTCCAGTACTGTATGATTCCATTTGTATGAAGTGCTCGGAGTAGTCAAAACTATAGTAAGTAGAATGGCGGTTGCCAGGGACTGAGGGGAGAGGGAAATAAGGAGTCATTGTTTAATGGCTGTGGAGTTTTGGTTTTGCAAGATGAAAAGAGTTTTGAAGATGGATGACAGTTGCTCAACAACATGGATGTAATTAATACCACTGAAATGTTACTTAAACATGATTAAGATGGCAATTTTTATGTCATGTGTATTTCACAATTTTAAAAATTTGAAAAAAGATCAGGGCTAATTCAGGTCAAATCCAGTATGCAAATATATAGACCTTAAGTTTCTAGGCAGTTAGTAAATTAAGCAACAAATTTGACTTACCATCCCTCCACTACCTCTCAAATTCCTGGGGCATATATTTTACAAACAAGCTTCCCTATGTATTCACCGAGTGAGAGAAAAGTATACTTTATATGGGCAAAGTGTCTTAAGCTTGAGTGTAGAATAAATGTATTTCACACATGGAAAGTCTCAAAAAACTTACACCCAACTTACATCCCTTTACCAAAGGGATAGCAGGGGATGGGGGAGTGTAGATTAGGATCCTGGGATTCACATATATACATTACTGCATATAAAATAGGTGAACAGCAAAGACCTACAGTATAGCACAGGAAACTATACTCAATATCTTATAACAACTCTCAATGAAAAAATATGAAAAAGAATATATGTATATACATATATATATAACTGAATCACTTTGCTGTACACTAACACAACATTGCAAATTAACTATACTTCAATTTTTAAAAATTTACATCCCAACCATTCTTTCTTAGCACACTACTATATGACAAAAGTTAGCCCTTAATTGCTACTGTGAGGTATCGGATATTTTTTCCAAACTCTTCACAGAACTGATTACAAACCCCCTGAGGAAGGGGACCACAATTTATATTTCAACAGGAGTTTGAGACTGGATTTGTACCACAGCAGAGATTCAGTACATGTTGTTTATTCCAGAGGTATTACAAACAGTAAGTGAATCTTCCATTAGCAGAGAGAAGGGGAGGAATGGAGTCAGTTAGGACATGGGGAGTGCTAAGGCTCATTTCTGCAGCTATTGACCCAGTAGCGCTCCATTAACTGGTCTCACCTAGTCCAGCCAATTTTACCTCTAGTTCTTGCCAAAGCACACCTTCCCAGAAATAATCATTATTAATATTCTCCATGATCACTAGTCATATTTAATTATAGAATTAAAAACGTGGGCAGTATCTCTTGCTTAATTTTCAAAAATCTTCTTGGAATCAGATGTCAAATAGTTGTGCCCCACTTCCAAGGAAAGATGGTCTCTGCAGTTCCACTAAATCCCGGTAGGTGGCGCTGGCACAGTACAAACCAGTTCCAGTTTGCCCTTGTTTATGGAAAGAATCCATCTCCTTTTGCCAATAAGGTTATAAAATGTATTTTTAGTGTGACTTGATGGGCCATAGCTGTAACTTAACAATATCGGAATCAAATTCTGATACCTAATCAAACGGATGTAAGCTCTATCAGATTTCGATTAGCATTCACTCTGATTTGATTATAAGGCTTCAACCATTCAAATGGCTAATAAGGAGACATTTAGATAATTGCAGCTGTCTGGGGTTATTGCATTTGCTATCATTTCCACAGAGTGATTCATGTACAGACTAGGCCATAAAATTTGTTTTTGTTGGTGGAGACAAGAAACGAGGGTTTATTGGGGTGGGGGCACCGAGAAACATTTTGCTGTTATGGTCTGGCATTTGGGATTGTTTTTTCTTTTTCCTTTTTTTCTTTTTTTTTAATGGCATTGTTTTTTAATTAGAAGGGAAATACGAGTGTAGGGTGCTTGCCATTTAGCTGTTTTCCAAAAAGGTAGTCTCAATTCTGCATCCACAATACTGTTTCATTTGGCAAAAGAAGAGAGACATTGGCCAAGTTTCCTTTTCCTCTCTTTTAATTGAGCTGACTTTCATTTGAACTGAGCAGATTAACCACATCAAAACTCAGCTCCTGCACAAAGGCCTTCTTCAGTAAGTAGAACTGGGGTCTCTCTTCTCACTTAATGTCCTTCCTAGGTGCAAACTAGAGGTGTTTTACTAAAGCTGCTAGACCACTTAGTGAGGATATTGAGACACACTTTAAACATAAGAGCAGTACTTGAACTAACTGACCTTCAAGGTCATTTCAGCCCCTACCACCTAAGATTCTGCTAAGTCACTTCAGTCGTCCAAATCTGTGCGACCCCATAGACGGCAGCCCACCAGGCTCCCCCGTCCCTGGGATTCTCCAGGCAAGAACACTGGAGTGGGTTGCCATTTCCTTCTCCAATGCATGAAAGTGGAAAGTGAAAAGTGAAAGTGAAGTCGCCCAGTCGTGCCCGACTCTTAGCGACCCCATGGACTGCAGCCTACCAGGCTCCTCCGCCCATGGGATTTTCCAGGCAAGAGTACTGGACTGGGTCTAGAGATCAACAAAAACTGCCCCTGTGCCAAAGAGCCCCCAGACTCCAGGAGTGGGACAGGTCATCTAAGCTCCTAGAGCATCCCACATGTGGTATATTTTTCTGAATGGGACAGAGTTGCTGTTCCAGAGAGGTGGGGAAACCCACCCTTTACGCTACATGGGCCACTAAGAGCCTGAAATTCAAGTCTGGAAAGAAAAGTCATCAGTGAAAACTCATTTGTTCTTAAATCCAATACTTAATCATTTTAACCCACAGATAACTTACTAATTTGTAATATTAGTATTAGCTTCAAAGCTATATTCCAAGGAAACAGATATGGTCTCTGAAGACTCAAAGCCAAATTGTGAGGAGAGCTTAGAATTCTCTTTTGTTCTGCTAGAAAATACGTCTCATGTCCCGACATGAAAACATAAATTCTCATAAATACTCCTCTATTCTCAGAGGCCTAGGATATAACCCCCAGACCCCAGGACTACATCTTTTTGGTCCTATGTGTTGGGGCAGGACCTAGTCTGAGACTTCATGGACCACAAACACCTTGCTGTGCTATAGATCCAATCCTATTCGAGGTCAGACTGTATGTGTGAGAATATAAGAAAATACAAAGCTTTCTTAGCACAATGTTCCATCAAGCCTAATAGTTTGCCTTCTATACATTCGAATATAAATTCAATAATCTTCCAGAAAGACAAACATCCTAGGCTGTCCTTTAATGCATTGGGTTTTTTCTTTCCCCAGTACAGGTGGTTGTGGGGTGGGCCAGGATCCAAAAGTCTTGACCATAAAAAGAATGCAGACTGACAAACTGAAAGTCTGAGCCACCGCCCAAGACTCATGCGGGTGGGGTCCTTTTTTCCCAGAAGTGCGGACAATGTCATTTGTAATACAGAAAAAATGTGGCACACACTGCCAGGGCAATTCTCTCAGCATTGAGTGAAGAGATGGGGGTGGGATGGGGCCGTGCATATACACACGGAGAAGGTGATCAAAGAAACACATGTCCTCCTAGGTCTGTCTCTGCAGACGGGCCTGTGGGCAATTGTTTGGAGAAGAAAACAAGCAGCTGAGCAAACTCCTTAGCCACTCTGTGGAGGAAATTTCTATAACCCTTCAGTATCCCTAGAGCCAGAGCTCAAGTTTGGGACCTAATGTTCCCTTCGCAGTAGATAATACGGTTTAGTACAAGAGAAATGGAGTAACTTTTTAGGGAGGAATTTCCTAAATGTGAAAAATCCATTCCTAAGATCCCAGCATTGACCTGGCTTTCTGAGATCTCTGACTTCATTTCCTATTGCTCTTCCCCTGACTCACTCCACTTCACCCACAGTGCCTCCCTGCCGTGTTTCCAAGAGGGCCCACCTCAGGGCCTGTGCGCTCACCCAGCTCCCTCTCTCCCTTCCTTCAGGTCTTCGCCGCTGCCCTCTCCTCTTCCCAGCCACCCTGCTGAAAATTTCAATATGTCCTGCTGCCCTGACATTTCTACTCTTTTCTCTGACTTCATTTTTCTCTTAAACACCCTCACTAGTGTAGTCTATATTTTACTTATTTATCTGGTATATTTCTGTCTCCTAAACAAGGTAAGCTCCCTGAGGGCAGAGTTTAGGACCGTATCTCCCATGCCAAGAAAAGTGTCTAGAACAGCGTGCACACTCAGGGCAGAGCTTTGAATGAATCAAGTCCAGTTCCATATTCATACTTTCCACGGGGACACTGACTCACATGAATTTCTTTCCAAGTGAATTACTATCCTGAGAGTTTCTTAGAGAATGGTCAAGCATCCTGGGAAACCCAGCTGCTTTCTAGAATCCTCCCTACTTTTAAGTGTTTAGAAGCATCTAGAGCAATGATTCTCAAAGTGTGGTCCCCGGCCAGAAGCAGTAGAGGACCTAGAGCTTGTAAGAAAGACATTTTCAAGCCCTACCCAGGGCCTACTGGACGAAGATCTCCAGAGGTGGGGGCCTGGGAGAAGGGGTGAGACAATCTAGTTTTAAAAGCCCTCTGTTGACTCTAAGGCAAGCTGCAGTTTGAGAACTAACCACTGAGTAAACAGCGGAGGGCTAAATTATCTAGAGATATGGATTCTAGTCCTGGTCGACTTAGTTGTGTGACCTTAGTTGGTCACATCCAACATCCCTTATTTGGGTACATCCCTTAACCTCATCGACCTTGTCTCTTCACCTACAAAATGAAACAGCTGCTAAATTTTTCTTCCATGCTTTCAACGTACTACTGGTAAATCTTGCAATCACAGCCCTGAAGGACCTCTTTACTTAACCTTGTAAATGTGTATTTGAAGTAATTCAACATTCTATCATAAGGAAAACTTTCTTTTCTTTCAATCTGGCCTTTTCTCAAGTCTCCTGAATTGGTGAGCAATCTGTACAGTCACACAATCTTGCCACACTGGACGCCTCTTCCAATGAGCATCTTCTCATACCTCTCGCCTTTTTCAGCTTCTGGGACAGCCCCCTCTTCCGATTTCCCTCCCATCTCTTGAGCTGTTCTCAGATTTTTTGCTGGCTTCTTACCCTCAGCTTCTTAAGTGTGGTGTTTGCATCTTGATTCTTAGAATCTACATGCAGTTCTGGGTGACTTTGTCTTCACCCTGACTTCAGCTATTTCTCAAGTAAGCTGATGACTCCCAAATATTTTATTCTCTTAGAAATCTCCACATTTCTAGGTCCCCTGAGATTAAAACATCCAACAGAGAACCCATCGCTTCCCCCACCCACTCTTCTTCCAATTTCCCCACTAAGCAGCGCAGGTCAGCAACTAGAAGCTCCTGATGCCTCTTTCTCTCTGCTTGCCTCTCATCCTCTCTGTCCCCACTCTGGGATCTCTTTAGCCATCTCTCTCCTCACTTTTCAGTCACTGCCTTTTACTGGCTGCCAGCTGCATGCCTAATCCACTCCAGTCTGTTTGCCACACTGTCCCCCAAAGCACACTGATGGCAGCCACCACGTAAAACCCCCAGGGACCTTCCTGGTGCTCCAGCAGTTGGGACTCTGCACTTCCACGCAAGGGGCCTGGGTTCAGTCGCCAGGTGGGGAACTAACATCCCTCATGCTGCTTGGTGCAACCAAAAAAAAAAGAAAAGAAAAAAATTTTTTTTTTAATTTAAACAAAATGCCCCAGGGGCTCTCCATAGGTTTCAAGGCACTGTTCCAGCTTCTCTGCTCAGTCACATGGATCTGCCTCATCTCCTTCCTGCCCACACTCTTGTCTCCGCGCCCCACACCAGCCCACATGCAACTGCTTGTTTCATACTTGGGTGCTTCACCACAGACTCCACCTTCTCCTGGGCCTTCTCCCCACTATTCTAACTGACTTTCACTTGTCCCGTAAAAGCTGTCCTTTATCATCTCACACCTGTCAGAATAGCCATCATCAAAAAGAACACAAATAACAAATGCTGGGAAAATGTGGGAAGAAGGGAACCCTTTCACACTGCTGGTGGGAATGTAAATTGGTGCAGCCACTATGGAAAACAGTATGGGAGGTTCCTCAAAAAACTACAGACAGAGTTACCATCAGTTCAGTTCAGTTTAGTTCAGTCGCTCAGTTGTGTCCGACTCTTTGCGACCCCATGAATCGCAGCACGCCAGGCCTTCCTGTCCATCACCAACTCCCAGAGTTCACTCAGACTCATGTCCATCGAGTCAGTGATGCCATCCAGCCATCTCATCCTCGGTCGTCCCCTTCTCCTCCCGCCCCCAATCCCTCCCAGCATCAGAGTCTTTTCCAATGAGTCAACTCTTCGCATGAGGTGGCCAAAGTACTGGAGTTTCAGCTTTAGCATCATTCCTTCCAAAGAAATCCCAGGGCTGATCTCCTTCAGAATGGACTGGACAAAGGCTTTGGCATAGTCAATAAAGCAGAAATAGATGTTTTTCTGGAACTCTCTTGCTTTTTCCATGATCCAGCGGATGTTGGCAATTTGATCTCTGGTTCCTCTGCCTTTTCTAAAACCAGCTTGAACATCAGGGAGTTCACGGTTCACGTATTGCTGAAGCCTGGCTTGGAGAATTTTGAGCATTACCATATGACCCAGCAATTCCACTCCTGAGTATACAACTGAAAGGAAGAAAAACACTAATTTGAAAAGATACATGCACCCTGATAATCACAGCAGCATCATTTACAACTGCCAAGATTTGGAGGCAACCTAAGAGCCCACAACAAATGAAAGGATAAAGAATATGTGGTGTATATATATTTTTTGTTGTTTAGCCGCTAAGTCTTGTAGGACTTTTTGTGTCCCACAGGCTTCCCTGTCCTTCACTATCTCCTGGTATTTGCTCAAATTCATGTCCATTGAGTTGGTAATGCTAACTAACCATCTCATCCTCTGCTTCCCCCTTCTCTTTTTGCCTTCAAACTTTCCCAGCATCGGGGTCTTTTCCAATGAGTCAACTCTTCATATCAAGTGGCCAAAATAGTGGAGCTTCATCATTAGTCCTTCCAATGAATATTAGGGTTGATTTCCTTTTAGGATTGATATATATGTGTGTGTGTGTGCATATATATATTCCATATATATGGAATACAACACAATGGAATACTACTCCACCAGGAAAAAAATGAAATTTTGCCATTTGCAACAACATGGATGCACATGGAGGGTATTATGCTGAGTGAAATAAATCAGACATAGAGACAAATTCTGGATGATATCACTGATATGTGGGATCTAAAACAATACAACCAACTAGTGAATATAACAAAAAATAAACAGACTCACAGACACAGAAAACAAATCAGTGGTTACAGTGTGGAGAGGGAAGGCGGAAGGAGCAATATAGGGGTATGCGAATTAATCGATCCAAATTACTATGTATAAATAAGCTACCAGGATATATGTACAACACGGGGAATATAGGCAATATTTTATAATAACTATAAATGGGGCATGACCTTTAAAATTGTGAATCACTATATTTTACACCTGTAACTTTCATAATACTATACATCAACTATACTTCAGTTAAAAAAAAAAAAAAAAAAAAAACTCCTTGACCAACCCTCACAGCCTGCCTTAATTTCCCTAATTCTATGCTCCCAGAACACTTTGTTCTTACTTCAACCTGAGCCTTTATCACTCCTTACTCAGATCACTCCTGGATCTGATTCTCTCCCTACCAGACTATAAGTTCCCTAGCAGCCAGGAACCTATATATATATATTTTTTTTTGTATCTTCAGACACCAGCAGTGCCTGGCAGAAAAGTGCTTAATAAACGCTTGACAAATTAATGTGGTTTTTTTTTCTTTATATACACAACACTTTTTCTCTAGGGATCTGCTTTTTTCGTATTAGTCAAGTGTGTCAATATGTCACATTTCCTTTAGCGTAACTAGGCCTTTGACTAAACATAGCTGCAGGCAGTTAGGGACAGACGTCCGTGCTGGATCCTGGATCACGAACTAAGAAAGCGAATTTGCTCAGCAGGAAAGACTCTGATGGGAGGCCTGGGGTAAGAAGGAAGGCCAGCCTGTCTGTGGGGGCTGTGACATTTTGAAAGCACCAAATTCACTGTCACCTCGAGCTTTTCCTGTGGGGCAAAAGGGGTGACAGAGGCGGGGGCTTTTGTCTTCTCTTGTGGGCAGATTTCCCCTGTGAGTTTTCCTTTTGTGGTGCCTGTGGCCACGAAAGAGCCTTCCCCAGGAACCCCCACCTATTTTTAGCCTCAGTTCAACACCCTACAGACAGCACCCCTCTCATGCACCTCTATGTTAATTTTCAATCCTGCTGTTGCCAAGATGAATCACCCAGGGCTGGCCTGATGAATTGCTAGACCTGAAGTGAGAAGACAGACTTGAAGTGAGAAGGTAAAAACCTTTAACAGTGGAAAGTTGCAAAGATGCCCTGACATCTAACACATCTAAGCCTCCCTGGGCTTCTTTTACAAAACTGTTTTGTGTATGGTCACATGTCGTGTTATTTGAATGAAGTTCTCTGTGATTTGGCTCTTGAGATTTAGAGCCCTCATTGAATGACCTGAACTCCTCACTAGGATTTACTCTTGAAGGAAAACTCATCTGGGAAATGAATTGTTCTAGATGTTGTCTGAATAAGGTATATGACACACCATCTATCGTTCTTGGGCTTTTTAAGTACTGATTATGTTAGTTGATGCTCGCTTGCACCACACATATAGTAAAATTGGAATGATACAGAGAAGATTAGCATGGCTCCTGCACAAGGATGACATGCAAATTCATGAAGAGTTCCATGTTTTGGGGGCTTCCCTGATGGCTCAGCTGGTAAAGAATCCACCTGCAATGGGTGAGACCTGGATTCGATCCCTGGGTTGGGAAGATCCCCTGGAGAAAGGAAAAGGCTACCCACTCCAGTACTCTGGCCTGGAGAATTCCATGGACTGTATCATCTATGGGGTCACAAAGAGTTGGATGTGACTGAGTGACTTTTTTTTTTTTAATGTTAGTTGCTGTATACTTTGTGATACAAGGTCAAGCTCTTGAGATATATTTTGTGTTGAAAATGTTCCTGCTTCTAATAGATTACCCTGGAAGGACACCTATCCCTCCACTGGGTCCAGCCCAACCATGTGTCCACAGGCCTTCAGTCTTGCAGTCCACTGATGGGAGCTCTGATGAGGCACCGCCCTGCTGGGCAACCTCTCAATCAACTAGGTTGATTCCCATTCAGCCTTCTCCTCATTGCATTATGTCCCCCAAGGATTTCTGCCATGGGAAATACTCTAGAAAAATGCTTATCTTTCCTCTAACCTAGAGCTTCTGCCTCAACTTACTCTTTGATCTCTTGTGTTGAGGAACTGGACTAAATCATAAGCAAGCTTCCAGGACCTCATCTATCTCTGTACTGAAGGTTCTGAGGAGTCATCTGCCTTCTTATTTATCCTGGGTCCCACCTTAGAGGGTACCCTCATGGAGCAGAGAGGAAAGAAGAGAAGTGAGGCCCCATCTAGGTCTATTTGCAGTCTCTTCACTCCTCTTATTAATGCTCCAGTCCCCTGATGGGCTGAGTTCTAGAATGGCTCTGGGTTGGCCCCCTGTCCTCCTCATAGTCAACACTTCCTTCCTCTGTAAAATGAGAGTGGTAACACCTTATTCCACGGCAGAAGCTGGACCAGATGAGCTCTTGAGATAGTTTCCAGACAGAGAAGAGTTGATTGGATGAAGAATAAGGTATTAACAGAAGAAGAGTCGAAGAACAAGTATCGGGACTTCCCTGGTTGCCCAGGAAGAATCTGCCTTCCAATTCAGGGAAAGGGGGTTCCATCCCCAGTCAGGGAACTAAGATCTCACATGCCACTGGGCAACTAAGCCTGCGCTCCACAGTTACTGAGCCTAAAGCGCTCTGCAGCCCACACACCACAACTGGATAGAAGCCCCAGTGCTGCAATTAAGATCCGACACAGGCAAAATAAATAAATATTTTTTAATTACCATTTAAAACAGAACAATTATGTTAGCTCTGAAAAGAGGATACTTGCACTTTAAACCCCCATCTGTGTCCAACTAGAGTCAAAAGGGGACACCGAGCAATAACTAAGCAGTCACACGAGTCAACGTGTGACCTCAGACCCCATGTACAAGCCAGGCCATAAGAATCAGAAGGATTCAAAACCGGGCAGAGTCCTCTGGGGAAAGGAACAGAGGGAAAGACTCTTGGAAAGGGAAGGGCCTGGCAAGGAAGTAGTAGAAGGAAGCTGGTCCGGGAGCAGGGAAGGACAGCAGAGGATATATCCCAATACAGACCAGATCCCCAGGAGCAGAATGGTGGTGCTGGGAAGAAATGGGGACCAGGGTGGCCAAACTGGGTGGACTCTAACTCTGGAGGGCTGTGAATCCTGCCTGAGGAGCTCAAGACTCTGTCCTGCAGGTCATCGTAAGTCATTAGAGGTCCTGTTACAGGAAATAACAGGACAAAAATGTGTGTAAGTGAAAGGAAATGTAATTGTCTCATTGTAACCCTCTGATACTATTTGAATTTTTTTAACCACTTTTTCAACCAAGTGCAAGTTCTGTGTTTATGTATTTTTATTACTACAGAAAATATAATACATAATTTGTGCCATTACCTTTGAAAAAGTTTTAAGTAGGAAGAGTCAAGCCACATTGTCAGAGTGTACACGGGATGGGTCTGAATGCTGGCTTGGCTTTCTGGGTAAGTGACTTAACCTTTCAAAACAGCGATCCCCATCTAGGACAACGCTTCTGTAGATTAAATAGGATAAAGTACATCAAGTGCCAGCCATGGTAAATGTTCAGTAAATTTAGTATACATAACTTGAGAGGCTACTGTCATTAAACAAGGCCTACAGTAATATGGGGACAATGGAAACGGAAGGACACGGGTTGGAGTCATATCAAAAGTAGGATACACTGAACTGATCGGCTAGAGGGATTTCAGGAGCAGGAGTACGCACAGCTTTCCGGGGAACTGTGATAAACGATTCACTAGAGTCACACCTAAATACCCAGTCTCTGGGCACATCTTCCACCCAACTTGCCGCAAATCGCATCCTTAGGAAAATGTGGGTCCTCGGAGAAGTTATTCCATGGACGGCCTGAAGATGTCGCTGCAGACAATACCATCCATACTGAGCTCCTCACCCTGTCTGGATTCTGCCATTCCAGCGGGAAAATTCCACTGTGGCTCTGTACCCCCACTCCGAATTTCAGCTGAGGCTCCTCTCTCTCCTGTGAACGCTCATCCTTCCCTCTCCCTCCTGCCATGATGCCCTGGCCACCTGGGGGTGACTCTGAGCCCTTCCAGACAGCAGAGCCTACCTTGTCACCGGGCTGTGCGTGGGCTTCCCTGTGTCTCTCCATCATCACATTTGTATAGATTATTTACAGAGACCGGCACCCGTGCTCTCACCGCTGAGCAGGTTCCCCCAGCCTCCTGAGTTTCAATCAGTGAGCGTAGGGGTACACCAATTACTTGTCTCCTGTGCTCTTTATATTCTCTTCTAAATGGCCCATTTTTCAAATATTAGTATTAAAGATTTGGTGACGCATACATTTACCTCATTTGCTGAAAATGTCGGTGTTCTTGGTTAAAATAATCCCTGAACTGTGGCCTATATAAACAGCCGTGGGATATAGGAAATGATGAGCATTTCGGAGCCAAGCTGAGTGATTTATCCAGAGGGAATATGTCACAGTCATGGGACTGGATTCTGATGGCTGAGACTCAGCAACAAAGGGAAAATGCCCCACATTAGTTTCCCCCTTTCTCCCTGCTCATGGCTTCTGTTTGGAACCCTTCCTCTTTCTCTGTCTCTCATTTGTTTTCAGCATCTAAAAATCAGCCTAAGAGTATGAGATTAACAAAAATACACTACTACATATAAAATAGATAAGCAATAAGGATTTACTGTTTGGTCCAGGGAACAATATTTAGTATAATAACCTATAATAGAAAATAATATGAAATATATACATTATACATGTACATATATGAATCACTTTGCTATATACCTGAAACTAACACAATATTGTAAATCAATTATGCTTTAATTGAAAAATTAAAAATAAAAAGCCTAAGAGTAACATTCAGAATCAATTTTTTTATAAGTATCCATCATTAACAGCCTCAGAGAGAAGACTTCAAGACACATCTTGTTTTTTAATACTTATCCAATACTTATCTGGGGCTATAGTTCAGAGAACAGAGGGTCAAAAAGGAGGTTTGGGCAAGACATCATCTTGGTGATTATAAGAAAGGGCTAAGGATTAAGGTTCCTAAATCTTCACTCTATTTATAAACTGAAGCAAATCTATGCTTATCTGTGATGCAGCTATGATTCTATTTACCTTTGACCTAAACCATTCCCAAAACTGTAGACCACACAGGAAAAAAAAAAATGTCTACATCCCCAGTACAGCTTCTGGAGGTGCTCTGACATTGAGAGGGGTCATGGCCTCCTCCCCTGATTATGTACCAAGAGCAGGGACCTCCTCTCTCTTAGGTCCCGCGTCCTGTGGAGAGGCCCCGGTGCTCTGCCGCCTTGTGCCCTGACTGAACTCAGAGTGAATTTACACACAAGAAACAGCGGCAAACATACAGGCATGCAGAAGCAGCAATGTGCTCTTAAACCTCCACCCCCTCCCCAATCCAAGCCCTCCTCCCTGCACACAACAGAACATGAACCAGCCTCACACCTGTAGCTTGGTTACTGCCAACAAACAGCCGAAAGGGAGAACCAGGAATTCTGGCCACAGATAACACGTGAGGGCCACCCCACCCCCATCCCTGGCAGCAGCTGGTTATCCAACAGGCAGACCTGCTGAGCAAGAACACCTCAAGGAGAGGTTTGTTGAAACCATATGAGTATTTTTTAAAACCCTAAGTAATCTCTGTAAGAAAAATCAGTTATGTTGAACTCGTTACACTTATTTTACAGGAGAGTGTTGAAAGTTTTGGGGGACAAGACAGAACACTCTTCCAGCGATTCCAGCCCTGACTGCAGGAGCAGATGGAGCTTCCTGGAGGGACACACTTCACTCTCAGCCCCTGGTTACAGTTACACAGAAGAGGCGAACCCTGATGTTGCCAAGGGAGGCGTAGGCAGGTGCCTTGCCCCAAAGTACCCAAAGTAACATCATACCTTGGCTGAAAAAGAGGTTATAAACTCAGGGCCTGCAGGTTCGATTTAGTCAAAGGATGCAGAAATGCATTTTGCTTGTTTTTTTTTAACAACGCTTTAAGATTTGAGATTTTTCACATTAAAATCCATTTTCTGATTTTTCTTTTTTTTCTTTAACGATGGAATGTCAGTGCTAAACTTCAAGTGCTGCTTGGCAAAAATTATCTGAGCTGAGTATGAGAGAAACTCTCAGTCAGAGATGTCACCATTCCCTCTCATGTGGCCAGCTTCACGCATTTGCAAAAATTGCCTGGGCCCTACTGGAAAGTACGGGAAGGAGTTTAGGACCCTTTCAAACTCCGAGTCCCATTAAACTGCAGGATTTCTAGCTGAAGAAACCTCTGAAGGCTTTGACAGTCTTAATTTCAGGTCACTGCAAAAGTCCTGACAGCTGTTTTTCTACGGAGAATGCTCCAGAGCATGGGAGCCCCAGGTTCTGAGAGGGATGGACAGAAATGGTTGCTAACCACCACAGGAGGAAAGAAGACTGGGATTCGAGGCAGAATATAAATTCAGAATTTCACAGCGGGGCATCCATCAGCAGCCTGCCTGTCTTGCTTGCCCTCCCGGGCCCTTGTCATAGCTCTTCCCTCTTCCAGCATGGCCGCAGGGAGCTATGGACAGCCTTCTTCAGGAGCTTGGTTTGCTGGAGCTAAAACAAGTTTTGGCCACTGACACAGGACACCCTGCCCATGCTGTTAATAAAAGTCAAATATGCTGGACCACCTGGTTGAACTTACAGAAAAATCTCTACGCTGCCAGGCCACTGGACGCTTCAGGCAGGAGGTTCAGTCCACACTGTGCATTCCCCACCCAGGAAGAGCACACGAAGTGCCTGCAGCTGCCCCCAGGCCTTAATGGTGTTCCTTTTCCCATGGGAGGGCTCCTGCTGCCAGTGAAGCAAGCAAGCATCACTGGGCATCCTGTCCATGATGCTTGCTTCTCCAGGGCTGCTCCTGACCCACGTCAAGGCTAACTTATTCTTTTGCCTTTTATATTAAAAAAGAAGAAAGGAAAGGAATTCCCTGACAGTCCAGTGATTAGGACTTCACTGCTGGGGCCCAGGTCCAATTGGAGAGGTGCTGCTGCTGCCGCTAAGTCGCATCAGTCGTGTCCGACTCTGTGCGACCCCATAGACGGCAGCCCACCAGGCTCCCCCGTCCCTGGGATTCTCCAGGCAAGAACACTGGAGTGGGTCGCCAGTGCCTTCTCCATTGGAGAGGTGGGGACAGAACTAAGATCCCACAAGCTGCCTGCCACAGCCAAAAAAAAAAAGGCTTTAACATGACTTTAAGAGGTTTTAACATCTTTAAAATGGTCAAGATTAGCTAACATGCTTCACAGTGAGGTATGGAGGACTCTTAAGTGTATAAAGTTCTTTCTAAACCAAAAGTCAGTTTTGCTGTCTTCTGCTTCATCTGTTGCTGTTTTCTGACCTCCCCAGTATGTTCTCTGTCACCCAACTGTAATGTTTGCTGATTTAAACCCTTTAGAGCATATGACAGAGAGAAAACCTTTTGGATCACATTACCCAAAACTGTCTCCCTGGTTGCAGGAAAACAAAAGGTACCTCCTTGGGAATCCCCACTAGAGGGACAGGTCATCAAGGCTCAGCACCTCACAAAAGTTCCAACTTCAGTTCAGTTGCTCAGTCATGTCCGACTCTTTGCAACCCCATGGACTGCAGCACGCCAGGCCTCCCTGTCCATCACCAACTCCCGGAGTTTACTCAAACTCGTGTCCATTGAGTCGGTGATGCCATCCAATCATCTCATCCTCTGCCGTACCCTTCTCCTCCGGCCTTCATTCTTTCTCAGCATCAGGGTCTTTTCAAAAGTTCCAAGGCGCCATGACAAATCACTGACTACCTAGGCCTGAATCTTACCACTAGGTGTCACACTAAACAATCAGAAATAAAGACCCCCCCCCCCTCCAGTTGCCCAAGGCTGCAGCAGCAGCAGCTGCAGAAAAGCATCACAGGAGGTGCAAAGAAACATATTCCTGAAATACTTTGGATTTATGCATAGTTTTTTTCAATGATGATTTTCAAACCTGCAGCTGACAATTGTCTTCTAAGGTACCTTTGTAAGTGGGGCAGTCAGAGTTTGCTATTTCTGTACCTTTTAAATGTAGTTTTTATATATGAAAATCCCCAGATGGGAGAACATCTACTCTCTATTTTACCTAACAATTGGAGTAGAAAATACTTTGCATATCTTTCAAATTATAGTGTATTCAGTCTCATTTTCACAAGGTGTTTTCAAAAGTGTTAATATCATGACTGTTTTGGGCCAAACAGGTTGGGATAGAAATTAGATAAACTGCCATGGAATGTCCAGGTAAATTTATCTGCATCTGTTTCTTTTTAGGAAAGTGGGAACAATAGTTCCTTACTTACAAGAGTAGTTCTGAGAACTAACAATGTATAGCAGAAAGTGCTAGAGCCCTTCAAAAATTTATACCATGATATTTCTAAGAGCCGTGGTCACCCTTAAGCAAAGATACATGAGCATTTGTGATCAAGTAATACAATTTTTAATCTGGAAAAAAAATCTAAACAGCATTAAACCCAATCTTATTATAAAAGCAGGTATCTCATAGCAAAGGCAGCTAATCTCTCCAACTAATATGCAGGTAATTAGAGGTAAAGCTGGGAACTGAGGTCTCCTAGAGCCTCCAATGCACCTCTCCTAATACTTACGTATTTGTGTATCACCGGCCTGCAGAGGACATGTGGACTCTATCCCTGAGAAGTTTTCATTTTAATATATGACCATTACTGCCCCGACAGTTTTACTTCTTGATTTTACTTTTTTCTCCCCCTCATATTTTGTCTCTCACTCCCATTGACCCAGATTCCCTACATTCAGATAATGGGGGTAGGGGAATGGAAAGGGGAGATGAGAAACGGAGAAGGCTTGGTTAGTACATGGTCAGTTAAGTGGAAGATGATTGCAATAATCACCAGAAATCTCTGCAAAACTACAGAGGCTTCCTGGGACCTATTCTGAAGAACTCTGACCCAAGTTTCTTTATTTTGCCTGGACCAATTCTAGAAATAGATGAATGCATACCTCTCATTGACTAGGAGGTGGGAGTGGGGCAGAGAGCCTAGGTTCTATTTCTGCAGGTGAGAGGAGGGTGGTGAGCCTGGAGTGGCTACGCATATGGCAAGCATGGGTCCCATGCAGGTCTCTCCCAGGCAGGAGAGCAAGGAGCCAGCAGAGGCAGGATGAAGGGCACCATGGGCTGCCTTGAGCCTCCTGCACTATGCCCGGCAGCTAATTTCTTAGCCATCCATAAGGCCCCATCTTGGATAAGGCACTACTCTACCCGTTCTTCAGCCACCTTCCCCAAATGCTTCTGCAAAGTCGCCCAGCAGAGCACCCAGAAGTAGGTTCAGGGTCT
The DNA here is from genome assembly GCA_006410635.1 of Cephalophus harveyi. Lineage (NCBI taxonomy): Eukaryota > Metazoa > Chordata > Mammalia > Artiodactyla > Bovidae > Cephalophus > Cephalophus harveyi. The sequence goes on from SJYT01021607.1 coordinate 394,647, forward strand.
GTGCCCTGCAGCAGCACAGCGCAGAGCAGGGAGCCCGACCTCCATAATTATTTCCTTACTGCAAGGGATCTACAACCTCTGCTACAAAGATTCATACCTTGCTTTCCTTGAATAATACCATGGTTGTGTTCACCGTTTTCCTGCATACAGGGCAGAGTGCTTGCCTCTCCCCCAGTCAACAGGATTGCTAATCCCAAGGAAATGATTTGAGGGTTCCCCAGGGGCAACCCACTCCAGTGTTCTTGCCCGGAGAATCCCAGGGAGCCTGGTGGGCTGTCGTCTCTGGGGTCGCACCGAGTCGGACACGACTGAAGCGACGTAGCAGCAGCAGTTAGCAACAATCATTTAGGCTTTTAATGCCAAAAGCTTTAGAAACTTCTACCCGGGGGTAGGGGGTGAGGGAGTGGAGAGTGGGCTGGGAGTGGCTGTTCAGCCGGTGCCTACAATGCTAAGAGCCTGGTACTAGCAAGAAGGCAGAGGCAGCCACCTTCCACCGACCAGTGCGTCCTCCCCGCAGAGTGCTTTGAGGAAGTGAATCCCTACACCCGGCCAACATTTCCACTCGCGTTTTCAAAAGATTAAAAAAAAAACCGGAAAAGACCTGCAGGTCGGTAAACCCCAGTGAAGAACCAGCCTGCAGGCCTGCGTCTTTGGGATCTCAGTAGCTGACGACCAGGCCGGGAGTGGGTGGGTCGGGGGTCGGCGCTGGTTTCCGGGGCCGTGGTCCCGCGGCTCTGCGTTGCAGCCGCGCGCACCCCCCGCACGCACACCCCCGTGCGGGTCCCCTCGGCCGGAGGCGGGGCGGCGGCGGGGACGCGAAGTCCCCGCTTGCATAAGGGGGGGCGGGAGTTTCTGCCCCGCTGGCGGGCGCCGCGCGGCCGGGAGGGGAAGTACAGGGCGTTCCGGCCCGGCGAGAGGGCGGGGCGGTCTGGCCGGCGCCCGCCGCCGAGCGCAGGCGGGGGGGGCGGCCCGGAAAGTCCCTGGGCGCCTGCCAGGAACACTCAGCTCATAATAACCTCGCGGAAAACACCGCGGCCTCGGCCTCCAGAAACCCCGGCCTTGCGCAATCCCCCGCGGGCCGCGCCTCCCCGGGCCCCACGCAGCGCACTCACCAGCCCTGGGGGTTTTCCCTCTCTTCCCCTCAGGTTCCTGCACTTGGCCATCATCCATGAAGAGAAGGCGCTGACCATGGAAGTGGTTCGCCAAGTGAAGGGAGACCTGGCCTTCCTCAACTTCCAGAACAACCTGCAACAGGTACCGCTCTCCCGCCGCGAACCTCCACCGCTCTGCCCCGAGATAAAACCGGGTCTCGCGCATGATTTCTAGATTAACAAAGGTTTGGTCATTATCTGCCCTGATTTTTTACACCTGTGTCGGCTGACACAGGTGTAAAAAATTCCATTGATTTGGGGAGGCCTTTATGAAGCCCATCTGGGGCCTCTGGTATTTTGCCTTGCCCCTGGTATGCGCCTGGGAAAAACAGCACCCACAACCAGGATATCTCTGGGGTTCAAGGGAACACAGATGGTGGGTTGGATCCATGGCTTATCCTTTCTGTCCCTCTTCTGTTTGTAGACGCCACTCCACTTGGCTGTGATCACTAACCAGCCAGAAATTGCTGAGGCACTTCTGGAAGCTGGCTGTGATCCTGAGCTCCGAGACTTTCGAGGAAATACCCCCCTACACCTTGCCTGTGAGCAGGGCTGCCTGGCCAGTGTGGGAGTCCTGACTCAGCCCCGGGGAACCCAGCACCTCCACTCCATCCTGCAGGCCACCAACTACAATGGTATGTCTGGCTGTCCTGCCCATCAGAGGGCAGGTGAGGTGGGCACGGGGGAGGCAGGCTGACTTAAGGAGTCCAGGCAAGGTCTAAGCTCTCAACATGTGAAAGATGGAGAAAACATGTATAAAGGCCTAGTTGATGCCTTTCAAAAGTCCATTCAGAACGCAGATTCTGAGCTCTTCAAATTAAGAAGAATGTATCCTTTAAAAGAATAGGGACATATGTATATCTATGACTGATCCATGTTGATGTATGGCAGAAACCAATATAATATTGTAATTATCCCTCAATTGAAAATAATAAAGAAAAAGAATAGGTGAAAGCTTCTGCTTGAGAAATGAGTGTTGAAGCAAGTAGTTATAATGCTGTCTTACTTTTGGTCTTCTAGGCCACACGTGTCTGCACTTGGCCTCTATTCATGGCTACCTGGGCATCGTGGAGCTGTTGGTGTCCTTGGGCGCTGATGTCAACGCTCAGGTCAGTGCCTCACACCTTCAGATGGGGTACATCAGGACACCCTGGTCCTCCATACGAGGGCTTTTGTTGCAAGCAGAACTTCCAAACTCAGCCATAAGCATCTTGTATTCCTTATGGTTCCAGGAGCCCTGCAATGGCCGAACTGCCCTCCATCTGGCAGTGGACCTGCAGAATCCCGACCTGGTGTCACTCCTATTGAAGTGTGGGGCTGATGTCAACAGAGTCACCTACCAGGGCTACTCCCCGTACCAGCTCACGTGGGGCCGCCCCAGCACCCGGATACAGCAGCAGCTGGGCCAGCTGACCCTAGAGAACCTTCAGACACTGCCAGAGAGCGAGGATGAGGAGAGCTATGACACCGAATCGGAGTTCACAGAGGACGAGGTGAGTCCCAGTTAACTTGTTCATGGCTTTGCAGAAAGGAAGGAGAGAGGCCCTCTCCCTCCCCCTTCGAAGGCTCCTAGAGTTCCTCCTTATCCTGAGGGTCTCAATGTAATGAGCCTCTCAAGCTTGAGTATATGTAAGCAGAATCCCAAGAGCAGGTCCTTTTTTTTTTTTGTCTCTTCTTGAAAGAGGATCCTTAAGGGAAAACTCCCTCAGCCCAGGAAATTCATTTACATTCAGTGTATAGAGAATGGAATCCAAGAATACTTGAGTTATTTCCAGTAACAGCCCCCCCCCCCACCATCATCCTAGCACCCTCGGCAAAGCCCTGCGAGTTTAACATGCTTTTTTTTCTCTTTTTAGCTTCCCTACGATGACTGTGTGCTTGGAGGCCAGCGACTGACGTTATGAGCTTCAGAAAGAAGCTAAAAGAACATGGACTTGTATATTTGTACATAAAGAGAGTTTTATTTTTCTAAAAAAAGAAAAAGAAAAGAAAAAAAAAAGGGAGGGATGTACTTATAACCACACTGCCTGGTCTGGAACATTTTACTCTGGATTAACCCTCAGTTTGTCATTTTCGTGAACTCTGGAAGAGGGGGCAAGAAAAATCATTGGAATTCAGAGAAAACCTCTTTTAAATGTCACCTTTGGTGGGGTTTCAGGGGGAAGGTTATTCAAAATTTGATGAAAGGACTCTTATTTATTATGCTTATTGGTTGAATCACGCTGGGTTCTGTGGCTGCGCCAGTTGAGTGACGAGTAACCATCAGATGTGTTGTTAAACCGGTCGGGGGGGTGGGGTTAAAAGTCACTACCTGTCAAGGTGTGTGTTCCCCTCCTGTAAATAGTGCACATAGTGTATTTTGTTGGTAATTATTTTGGTACTTTTAAGATGTATATTTATTAAACAGATTTTTACAAACAGAGTTATCCTGATCATTTTCACTGGGCTGCTGTGGGTCTCCTACACTGAGAGTCATTCAGTCCCCAGGCGGAGGCGGAGGCGGAGAGCATGTGGGAGAACTCACCACAGCCACGGAACCCTCTCACAGAGCAGCTTCTCACACTGTCGACACCAGCCTCCCAGCTGGGCTCTGCAGGCAGCCCCGGCCTGGTGCGTGGGAGGGAGGCTGTTGTAAGGTGATAGGAAACATCAGTCTCAGGCTTGGGCCGGGCAGGCTGTTTGGCCTACAGCTGGAAAGCTCTTCATTGTCGCCTGCTTTTATCTTCTTGGTTTAAGCTATTCCAAGACCTTACTTCCGCTTTAGGAAATTATTTTGGCCAAGAGTAGTATGTGTAATTTACATTTTCTAGAGCTGGGAAAGATCTCCTGTATGAGAAGTTCCTGAGGACGGGGGCTTAGGAATAGGACAGTGCTAACGTATGTTAGCAGGTACCCACCTCTGGGCCTTTGTTTCCTTGCTTACAAACTGGACCATCTGAAGATTGCACAAGGCTATCGGCGCAAAAGTCATAACAGAGTGCCAGGCACCTAGTGCTGAAGAAAAAAACGCAAGCCGTTGCACAACATCCTGTATTTCACACGGGAAGGAACAAGTCCACAGAGAATGTCCTGTTTGGGGTCACCTTTCTGGACAAACAGGTGGTTAACTTAGTTAATGCACTCTTGTCTTCAGTGGTTAACAGCTTTTAAGCACCATCCACCTGCAAATCAGCCTATTGTACTGTTAGCTGCAGGATAAAACTGACAAAGTCTGGGTCTTTTCATCAGTTCAGTCTGATTTTCCTGAATGATTCTAAGAAGATTCCACAAGAAATCAGTAACTTGTGAAGTTTAGGTTTAGATGCTATCAAAGTTTTTATCCCTAAAATGCATCTCTTGCCTAGACAGAAAGAGGAGTAAAGGAAAATTTATAGCATTGCATAAAATGCAGAATGGTGTATCAATACAACTCATGTACTTTGGCTTATGCCTAAGAGGACATTATTCTTCCCTTATGTTGTCCTTTTCTGGACCCATAAATGATGTCACAGTCAAGTGAATATGATAATTATCTTCTTAGACCAAAAAGGGGCCAATACCTCCTGAATCTTTCATATGTAAGGAGTATTGCTGTAGACTGGACCATATGGTCAAAGCCGGCTCTATACCCCTCCTGCAGCCTCTGTCGTCTAGAGCTGAGCACTGTGGCGGACCCTCTACCTGTCTCATCTTCTCTCAGGTGCTACAGGGCCCTCGCTGAAACTCCTTGTCCCTCTTAGAGCACCTGAACACAGGTGTTACATGATCTAACACATGAAAGTCAGGTTCAGCCCTCCACTGATACACATAAGCGGTCAGAGGGGTGAGGGGGGGGACATCCACCTTCAATCTCAAAGAACAAAGGTTGGAAATTGGCTCCCAATTTTGGAATGATTCCCTTAGCGGGTCTCAGTCAGACGTGCCTCTTTGCCCCCCGTGGTTGAGTGTACAAGTCACTCCAGTTCTACACTAGAGGGTTGGAGAGACGGGACGAACAGACGTGGCCCACCTGTCCTCGAGCTCCTTGGGGACGGTCTTATGTGTAGAGGCATGACCTTCTAGGCTCACAGCACAGAAGGGCCTCTTCTGACCCAGTTGGGCCTAGCCTTCCACCTTCTTGGCTTCATTCAATTTTCTGCTCTTCTGCACCCTAATCTCCAAAGTGGATTCCATTGTCTGTATAAACCTGGAAGTAGCTGGCCTCAGTTTCTTTCCTCTCTGGATCAGCTTCCTGTTCCTCCATCTCCTTTCCTTTTTTTTTTTTTTTTTTAACCTACCCTACCTTCATACCGGGCTTCCCTGGTGGCTCAGAGGTTAAAGCATCTGCCTCCAATGCGGGAGACCCGGGTTCGATCCCTGGGTCGGGAAGATCCCCTGGAGAAGGAAATGGCAATCCACTCCAGTATTCTTGCCTGGAGAATCCCATGGATGGATCGCAAAGAGTCGGACACGACTGAGCGACTTCACCTCACCTCACCTTCATACCACTGGTTGGTGGCTGGAGCCTGGAGTTCCCTAAATAAAAATTTTAGAACTGAAGCATTCTAATCCATGGAAAATCTTCCTTAGACTTTCTCCCTTGCAAATTTCTAAGCATGTGAGAACCCAAGTTTTCAAAGAAAACAGTTCAACAGACTGGCAGCCTTCTATGCACTCTGATTTTCTCCAAGAAGCCAAAGGTCCTGTCAAGACAGGTAGAAGTATAGGAGCCTTGGGGAGAAGGGAAGTGGCATAAGAGAGGAATAAAAATCATGTCAGCAACTTCCTTGAATTTAGTTCCTTGATTCCTTTTGCCTGCCTCATCCTCAGGATAAGTCATTTCCAGAAGGAAGGGTTTTTCTTTAAAGATGGGACAAACTCCAGTCTGAGCAACTTGAAGACTTTCCTTCACATGGGGCCTAGAGATGTCAAGGCCGGGTGCCGGGGGGCATTTGCATTGAAACTTCATTTGCTACTGGAAGTGATTAAATGCTTACAGTTAGAACTGAGTCAGTGAGATGTACTTGCTTCGCCCCCTCTCCTCCCGATTTTCATCAACTTGCCCTAGGTAAAGTTGAAGTTTCATTTGGCAAGAAAGGTCAGAGTGGAACTACAGTCAGAAACATACCCAAGAAGCACTCTCCAACCTCTGGGACCTGGACTAGAATATCCCACTTCATTTCCCCATTTTAAGGGAGTATTACAGAAACTGAAACTGCATGGCCCCTGTGTGTTTCCCTCCTAGAGGGAATGCATGACGAAGCATTTTTATTCTCCAGGCCCTGTGCTAGGTGCAAGAGACACAAAAAGGAACCAGTCATGGCCTCTGCCTCAAAGAGCTCCTTGCTCAGGTGGAGAGAAAGATAGTACATAGAAGACAGGATGACAGGATGAGGCACAGAATGTGATGTGAACTCAGATCAGCGGCCCTCAGGGCAGAATGTGGCAGGAGAGGCGGACCAAGAGATTACACCCTGGTTAGCTATCTGCTCCCCAGGCCGGAACTGTCCTCTTATATCCCAAGTGACCAGTGGGCCCCTCTCAACAAGTAGAGGAAACAAAGCTGTGCTCAGAAGAAAACTAATCTCTGGGATGGGATTAAGCCAAGCTTCCACAGCACGCCGTACTGTTCATTTTTGCATTTCTGTGAGTGCCGGGATCCAGCCCCGGTGGATCCAGGGTGATTCGAAGGGTGGACGGCGTTGATGAGGAAAGATTTATTTATTTATTAATATTAGATTAGATTAGGAAGAGATAGTGTAGTAGGAAAATTAAGTGGAGAAAAGAGGCTGAATAACTTGGTTTAAGGGGAAGGCCAATAAAGTTCCAGACAAGGAACTTGCACCATCTACGTTGGGCCACTGGCGTCCGTTTGAATATCGGAGAGTGCCCTGCCTTGGGCTCTCTCTCTTACAGATCTTAGAAGCCAGGGCAAGTAAGTAGACATGATGAGCCGCCCTGCTCCAGATGGGAATTCAGCCTGAAATTAAAGAGGAGACACGGGGGAAACCAGTCCAGCTACTGGTCCCAGCCCCTATTGTCTATAATCTCCTTTTATACCTTTTTTTGTACATACAGATCAACGGGTAATACAAAATTATGCAGCGCCAGCAGCCCTGATTCTTATCAAAACCAGGCTTTTCTCTCTGCATACCTAATTGTATACACAAGTCTTAGGTGATTTACATCGTCTTCTAGCCAGAGAGCCAATTAACATTTTACAGCCTTTTTTCTGATAAGGGTTTGTCAACCAGAAGACTTATTTGTGTTGCTCTTCCCAAAGTCTGGTGCCACTCTCAGAAAGCACTAAATAAAGTTACATTCTTACATAGCAAGGACACAAGAGGAGTGCAGTGATATATAACAAAGAAAAGTAATTAACTCAAAAGTCTAGTGTTGCTAACATCAAAACTACTATGTATCTTTTCCCATATCCCGTTTACATTGATTAACATCCTCCCAGGTGCCTAAAAGATAAAGAATATGGAGGCCTGGCAGCAATCATTGAGTCAACAGTGAAAACCCGTCACCAATATGATTTGTAACTCTTTAGAAAAGGCTCTGTTTCTTTAAGATGCTTTTAAGCTTTGTGCCTCTCGCGGTTGGGGGCTGTAAGCAATTCACAAGCTGTAAGAGGTC
>SJYT01021607.1:402597-456964 GCA_006410635.1 Cephalophus harveyi
GGGGGCTGTAAGCAATTCACAAGCAGTAAGAGATCTGGGGAACCTGTTAGGCAAGCTAGAGAGCTATCAGGGGGGGTTTAACTGAAACATCCCTTTCAAATGCAGAAGACTAAAGCCCTGATTTGACTTTTTCCAGAGAATATTAGAAGAGTGGAAAAGCAGAGTACAAAGGCCGGCAGATTCTTATTTTTTTGGGGGGTGGATGCTCAGGAAATTCCAGGGGGAACCCCTGAAACCTGATCACGTCCTTGCATTTTGTCAGGCTTCCTTCCACATGACCTTGTCACGGGCGGGATTCCTCACGCTGGCCCTCGACAGTCTTCTTTCCCTTGTATGTGGCTAACTATGTTTGCAGACTCATAATTGCAATTCTCTGTTTGATCCCTAGTAAACCTATCTTTGCTGATGTAATACCTAGAAGTCTATTGTTTTAAGTCAACCATGCCTTATACCAGTGGATATTATGCAGAGACATAATGCTTTATATATTGTAAAACTGCCTCTTTGACTTGGGGTCTTTGTCACTCCAGCAACACAGCTATATCTGTGTTATTCATGCTTCAAAAAGACTGTCATATGCTATTAAATTGAGCATCAGAACTGTATCCTTTGAGAAAGCCTGTGGACTCAATTCTATCACTGGTATTGGAGAGCTGTGATGGCCCTAGGAGTTAGATTATGCAACTCATCAACATGGCAACATCAGTAGGCTAGTGGTGAAGACCCCATGTTTTCAGATAAGATTTCCCTAAGTTTAATACTTATACAGTGTGTACTGCAGAGAAATTATGGAAACAGAGATTAAAAGCAGTATATTTACCATTCAGTTCCACCAAATATTAATACTAACTTGAATATTATTAGACAAGTGGACATCCTGCTTTACTTAATAGCTTGTTGATTTCACTTTCTCAACTTTCTTAACCTCTTTGTAGCATTTACCTATTTCTTTCTTATTTATTTATTTATTTTTTATTTTTTACCTTACAATACTATATTGGTTTTGCCATATATCAACATGAATCCACCATGGGTGTACATAAGTTCCCACTCTTGAACCCCCCTCCCCCCTCCCTCCCCATACCATCCCTCTGGGTTATCCCAGTGCACCAGCCCCAAGCATCCTGTATGCTGCATTGAACTTAGACTGGTGGTTTGTTTCTTATATCATATTATACATGTTTCAATGCCATTCACCCAAATCATCCCACCCTCTCCCTCTCCCACAGAATCAAAAAGTCTGTTCTGTACATCTCCGTCTCTTTTGCTGTCTTGCATAAAGGGTTATTGTTACCATCTTTCTAAATTCCATATATATATGTTTGTATACTGTATTGGTGTTTTTCTTTCTGGCTTACTTCACTCTGTATAATCGGCTCCAGTTTCATCCACCTCATTAGAACTGATTCAAATGTATTCTTTTTAATGGCTGAGTAATACTCCATTGTGTATATGTACCACAGCTTTCTTATCCATTCATCTGCTGATGGACATCTAGGTTGCTTCCATGTCCTGGCTATTATAAACAGTGCTGCAATGAACATTGGGGTACATGTGTCTCTTTCAATTCTGGTATCCTTGGTGTGTATGCCCAGCAGTGGGATTGCTGGGTCATAAGGCAGTTCTATTTGCAGTTTTTTAAGGAATCTCCACACTGTTCTCCATAGTGGCTGTACTAGTTTACATTCCCACCAACAGTGTAAGAGGGTTCCCTTTTCTCCACACTCTCTCCAGCATTTATTGCTTGTACTTTCGGATCGAAGCCATTCTGACTGGCATGAAATGGTACCTCATTGTGGTTTTGATTTGCATTTCTCTGATAATAAGCGATGTTGAGCATCCTTTCATGTGTTTGTTAGCCATCTGTATGTCTTCTTTGGAGAAATGTCTGTTTAGTTCTTTAGCCCATTTTTTGATTGGGTCGTTTATTTTTCTGGAATTGAACTGCATGAGTTGCTTGTATATTTTTGAGATTAGTTGTTTGTCAGTTGCTTCATTTGCTATTAGTTTCTCCCATTCCGAAGGCTGTCTTTTCACCTTGCTTATAGTTTCCTTTGTAAGACATTCTTCTTAACTTTGTATGGCCCCAATATATTTTTGTATCAAAGTCTAATCTGAAAACAGAAACCACCATTAAGTGTTTGATTTTACTGCAAGGAATGAATTAAAATGTTGATAGAAAAGCCAAAGCTGACAGGAGCTGGAGAAGCAGCCCAGATATTAACAAAAGCCAGAAGACCACTACCACAGGGATAAAGAAACAAAGGATTTGTGGTGGTTCAGAAGCTTGAACTATAGTAGCTAGCAGAGGTAGCTGGAACCCCATAGGGAGGTAGAGTTGAATGTGGCTGATAGCATACAGCCTACCTGAGGCTGGAAAGGTTGGGAAATCGTCTTGAAAGGGGTGAGACTCTCTATGTAAGGAGAGCCAGACTGATGAGCATAAGTAATTGATTTGAAGATAAAGATGCCCCAGAACACTGCACTTGCAGCTTTGGCTTTACCATGTCTTTTGTTTGTCACTTGTTCATTTGTCATTCACCTTAATCTTAATGCTTCATAGGCTTTCAGTCTCAGTCACTTGCTGGTCTCCCTCTACACACTATATTGACATCTTACTTGCTTCCATTGTTTTCACTACTTCCAAATGCTAATAATTCCTGCAATTGTACTTGGGTGAAAACCTTATTACCAAATATTGGGATCCTGCATGGACCATAAAATTAATGTGTTCATAACTGAGCTCTTATGCTTTTATCTTAACCTGATATTCTTTCCAAACTCAATTAAATGCCTCCTCTCTGTGTGCATTCTTTTTTCTCACTGCTTTTGTTGAAGTTTAAGACATACTGTTTTTCCTTTGGGTCAGTTTTCTAGTCCTCTAGCCTCCATTTAGTTGACCTTGAAATCTGTTTTTCATTTTGTTTAGTTAACCTTTCTGTATCCTCATTCTGATTAAGCTGTTCTATTAAATATCATATTTTTTTTGTTATAGCAAGCAACCTTACTGATGCCTTGTCTTTAGATTTTCATTAATATTGTTATCACCAACCATGTTAAAATATTTAAATTTCTCTGAGAAAACTTTCAATAAGTCCCATAATTTTGTACATGTTGTTTCCTCATTAGTCACACATTTTTCCTTATCATTTATCTACTTAATTCCAATTTGCCCAGGAAGATACATTTTAATCACATCTGCAATGAAGGGTTTTCACTTCATTGTTGTTATTATTTACATATGTGCTATCTCACACCCCTCATGCTGGTTATTTTCCTATAAACTTTCATTTTACAGAAAATATTCTTTATTTTTACCTGGCTCTGATCAGTATTCCAGTAAACCACATACCTCTTTCTGTTGTCTGTCTTCAAGAGACATCTCTGGCATCGATTTCTTTGGTAGCTCTGATTCCAGATGAATTATTCTACTTTCAATGGTTTCAAATTCCATAATTCCACCTCTCACTGTGGTGTGGACTCCCAGCAGATGGTCCTGGAGTCTGGGCTCTGGAATCACCATGGCATCCCCTTATTCTTTCCTTCAGCCCTATCGTGGCTTCTGTGTTTTAACATCTGTTTAGCTTCTTAGCATTTTAAATGCTCCCCCTGCTTCAATGACCATAAGTTGTTTTCCATTTTTTTTTTTTCCAAATACTTGCGTAGCCCTTTAGACATGAACTTAACCCTGATGGCTCAGATGGTAAAGCGTCTGCTTGCAATGCAGGAGACCTGGCTTCGATCCCTGGGTAAGGAAGATCCCCTGGAGAAGGAAATGGCAATCCACTCCAGCACTCTTGCCTGGAAAATCCCATGGATGGAGGAGCCCGATAGGCTACAGTCCATGGGGTTGCAAAGAGTCGGACATGACTGAATGACTTCACTTCACTTCACTTTAGACATACCTCTGACATTCTGTACTACAATAGCTTGTTCACTAATTTGTCTTCCTCTTTAGGGTGTCACCTTCATGATGGAGAGAATTATATCTTACTCATTTTTCTCTCTCAAGTCTAGGTAATTTTTATATCCACCAAGCCTAGTAAAACTTTCAATTTTAAAAATTGCGTAGGTATTATCTAAGTTTACACTGGACAACTTTCTAAATTCTTCATTTTTTCCCACAATATAGCACCATTCAAATGTTTAAGCACTATTTTCTATCTCTTGCCCTATCCCAGTTTCCCATTAAATTTATGCTTTGGCCATGCCACTTCACTCTGTTATTCTAACTGACAGTTTGTACTCCAGTACCTGTGAATTTCACTACTGATACCTCATCTAGAATTTCCTTTTTATAATAAGATGAAATTCTCTTTACCAAGATCAGATGTCATATTTTCCCTAAAACTTCCCTAAAGTGAGTTTGTTCCTCCTCCAATGCCGAGGTATCATTATATAAATGTAAAACTAATAAAAATCTTTAATTATCGGTCATTTATCTAAATCACTATACAACATCAACACAGATAACATACTTTTTTCATGAACAAGTAATTTTAAAAATTATAAATTGTCTTTGACATTTTCTAGTCTTGTTTCGGAGAAGGCAATGGCACCCCACTCCAGTACTCTTACCTGGAGAATCCCATGGATGGAGGGGCTGGGTAGGCTGCAGTCCGTGGGGTTGCTAAGAGTCGGACACAACTGAGCGACTTCACTTTCACTTTTCACTCTCATGCATTGGAGAAGGAAATGGCAACCCACTCCAGTGTTCTTGCCTGGAGAATCCCAGGGACGGGGGAGCCTGGTGGGCTGCCATCTCTGGGGATGCGCAGAGTGGGACACGACTGAAGTGACGTAGCAGTAGCAGTCTTATTTCATATGAGATTGTATTCTCTTGAGACTAAGGATCACCTATTGTCTTTCATTAGATTTGTGCACAGTGTTTAGCAGTGTTTTGTTTTCCCTATTTTTTTGATCAATATTTTTTGAAATATTTTACCACCTTGTAGATAAATGGACTGGGCTAAATACAGACCATAAAGTGCTAAGTGGTAAATGAGTTGTATCTTCAAGAATCTGATCATATGTTTGGCAAGGCAGTATTTTATACTGTCATAATGATAGGTTATTATACATGCAATATGTTCTGCAAATATAAAAGAATTTAAAACAAGGCATATGTATGTGAAACAGAGCACTGAGGACTATAATGCTCCTTTGGTGTGAAGAAGTGATGCTTAGCACTGATGATGGCAAAGATGAATTCAAGTTAAAAGAGAGAAGGAGAAAGGATTTTTTCCTATCATTTACTCATCTATTAACTCATCCAGTAATACTAAGTACTCACTGTACATTTATGTGGGCAGTTATTAAAATAATCAAAATAAGAAGTAAAGTGAACCTACACTAAGAATGACCCTTAAGTGATTGCTATGCTTTAAGCATCCAGTATGTTCAGGGAAATCCTTGGGATCTAGCGATTAAGACCCTGGACTTTCACTGCAAGGGGTGGGGGTTCGATCCCTGGCAAGAAATTCAGATCTTGCAAATCTGTGCCCCCCCCAAGAAAAGAATCAGTAATGTTCAAATTATGATAAATGCAGCATATATAAAGCATGTCCAAATACAGCTCTTGCTTATTAACAAGAAAGAGTTTTGTTTTCCAGTACTTTCTTATGCCCCAAAGTACCTTTTTTGTTTGTTTGTTTTTTGTTGTTTTAGATCTATGCTGCTGCTCTCATTAAACCTTGAATTTTTTTCAGTAATGCCAATAACTTTCACTCATGTATTAAGATGGATTTCAGTAGTGTTGGTCATTTTAAAAGCATCAACCCATTCCAGGATATGTTTTATGCTTTATTATTCCTTGTGGACCTCTGGAAAGCCCTCTGACTTCAACCTTGGGAAGACTGGGCCCAATATATTGTAATAGGCACCCTGCAGGGAATTATTTTGCAGTTAAGTCTCTATCTTCTTTAGCATATAGTATAGGCTAGCATATAAAAATGAGAGAACCATGGAGCTTACCTCAGGGACTCAAACTTTGTATTCCAAGTGGTGTGCATTTAACTCCAAAGCTATGCATTAAATCACTGGAACTGGATCCAATTCATATTTCTGCCATTTTAACCTAATTACTTGACCATTCCATAGCCAGGTAATTTCTTCAGCTTCATTGTGATTAAAAATTAATCAATTTCAAAATGATTGTATTGTCTTAAGGAAGCACAAATTTTTTGCTACCAGAAGAAGCTATGGCTTAATTATTTAGCTGAGTTTTGGATCTTTTTGTACAACTTCTGGAAAGCAATGCAGCATCAGAGAAAGTATATTGAGCCAAGAGGAAATAAATAGTAGCTTGACTTTTGGAAAGATGCCTGAGAGTAGATATACATAATAAGATTCCAAAGGAACTTTAATCAATAAAGTAGAATGACATGCTTTTCCAATATTACTCAGTTAGCTTGAAATTTTTCTTTAGTCTTTTATTGGAGTGACATAGATTGGGCAAGGGAGAAGTTCTTGCATATTAAAAAGTTACCTACAATCTCTTCCCTCCCTCCCTTCCTTCTTTCTTCATTTCACTTATTTAAGCATCATTTATTGAAATATTAGGCTAGGAAATAAAATAAAATAAAATAAATCAATAAGCCTACAGTATAGAAGAGGAGAAATGCACAATGAAATAAGTGTAATTGTAGAAATATGTATAGAACACCATGAAAAGCTCACTGCCCAGTATGGAGGCTGACAATGCCAGACACCCACTTTCTGAGTCTTTTATGGTTTTATGGCATAGTCATATCAACCACCCTGATCAGTGATACTGGTGGAAATGGCTGTTGAAAGACTACTGAAAATATTTTTTTCTCAAATAAAAAATAAAACAAAACCTAAAAACATGAAATGATATAAGCCAGTGTTAACTCAATATACACAAGTAAATAAACAACAAAGTAGCAAATGCTCCTCTTCTTTGCCCAAATATTGTAGAATCTATCTAAAGTACCAGAAGCTGTGGCAACCATCATATATCCTGATTGATCATATCTTAGAACTAAGGCAAAATACTAACAAATATAGTTGAAAGATAAGAATGAAGAGAGCCAGGTCATTTATTACAGACACTGAGTGCTTGAACCAGCTCAGGAACACTTGCCCCAGGATTCTTATTGCATGCTAAAATGCATTTTAGCCATTTCAAATGAATTTAAGTTGGGTAATTATTGCAAGTAAAGCCTTTTGAACTGGTATATTTTCCTTGTCTTCATGACGGACCAAATTCCTGTGTCATTTATGGTTTGTTTCCTCCTAGTATTTGTTTATAGAAAGAGAGTTAAGATATAAATTATAATGTAAAATATCATTTTCCATAACTTCCTTCTATTTCCTTAAATTTTAAAATATTGTAGATTCAAAATTATTCTATTCTGTTTGTCATTTTTCTATACTCTGTGGAAATCATGTGTTTTCATGTTATAGCTGTTAATTTAGATTTCACTAATAAGCCTAAACTAAAGCACAAAGTTAAGTTATTCCATTTCAGATTCTATATAATCCATTGAATATTACAGTAAATACTATTAGATTTACTGTACTTGATGGAAATTATCCTTAGGGGATGGAATACATAAGGTTCTGGTGCCAATTTTTGCTACTAATTATCCTCTTATTTGGGCTTCCCAGGTGGCTCAGCTGGTAAACCTGCCTGCCTATGCAGGAGACATAGGAGGCTCAGATTCAATCCCTAGGCCAGGAAGATCACTGGAGGAGGGCACAGTAACCCACTCCAACCCATTTCCTTGGCTGGAGTGTCCCATAGACAGAGGAGCCTCGTGGGATACGGTCCACAGGGTCACAAAGAGCTGAACACAACTGAGGTGACTTAACATGCATGCATATCTTATAATGATAAATTTCAAGAAGTCTGCACTGTGAGTCTGAGTCCTAGTTAATTCTCTTCTAAATATTTTTTAAATATTCTAGTTCTTTCAATTGATATGGCAGACAACCTATTAGCCTGATTTATCTGGATTTTAAACATTGATTCATGTTAATTTTATGTGTGTCTCTGGGTAGGCTTCTAGATGCCTGCATTTTCATCTGTAAATTTAATCAATATAAACACATACAGAGAACCAAGTACTTATTGTACTAAATATTTGACTTATAAAATGAAAAGATATAGTCCTTTCCTTCAAATAATTTACCTTATTGGCCATAGATCATCAAGGAAGCAAAATATGACAAATTAAAATACAATATAGTAAGTTAATTTGATGAAGCACATGAGAGAAAAAAAAAAAGTCATTCCTTTTGGAGTGGTTGAAGGGCTAAAAGGTAGTATATATTTGAGCTCATCCTTAAAAAGTAAGTAAGATTTTGCTGGGCATAGCAGTTACAGCTAGAGAAGCAGTATATGTTACATGCATATATAAGTGACAGGACTGAGCATTTTATGAAAAATGTGATTTTATTATGATGGAGTGTAGGGTACTTGAAAAAATATTGGACAGATAAATTCAGGACCCATTAAGAAGGATTGGTCTGTCAAGGAATTTGATCCTTATTCTGAAAGGAGTTGGAATCACATAAAAAAACTATTCTTTAGAGTTGCAAAGAAGGTTTTGGTGATGATTACATCTATATTTTAGAAACCAAGTTTGACAAAATATCTAAATGTGATCCACTGACATATTCCAAGCAGGTGAAAATAAGGGGTTTAATTGCAAAAGGATTGTTTCATTGGATGAAGCAAGACAGAAGATACAAAACTAAGATTTTTAAATAGTGAAAATATTTTAAATTCTTATTCCAGACCAATCAAAGGGCTGAAACCAGCAAGATTCATTACAGTAAGGTAGGAGTTGTGTTAACTAGGCAAAGTTTAACTGTTGTAACATAGAGATTTTGAAATATAGGGGAGTAAATAAGATGTTTATTTTGCAGACATGTTATATTCAGTCCAGTTCACATTAGCGGAGTGGCTCTATTCTGTGTCATCTTTTATAGACTCAGGTTTCTCATATCTGGTTGTTCCCCTTATTCTCTATAGGTAATTGTCATCATTTGCATATTTGATGCTGAGTTGTTTTACATGTCTCCATGCTCTAGCCTGCAGGAAAGGTAAAGAAAATAATGTACAGGGCAGCAAATGTTATGCAAATGAGGTAGGCATCATTGTATCTATCATTGATATTGTACATATCACTTACTGCTCAAATTCCAATGCTTAGAACTTCGTCCATGGGCAGTGACTAGTTGTAAAGAAGGATGAGAATACAATCTCCAGTGGGTGGCCAGAGTTTTAGCTATAATTGTATTACTACAAAAGAGTGAGAGAACAGATTTTAGGGGCAACCCTCTGTTGCATATAGGTCAAGCATGTACTCTGAGTTTATGATCTGGAAAGCTGGGTAGATAAAGATGTCATTCTTCAAGGTTGAAATATTTTAGGGGAAGTAGAACTGGCAATTGTGGGGGTTGTAAAAATTAAAGGTGAAATGCAATAATTTGACTTCATTGAATTAGAAGTAATTGTGGGGCCTCCAGATTAGAATATCCAAAGTAAATTTCTGATATGTAGATATAGATATATAGACATAGATATATTTGAATTATCAGTGTATCTAGGACAGTTAAAGCCATGGAAATAGGTGGGTTCATTGCAGAAGAGTGGATAGAATTTGAAGAGAAAATAACTATATAATTCATGTCGCTTTGACAGAAAGCTCTGTCCAGAGGTTGATATGACTACATGAGGAGGGAAAGTGATTGCCCTAGTGTAATGGCGTGAGCTTTGTAGGATGATGAGTTCATATGCTAGGTGGGTAAGTACTGGTTTTGTGAAGCACTAGGGAATCAGGGAGAGTGTCAGCTCTATCTTTCATTTCTCCAATTATGAATGTTGACTATTACTGTATCTCTAGTTAAGATAACTGTGATATTGAATGGTTTTCCTTGGAGACGAACAGAGATCATTCTGTCATTTTTGAGATTGCATCCAAGTACTGCATTTCGGACTCTTTTGTTGACCATGATGGCTACTCCATTTCTTCTGAGGGATTCCTGCCCGCAGTAGTAGATATAATGGTCATCTGAGTTAAATTCACCCATTCCAGTCCATTTTAGTTCGCTGATTCCTAGAATGTCGACGTTCACCCTTGTCATCTCTTGTTTGACCACTTCCAATTTGCCTTGATTCATGGACCTGACATTCCAGGTTCCTATGCAGTATTGCTCTTTACAGCATACTAGTTAAGATGGATGCAGAGAAAGAGAACCCTCAAATGTACACTATTCTTTTTAGTTAAAGTGAGCAAACAGACAATGTGTTCTCGAAAGAATTAGAAATGTGTATTAGAATTAGAAAGAATTTGAATGTGTGTTTCAGATGGTGATATGGCAAGAAAGAGGAAAGCTGCAAGCAGGGGGTTGGGCCAAGAAGCAACTCCTAAAACTATGAAAAAAGGAACTTAGGGAAAAAAAGATAACCAGAGAGAATTATATTTTTGATGGAGAAGTCTGAATAATGAATCCATAATATGATAGACTCAACATTATTCCTCAGAAGATGAAGTTAGTTTCTTCTGGATGTCACAAAACTAGTTAATAGCAATTTGAAGACTAAACTGCAAGTCTTCTGACTCCATATCCAAAGCTTTCTATATATTTATGGCTTCTAATAAAAGCCATTTTTCACATTGTAAGAATGAGTAGATTCTTCCCATTAAAATCAAATCTGGAGACCCAAAAGAGTTACTGTTCAGGAGAGTCTGAAAATCTGTGACTACAGTTGTCTCAGTTCTGAGCTATCAACCACTGCAAATGTGGCCATATGACCACTGGCCTTCAGATCCCTGAAGGCTATGAGTCTAAAGGATCTCTGATCCCTGATTAGGCCTAAGTCATAATATGATCTTTGCCTTTCTCCCTTTCTCTTCCTGTCAAGGTACTTTCAGACTTAATTTTTTCCTTCTGTCCCTCCTTCCCACTCGCCCTTCCTTCTTTTTAGTTTTGCAGAGTACACATTAGGTCAGTGTATTTCCTAAGGTTAGGGAGGCTGGAGTACTGGCTGTTGAAGAGAGAAGCATATTTGCAAGCAGAGAAGGAAAGTGACTTTGCTTTCAATGTTTTTAAGAAAGTATTTTTCTTGTACTTGCATTAAAAATGCACATATGGTAAACAATCTCACATATAGTTTTCTTTTAAATAAAATATTGTGATGAATTAAGAAGAATTAAAGTTCCATAGATACATTCACCTTTTCACTGGTTGTTTACTCTATAAATGGCCCTACCTCAGCGTCACTTCCAGGAAACCATGCATTGTGACCAGTATAGCTCTCAGCTCCAGGAAGATTAACCTTGTGCTAAGATACCATTGAAGAAGGAGATGGCAATCCACTCCAGTACTATTGCCTGGAAAATCCCATGGACACAGGAGCCTGGTAGGCTACAGTTGATGGGGTCGCAAAGAGTCAGACATGACTGAGCGACTTCACTTTCAACTTTCAGCTTTTCAAGATACCATTCTTGACTTTTTTCATTTGCAACAGTTGGAACATTATCCCACTGCCTTCACCCCTCATGATATCATGTTCTTCCTGGCTTGTAGCAAAATTCAGCAACTCCTATTTTTTATGCTCTACTCTATTGCCTAAACTATTTTTATTTTTATATTGGCTGTGACTCCTTTAATCATTTGATAGATTCATTTGTTTGCGTGTAAAGGTTCTCATATCTCTTTACAGAGAAGCAACAATATTTTAGAATTAAGGAAAATTTACTATAAAGCGATCTGACTTTTATAGTTATCTGTATATTTTGACCTCTGTTTGTTCCAGTCCCATTGATATTGAGATAATGATTTACTCCAGGAAAAGTTAACTATAGGAAAAGAGGGGCAAATATATGAGCAGCATTCTAGTGCTTTACTTCAGAACTTAAGCAGTCCTAGTGAATTTTTCATTTTCCTACTTTTGTTGGGGCTCTAAGTAAAGCCTAAAAAATGGATCCATGGAACAACTGATGGACATTGTTGGTGAAGTATTACCTCTCTGATATTTTTTTGTATCTAAGTTTTGCTTTATATATAACAGTACCGAAAACAAAAACAAAAACTGTTTTATGACTTGTATATTGCAAACCGGGCTTCCCTGATGACTCAGTAGTAAAGAATCTGCCAGCAGGAAACACAGGTTTGATCCCTGGGTGGAGAAGATCCCCTGGAGAAGGAAGTGGCAACCCACTCCCGTATTCTTGCCTGAAAAATCCTATGGACAGAAGAGCCTGGAGGGTTACAGTTCATGGGTTACAGTTCATGGCGTAGCAGAGTTGGACATGATGTAGCAACTAAATAACAACAACATTGCACACCAGGTAATTTTCTCTGTAATGATATATGCTCTCAAACTATCCCTGTCTTTCTCTTCCCTTGTCTTAAAATTTTATGTATGCTTTTCTTGATATTTGTGCAGAAATACTAATTCCATTAACTTGTGGTTTGGTAGGTTTTTTGTTATCATTTAGTGTGAGATTGAGAGTGCATTTAGTGTCTTTTCTCATTTTTTTTTAAATGCATGGGTAACATTTTTCTTATAATTGTGCACACATACCTTTAGTATTCTAAATCTTCCAAGTGTTAGTGCAGAAATCAGCTTGTAGAAAGTCATTTTATGATTCTTTCAAGCATACACATTGTTTAAAATAAAAAATGAATTTTTAATTACAGGCTGTTGTTTCGAAACTTCAGATTTTTATTAGAATAAGCTTCATTTCTTTTCTTTTGAGACAGAGAAATGGAAGTAGTCTTATTTGCATTATTGAATGAATAAGTAAATTGAAGTGAGCAAGAAATTGGATATAAAGTCTAGATTAGAGAAATACTGATTACTGATAAATACAGGCAAAAGAAAATATATTCCTTTTAGTGTCAATATTCCTAAACAGATAAGAAAAAAACACATTTAGAAGCATGATAAACCATATATAACTTATGTTATGCTGCATTTTCTTCGTCAGTGTTTGTTGTTAGTCACTGAACCGTGTCCAGCTCTTTGTGACCCCATGGAATGTAGCTCATCAGGCTCCTCCATCCATGAGATTCTCCAGGCAAGAATACTGGAGTGGATAGTCATCCCTTCTCTAGGGAATCTTCCTGATCCAGGGACTGAACCCATGTCTCCTGCATTGTGGACAGATTCTTTACCATCTGAGCCACCAGGGAAGCCCTAGTCAATAGACAAGCAGCAACTATTGTAGCCATCCCCCCCACCAAACACACCCCCACACACATATATATGTGTGTGTTATATGAATTTACCTAATTAAATGACCAGTGGTTAAAAGTTGTTGTCCTAGTTATTGCATTATAAACAAGTACAACAAACTATGTTTATCATGTTCATAGAGTTAGTTGGATGGTAAAACTTCTTTCAGATTAGTAATTTTTGAGGTTAGATACTGCAACTTCAAAAGAAAATAACATTTAGAGTTTACACACATGAATTTATAGTAAAAAAGCGGGTTTAAAACTGCATATGTCTTTACCACTGTACACCTCTTAGGATGCATGTCTGCTATGTTGCTTGAGTCGTGTCCAACTTATGGACTGTAGCCGCCAGGCTTTTCTGTTATTAGATTCTCCAGGCAAGAATACTAGAATGAGTTGCCTGCCCTCTAGGGAATCGTTCCAACCCAGGGATTGAACTTGCTTCAATTATATCTCCTGCATTGGCAGGCAAGTTCTTTACCACTAGCACCACCATTTAGGATGGCTATTATTTTTTTTTAATGGAAAATACCAAGTTTTGTCTACAATATGGAGAAATTGGAAACATTGTGCATTGTTGGTGGGAATGTAGAATAGTGCAGTCCTGAGAAAAACTATTTGTTACTCAAAATGTTAAAAATAGAATTACCATATGATCCAGTAATCCCATTTTTCTCTGTATATGTGTAAAATAATTGAAAGTAAAAATTCAAACAGACATTATAAACCAGTGTTTATGGCAGCATTAGTCACACAAGTCAAAATGTGAAAAGTTCATAGATCCAGAAAGTATAATGAAAGTTACTAGGGACTGCAGAAAGAAGAAATGTGGAGTTATTTTTTTAATGGCTATACAGTTTCCACTTGGGATAACTTAAAAGTTCTGAAATTGGATAGTAGTGATGGTTGTACAACATTGTGAATGTACATAATACCATCAAGTTGCACACTTAAAAATACTTAAAATGGTGAATCTTATGTATATTTGTCTATAGTAAAAAATTAACAGTGCATATATCTCTTTAAAAAGGAGATTCATTACAATATGCAAGTAAACTGAAGAATAAGTAATCTGTCATCATTATAAACCAAGTAAAAATACTGAGTGGTAGCCTTCATATGATTTTACTTAAAGCTCTTCTTATTTAATGATAAAACACATTACATACATTTTATTTGTAGATTCTTACACTAAAAATTAGGATTTAAATGCATATACATCACCTTAAAACTGCTCAAATATAAATTATAAAATTTATGTACAGCATTCTTCATGAAGTCTCTATGGACTTTGCTGAGATGAAAACATTTTTTGAGATATTTTAATATTTTGTTATACTTATTTTCAAATTTTTATTGCAGTCCATAGTGTTTCCTTTTCAGGATTAATTATTTTAGTTTACTGAAATGTTGGAGATTTTAACATTATGAATAAAATTCCAGTAGAGTCCTTGTGATATGTTTTTGTGATTGACATCACCCTGTCCATTGTGGGTTACATCATCAGTTGGTCATTGAGAACCTGGAAGGATACATCATCACTACAATTTTATTGTCTTGAAGGTTCTGGGTATTGCTATGGCAGATAAACCATTTTGTGCTTTTGAGTGTTGTTTTCATGGAGTTGTAATCACATAGAGGAGCAATCATACTGACTATTCTAACTAAAGGGCTTTTGGAAGGGAGTCTTGAGGTGGTATCTTACCAGGATTAATTAGAGTAATAGTTCGTTTCAGTTCAGCTCAGTTGCTCAGTCGTGTCTGACTCTTTGTGACCCCATGGGCTGCAGCATGCCAAGCCTCCCTGTCCATCACTAACTCCTGGAGTTTACTCAAACTCATGTCCATTGAGTAGGTGATGCCATCCAACCATCTTATCCTCTATCATCCCCTTCCCTTCCTGCCTTCAATCTTTCCCAGCATCAGGGTCTTTTCACATGAGTCAGTTCTTCTCATCAGGTGGCCAAAGTATTGGAGTTTCAGCATCAGTCTGTCCAGTGAGTATTCAGGACTGATTTCCTTTAGGATGGACTGATTGGATCTCCTTACAGTCCAAGGGACTCTTAAGAGTCTTCTAACACCACAGTTAAAATTAGAGTAATAACTGATGTACAAAACTAGAGCAAAAAAAAAAAAAAATTGGATAAGGAATGTCATAGACAGAAAAATGTACCAATCAGGGCACTCAACTGGAAGTTTGTAGCAGGAAGGAATTAGAGCTCTCAGAAGTGGTCATTAGCCAGTTGTCAGGACACATTCAGTAGCAGTGATGGTGATGTGAGGGTAGAGGGCAGATCAAGTGATAGCCTAACTCTCTTGAAGAGCAGGGCAGTGGTGGATCCTCTTCTGACCTATTCAGTTCACTCTGCTGATGGTAGAGTTGGATTAAGCAACTGCAGAAAGCAATATGGCTACAGCATCAAGAGTCATACATTCAGGTTTAGGAATAGTATGTTAGGGAATTTATTTTGGGAAAATATTTTGAGGCAAGGGATATCAAATCTTGGTTTAAAATTATGTTCATGTCAGAGAAGGCAATGGCACCCCACTCCAGTACTCTTACCTGGAAAATCCCATGGATGGAGGAGCCTGGTGGGCTGCAGTCCACGAGATCACTGGGAGTTGGACACGACTGAGTGACTTCACTTTCACTTTTCACTTTCATGCATTGGAGAAGGAAATGGCAACCCACTCCAGTGTTCTTGCCTGGAGAATCCCAGGGATGGGGAGAGCCTGTTGGGCTGCTGTCTATGGGGTTGCACAGAGTCAGACACGACTGAAGTGATTTAGTAGTAGCCACAGAATAATTAATTAGAGGGGAAAAATTTATATTTTAGAGCCTCAACAAATTTGGAAGTTCAGCAAAATTGGGATATTATTTTGGAAATAAAAACATTTGAAAATAAAAACACATAAACATAGAAAATGTTTGAGGTCATATTAAGTAAGTGAAAGTGTATGAAAATGGCATTTTGAGACTTTTTTGTCATTTAACACGTATACTCGTGTGCTGCTTAAGAATTGGATTTTATTATATGAAACTTAAAAATTAAAACATATCGGGAAGTGGTGAGATATCTTTACAAATATCCTTGATGTCTCTATGAGTGGATGTGTGCATATATGTATATAAGCATATGCATGTATGATTATCAAGATTATTTGTAATAAAATTCACATTCATGGGTACAATGGATACATTTTTAACATAATTTAAAATTTGGATCCCTTACTTTTAAAATTTCCCTACCTACCATAAAGAATCAACCTAATTAGTTGCAGTGAAAAAGAATTTGTTAAAAATAGATGAGTAGTTCTCAGCAATTACTGCTGCAATGATATGCATGGAACAGACCATGTTATGACTTTGGATCTGTAGGCAGACTCTATCTAATATGTCTTAGACAATTTTTCCTCTTTATAACTGGGAGCTTCTGAGGGACAAAACCCTCCAGTTTTCAGTGATCAGCCTTCCAAAGAGCTTCTCAAATAAAAAAAAGAAAGTATGCAGTTAAATTGCTAACATCACCAGAAACTGTCACTTTTAATTGGATAGGAATTAGGCAGCCAGGTGTGACAAGGAGGAAGGGGTTATCATGAGCTAATAATTTGACAGAAATGCAGCCTCATGCTTCTAATCCCTCCAGAGTGTTATCTCATGATTACCAAACACCCTGCTTAGATATGCCTTATTAGCTTCTCTTTTGGATATCTTCATTCTTAGGAAAATCATACTTCTGTGTGCTAGAATATGATGATGTTAGCGTTTAAAATATGAGCAGCTGCTTCAGCTGAACTAGTGGTTCACAAAGATTAATCTACCCTTTACATTGATCTGTGCACCAATCAGAATGTTTCATGAATCCAAGGAATTTTATAATGCAGTTTCAATCACTCTGGTCCAGGTGCTTTGTGCTGTTTAAAGAAAAAGTAACAAGAAAATTTAATCTGAAGATTATTAAGTATTTTAGGCTCGTGCTGGTTGGTATCACCTAGCAACTATAGAATGTACTCAGCACATCTAACAAATAGCAACTCATCTTTCTGTCACCACAGATTAAATAATTAGGAAAGAGTAAGTATACTTGCTGATGGCAATAAAGAAGATCATAAGACATTAAGATCATAAGATCATAAGAATTTTAAGAAGACAAAAAGTGGTTTGAGATAACCGCTTGTGGCCACTGCCATTATTAAAATGATGACTAGCTAAATAGCATTCATGAAATCAGTTCATAAGATGACTTGCAGGTTTGGCAGGTGCACAGTTACAGAAACCGAAGGGACATGACATAGGCCAGAAACATATGAACTCAGTTAAATAATCTATTGCCAAGGAGTCATTATTAGGTTCACAGAGAAAAAAATCAGAGAGCTTAAAATTTCACCAGATAGAATGTGGACCAGAAGTGGTTCTGCTTCCTGCTAATTTTTCCCTTATGGTGGTAGTTTAGTTGCTTAGTCACGTCTGACTCTTGCAACCCCATGTACTGTAGCCCTTCAGGCTGCTTGTTCCATGGGATTCTTCAGGCAAGAATACTGGAGTGGGTTAGCAGTTCCTTCTCTAGGGGATCTCCCTAACCCAGGGATAGAATCTACGTCTCTTGCATCTCCTGCACTGCAGGCTGCTTCTTTACTGCTGATTTATGTTTATTATTTCTCCAATTTATTTTGTTCAGATTTCAGGCTGAAGTGGAGTTAGCCATGAGGGTTGAATCCACCAATTGTAACCAAAGGCTCTAACCACTTTTGTTTATTGAAATATAATTGATTTAAACTATTATGTTAGTTTCTGGTATACATCAAGGTGATTATATATAATGCATATATTTTTCATATTCTTTTCCAAAATGGCTTATGACAGTATATTTAATATGGCTTATGATAGCATATTTCCTTGTGTTATACAAGAGGACCTTGTTTATCTATTTTATATATATTAGTTTGTTTCTACTAATCCCAAACTCCTAATTTATCTCTCCCCTACCCTGTTTCCTCTTTGGTAACCGTAGGTTTGTTTTCTATGTCTGTGAGTCTGTTTCTTAAATAAGTCCATTTTTTTTTTTTTCACATTTTTAGATTCCACATATAAGTGGTATCATTTGGTATTTGTCTTTCTAACTTATTTCACTTAAAATAATAGTCTCTAGGTTCATCTGTATTGCTGCAGATAGCATTATTTCATTCTTTCTTATGGCTAGGTAGTATCCCATTATCTATATATCTCTCTATCTCTATCTATATATATGTAGTGTGTATATGTATATGTCTTCTTTATGAATTCATCTTTCAGTGGTCATTTAGGTGTTTTCTGTGTGTTGGCTATTGTAAATAGTGATACTATGAACATTGGGGTGCATATATCTTTTTGATTTAGAGTTTTATTCAGATAAATGCCCAGGAGTGGGATTGCTGGATCATATGGCAACTCATTTGTCAGTTTTTTGAGGACCCTCCATATTGTTTTGCATAGTGGCTGCACCAATTACAACTTCTACCAACGCTAGAGGAGGTCTCTCTTTTCTTCACATCTTCTTCAGCATTTGCCAGGTGATATTTCATTGTAGTTTTAAATTGAATTTCTCTAATAGTTGGAAATTTCAACTACTCTTCTTTGTCATCACCGCCTACACTGTGTGATTAGGACATTGTGATCTATCCAGCAGAAAGCACGTCTGTTCCAATGTAAAGCCAAAGAGGATTCTGATACTCTTTTTATCTTTTCTTTTTATGACTAAATATGGAATATCTGTTAATATCTTAGGCATTCAGGTCTTACATATTACTTGAAGTTTCACTAATCATGACGGAAAGCAACATGAACCCTTATAATAAATGCCAATATTAATTTAATTTTACATACTTTCATTGAGAGAACATGTGTGAAGCATTAAATATGCAGGTGATATTGCATTCAATTCTGAGAACACTAAGAATAGCAATAATAATGATGATTGTAATAATAATGACAGTAACAACAACAACTATAAAAAAAGATGTGTTCACTGCCCACACAAAATACAATCTAGTAAGGGATATGGAAATACAAAACCATATAAACTGAGCTATTATAGAACAGCTGGTCTAGGGAATAGATTTGCCTGTGGTAATCATAGATGGCATCATGCATGTGTGTGTGCTCAGTTGCTTCAGTGGTGTCTGACTCTTTGCAGCTTTATGGACTGTAGTCCACCAGGATCCTCTGTCCATGGCATTTTCTAGGCAAGAATACTGGAGTGGGTTGCCATGCCCTCCTCCAGGGGATCTTCCTGACCTTGGGACTGAACTTGTGTTTGCCTGTAGCTCATGCACTGCAGGCAGATTCTTTACCCACTGAGTCACCTCGGAAGCCCAGAAGTCTTCATATTGAGGGATAAATAGTTTTGACACCCAAAACATGAAGTGTGCTTCAAAAGACAAATATACATACAAAGCATCAAGTTAGTCTCAAAGAATTAAAACATGAAGTTCCACCACTGTTCAGCTGTGTGACATCTGGTAAGTTATTTAACTTCTTCATGCTCTTTTTTTTTCTTTTGTCAGATGACTATAATACTTTCCTCATAGATTTATTCCAATGGTTATTTGAAATGATTCACTTGACATTTAACATAATTTCTGGCATATAATAAATGCTCAGCAAAATGTAATTAGTCATGTTATTATAAATATTGATTTCTTTGCAAAGAGGAAGTGATGTTCCTACCAAAAGAATAAATTTATGATGATATTTCAAATATAGTGGTAGCTGTTAATAAGAGATATTTTGGAAAGGAGTGACTTTCTAATCATCCTTCAAATTACACAATATAGACAACAAAATACTTTTTCCCAACAGCTATGAATAGGCCTGATAAAGAATGATTCACAACTGGACTTTCTCGGTTTAGAGTCAGGATCATCTGAATTCATATTCATCGAAGTTATTTTCACAACTTTCTTGAAAATCAATAATCTAGCTTCTTATAATTTCTATTTTCCCTAGACTGATCTTATCTAGCAATTTAGATAGTGTTACCTAAAGGAAATATATCAATATATTTTCCCTATTTGCCACTACAATTTATGTTTTCTTTCATTTTACTTGGGTTATATTTTGAGAGGAAAACATCTAGCAATATCACAGAATTAGTTGTTAAAGAAGCATTGCAACCTTTATCAATTTAATTGTATCTAGATTTTAAAAGATATGTGATGTAATTTTGTCCAGCTTATTTAAATTTTTTCATATTTTGTCTCATTATTCTTTTATAAAAATAGACATTGTAACTGGAGATCTGGCTTATTTCTAGAGTTTAGATTTATTTCTAGTGTTGTTTAGAACTATGATATTCCAAGTTAATAAAGATAGTGAGTGGTCCTATTTTGGTCTCTTTAATAATCTACTGGAAGCATGCACAAGTGATTTTTTGGGATCTACGGAAGCAATCAACAGGCTTGTTTGATCAGAGTATTTCTCTTTTTTTTTTTTTTTTACTCTTGGTGTCCATTTCTTATATAAACTCAAATTATGCTTCGTAGTATACCCTTTGACCTGAACAGGTGGAGAAATTTTTTAAAGAGCCCCCTCTGTAAAGTATTAGAATTGCACAGTTAGATAACTTCCTTTGCAGAATTCTTGTGACAAAATGCTTTTCTAAGCTTCTTAATCTCTCTGAATATGGCACAGGATTTTACCCATATTTAAGAAGAAATCACTTTCCATTTTGTATAAGAGAAGTTTTAAGCCAATGGAAAGTCTCCAAACTGAGCAGATATTTAAGACTTAGTGTCAGTCATTGGAATGTAAACCATTGAAGGAAAACGTTCTTTTGGCTTCTATAAATGTCATATTGGGAGCAGACTCTGAGGCAAAGCAGGCTGGGGCTGCAGCATCACCAGGCTTTGATGATAAAAAGGACTAGGTGTGTACCTGATTGATTGGGGCTAGGGAAACAGACTTAGTTTCAGAGGCTGGTCCTTATGAGAGCAGCTTAGAAGCCTAAAGCAGGGGGCTGATGAACTTGGCAAGCTCATGCTTAGCAGTGTACTCAAGGGAAAGAAGTCACATCCATTTAGCATTTATGACATGGCCTCAAGGAGGTCTGCATGGTGACTGCAACAGTGTAAAGTCACAGATTTGTTTAAAATACTCACTTTCTTTAGATTCACATTACCTCAGGAGGCTCTGTTTCTTAGTATTGGGAAAATTGATCTTGCTAATTCAAGTTAGCTTAGTTCAATGCAGCAGTTCTCATTTTTTTTTTGTCATTTAAATTTGTGATTTATATTCAACCCTAGTAGTCCAATTTATATTTTCATCACCTAGCTTCCTCTATCCTTGGGTGGACTTTATTGCAAAAGACTTTACTGCAAAAAGAGGTTGACAAAATCATGGATGGCTGTACACCCAAGGGAAAAGGTCACGTACATTTAGTATTTATGACAACCTCAAGGAAGTCCCTTAGGCGACTCTATTGCAACAAAAATTTTCTCCGGTATTACAGAGCCAGAGGGTTTGTGTATGTGTGTGTGTGTGTGAGTTTTGAGAATATTCTTGAACTTGGTCTCATTTGATTATTAACCCAGTAATGATACCAAAAGCAGGTGACTTCAAAAAATTGGCTCTTTTAGCCTTGGCCATTCTTGTTGGCTCTCTGGGATTTGTCTCCCAGAGTCTTTACATTTTCATGAATCTCCAATACTTTGGCTACCTGATGCAAAAAGCCAACTCATTGGGAAAGACCCTGATGCTGGGAAAAATTGAAGGTCAAAGAAGGGGGCAACAGAACATAATATGGTTGGATAGCATCACTGACTCAATGGACATGAGTTTGAGCAAATTCCAGGAGATGAAGAAGGACAGGGAAGCCTTGCATACTGCCGTCCATGGGGTCCCAAAGAGTCAGACATGACTTAGTGACTGAATATCAACTAATTTCCATGACATTGGAGACCTGGGCAGCTATAAGTCTTTCACTCAAAAAACAAATGTCATCCATATTCCTCTACTGATATATTTTTAGTCTGCCCTTCAATCCTGGCTTGGCCTGTTAACTGTGTTGTGTCACTTTTGTTATACCTAGAACTGCATCCCTGTATGTTACTAAACTAGAATTAGCCACAAGAAAAATGTATGCATAGTTTGTAAGACAAAAGTGAATCAGTAACCACTGCTTCTGAAGGTATTTTTGCAGTCAGATGCAGTAAAGGAGACCTAGAGGTAATAAGTGGATTTCAGTTTGTTTTCACTTTCTTCTGCTCTATATACAGTTTTTCTTCCCAGCTTCTGGCTTTGCTGACAAAGAGCATCATTGACCCCACCACCACACACTTTCAACTGTGGACCCACAGAGGCTGTGGACCCACATGGGTCCATACATGTTGACCCACATGTATGAGGAAACATGTTCCTATAGACCTTTGCACAAGTTGCCACATTCATGATCTTACTTCTGGCTCTGGAAATGCTTGGTTATAACTAATTAATTAATTAGTATTAGTTAATACTAATTAATCATTCTTTTCCTTTATCTTCTAAGCCCTACCACTCCCTCACACTTTTAGACTTTCACTTCCCCATTTCTTCCCTGAATTGGTCTAATTCCTAAAATAATTCATATCCCATAGAATTGTTAGTGATTCTGCTTGAGAGAGGTTACATCCTTGAGATGGGTGAAAACCGTCTCTTTGTCAAAATGGTGTGACTTTACCTGAATTCATGGAAACATGGGTTTTCCACATCATTCTTTGCTTCCTCACCTTCATATTTGGAAGCAGAAATCATCCTAATATTTCCAACTGGATTTCTGGATGGGCCAGACTTGGGTGAAGGTTCAGACCATTGTCCTTTCCAACATTACCTCAAACATCCAGAGGATGTCACTGCACATCCTATTGGTCTCAGGGTTATTGGAGGTGGGGTTGCAGGAAGCAGAAGCACTACTGGTCGACATGCTACATTTCATCTCTATAGTTCATAGTATCTGTGCTATTTTTCCTTCTGTATTTCCCATTCCTTTTGTATTACACCTGTATGTTGTGTCTTTTGAATTCCAAGACAAGATTTAGCATTTTTTTGTTCTGGCTGTCCTTATGAAGACTTCAGGAAAATAAAGTTAAACCTGATGTGACGTCTTCCAACACTTAATCAGCTACAGTTAGCCCTTTACCTGCTCTGAAGCAGGTGATGAATATTGCTGAATATGAACTTGGCTTGCGATTTTGCCCCCTTGGAGACCCAGTAACTTCCTCTGGGAGGTGAAGCAGATTCCAAGACAGAGAAGATTGGCAAGATATCAGGATACCAGTGTGGTATTTTCCATGAGTCATAGTCATGGTCTCAGTCTCTGAGGCTTATTCCATGCTCACATGGTCTATGATAAACTTTTAGCAATTAAAAAAAAAAAAAAAAGGCTACTGAATCCCCTTAGTTGGGTTATTCCAAATTCAGCTTACTGCCTGGTGTCCTGAAGCCAAAGAAAATGATAATGACATCATGAACAAGCCTGTCTGTTCTACAATCTAAGATGTGAGTTTCTATTCCCTAATGAAAATGTTTGTGTAGGTGGGTTCCATAAAATAAAAAAGTTAAACAGTAACTGTCAGGAATTTTACATATACTATCTTCTTGAAGTGATCTGAAATATGGGAAGTACACCTATAAGGAAATTTAAGTGTGAGAATAACACAAAAATTGTTTGATAACTGTTCCATGCTGGATCCAGGATGAAAACCATAAGCTGCATGCTTCCGGAGTCTGTCTCCTAACTCTACATTCTACTGCACTGCTCAGAAAATTTATTTTTGCCAACTCCCACCTAGATAACTCACTACTGATTTGCCAAAGCAAGTACTCTTGTGAAGCCATCGGATAAGGACTCTGTGTTCTCCAGACTTCTTTTGGCTTGTGGGTCTTTGGACTGTAGCATCCACATGCCAACTCTGGGGGTGCTTAGCCTTGTAGTACACCTACTTTACCACCTCTACCCCAGTAAGAATTTAAAAAATGCCATTATTTGCAGATAAGAATAAAGTCGGTGAACGTGTATAGTACTGTTCACAACTGATGTTTTAAAACCTTCATTTTGTATTTCTGCTAGATTTTTCATTTAGGAGAAAGAGAAATGGATACCCTATGATATAAGAAAATCATTACTTAGTAGACCATGAGCAAAGACATAGGAAATATCACTTCTAATTCTCTTCCATTCTGTGATATCAGTCTCCATCAAAAGCAGCTCATGCCTTTCTTGTGCTATAAAATCTTTTGTGACATTATCAGACCATCAGCTTACTGCCTGGTGTCCTGAAGCCAAAGAAAATGATAATGACATCATGAACAAGCCTGTCTGTTCTACAATCTAAGATGTGAGTTTCTATTCCCTAATGAAAATGTTTGTGTAGGTGGGTTCCATAAAATAAAAAAGTTAAACAGTAACTGTCAGGAATTTTACATATACTATCTTCTTGAAGTGATCTGAAATATGGGAAGTACACCTATAAGGAAATTTAAGTGTGAGAATAACACAAAAATTGTTTGATAACTGTTCCATGCTGGATCCAGGATGAAAACCATAAGCTGCATGCTTCCGGAGTCTGTCTCCTAACTCTACATTCTACTGCACTGCTCAGAAAATTTATTTTTGCCAACTCCCACCTAGATAACTCACTACTGATTTGCCAAAGCAAGTACTCTTGTGAAGCCATCGGATAAGGACTCTGTGTTCTCCAGACTTCTTTTGGCTTGTGGGTCTTTGGACTGTAGCATCCACATGCCAACTCTGGGGGTGCTTAGCCTTGTAGTACACCTACTTTACCACCTCTACCCCAGTAAGAATTTAAAAAATGCCATTATTTGCAGATAAGAATAAAGTCGGTGAACGTGTATAGTACTGTTCACAACTGATGTTTTAAAACCTTCATTTTGTATTTCTGCTAGATTTTTCATTTAGGAGAAAGAGAAATGGATACCCTATGATATAAGAAAATCATTACTTAGTAGACCATGAGCAAAGACATAGGAAATATCACTTCTAATTCTCTTCCATTCTGTGATATCAGTCTCCATCAAAAGCAGCTCATGCCTTTCTTGTGCTATAAAATCTTTTGTGACATTATCAGACCAAGTGAGTGAAGTCGCTCAGTCGTGTCCGACTCTTTGCGACCCCATGGACTGTAGCCTACCAGGCTCCTCTGTCCATGGGGTTTTCCAGGCAATGGTACTGGAGTGGATTGCCATTTCCTTCTCCAGGGGATCTTCCCAACCCAGGGATTGAACCCGGGTCTCCCACATTGTAGACAGACAGCTTTACCATCTGAGCCACCAGGGAAAAAGCAGTTATTTTATTTTTAAGTGTAGCAGGAGGATTACTTACTCCATTCAATCAGATACATAATAAATGCTGGGAGGATCAGCTAAGCTTTTCAGGAATATGTGAGCTGTAGTGTTTTAGAGATATCTGCTTGTTGTAGACTATTGATTTCTACACAAAAAGTACAGTTTCTAAAAGGAAAAGAAATATGTGAGCAAATCCATTAAAATGAAAATAAGTCCACTCCTGAGAAGGTATTCAATGAAGTGGATTTCTCCTTCATCTTGAGTATTTCTAAGAGATCCAACCTGTTCATTCAAATAATGATAATGATACATATATTAACAACACCTGAAAATTCATTTGTCAGATTTATGTTATCAATGTTCTGAGTGTTTTTATATGTATATTATATTTATTTTAGAAATCTCATGAGGCAGATATTATTACATTTTCCATTTTATATACAAGGAAAACATGCTTCAGCGTTGTTTACTAAATGCCCAGTATCACAGCCCTATTAAGTAAATCTACTAACATTTAAAATCATATCTGCCTGATCCTAGACACTGCTGCTGCTGCTGCTAAGTCACTTCAGTCGTGTCCGACTCTGTGTGACCCCATAGACGGCAGCCCACCAGGCTTCCCCATCCTTGGGATTCTCCAGGCAAGAACCCTGGAGTGGGTTGCCATTTCCTTCTCCAGTGCATGAGAGTGAAAAGTGAAAGGGAAGTCAGTTGCTCAGTCATGTCTGACCCTCAGCGACCCCATGGACTGCAGCCTTTCAGGCTCCTCCATCCATGGGATTTTCCAGGCAAGAGTACTGGAGTGGGGTGCCATTGCCTTCTCCGGATCCTAGACACTACAGTCTTAAATATTAATTCTGCTTTGCAAACTGCAAACAGGTTAAAGTTGCACTCTGGGCATAGGCTATTGTCTCAGAATTTATCTGGACTAAAACCTGCCGAAATTCTCTTTTGTTACTCTTTTCTACTCTCTCAGTTGGTTTTTTAACACTCCTCCTGTGTGATGATTGATTTTTTGTGTCAACTTGACTAAGCCATAAGATACACAGATATCGAGTCAACATTATTTTGGGTGTGTCTGTGAGAGTTCTTTGGGTGAGACTAACATTTAAATTGGTAGACTGAGAAAAGCAGATTTCCCTCTTTAAAATAGGTGGCCCTCATCCAATCCAATCAGATGAAAACCTGAATTAAACCAAAATTATAACCTTTCCCCAAGTAAGAGAATTCTTCCTGTCTGATTGTCTTTGAACTCAGTCATTGGATTTTTTCCTGCCTTTGGATTCAAACTGAAGCATTTTCTCTTCTTGAGTCCCAAGCTACTGCCATTTGAACTGGAACTACACCATTTCTCAGGCCTTTATTGAACTCAAACTTGAATTAAATCCTCAGTTTTCATGGGTATCTGGTTTGCCAATTCATTGTACAAATCTTGAGAGTTTCAAGCTTCCATATTTGCATTAGCCAATTTCTTATAATAAATCTATGTGTGTATTTTTTCATGTTGATTTTATTTCTCTGGAGAGCCACAATTTATATATTTAATGCCAGATGATCTAGGATCTCAATCACAGTAACACTGACAACCTTTCTATATTATTTGGAAACATTATTATGACTCAAAGGAATTTTGAGTGCTTATTGGTCATCTGTAGCTCTTCTTTGGAAAAATGCCTATTTGAGTCCTCTGTCCATTTTTTGAAATCAGATTGTTTGTTTTACTGATATTGAGTTATGTAAGTTCTTTATATTTTGGGTATTAAGTCTTGACAGTAATATCATTCACAAATATTTTTCTCCCATTCAGGAGGTTGTATTTTCATTTTGTTGATGGTTTCCTTCAATGTGCAAAACCTTTTAAGCTTTATTGAGTCCAATTTGTTAATTTTTGTTCCTGTTTCCTTTGCTTGAGGAGACAGAAGCGAAAAAAAAAAAAAAAAGCTAAAACCTATTAACTTTCATTTTCATGTCAAAGGGTATACTATTTTATTTTCTTATAGGAGTTTAATTGTTTCTTTTATTTAGGCTTTTAATCAATTTAGTTTCTTTTGTATATGGTGTGAGAAAATGTTCTAATTTCATCCTTTTATATTCAGCTGTCCAGTTTTCCCATTGCCACTTACTGAAGAGATTCTTTTCCTCATTGTGTATTCCTGCCTCCTTTGCTATAGATCAATTGACCATATGTGTGTGAGTTTATTTCTGGACTTTTTTTTTCTCATTTCTGGACTATTTGCGTCCATTGATCTGTATATCTGTTATTGTGCTGTTTCCATACTGTTTTGATTACTGTAGCTTTGTATTAATAGTATAATCTGAAATCCAGAAGCATGCTATTTGCAGCTTTGTTCTTTTTTTTTTTTTCTTCTCAAGATTACTTTTGGCTATTCAGTCTTTTGCAACTCCATAAATAATTACCAGGGACATGAAAATCAAAACCACAATAAAATATAAGCTCACATCTGTCAGAATGGCCATCCTCAAAAAGACAAGAAATAATAAATGTAGGCAAGAATATGGAGAAAAAGGAACATTAGTATACTGCTGGTGGGAATGCACAACTGGTACAACCACTATGGAGAAAATGGAGGGAGGTTCCTCAAACAACTAAAAATAGAACTACATTATAATATAGCAATTCCATTCCTGGGTATATTTCTTAAGAAAATGAAAACACTAATTTGAGAAAATGTATAAACCCCAATGTTCATAGCAACATTATTTACAGTAGACAAAATATGGAAGCAGCCTAAGTGTCCATCAACAGATGAATGGATAAAGAAGATATGGAATAAATATATAATAGAATATTTCTCAGCCATAGAAAATAATGAAATTTGCCAGTTTCAGCAACATAGATGGACCTGGAGGGTATGACACTTAGTTAAATAAGTCAGAGAAAGATAAATGCTGTATGTTATCACTTATATGTGAAATCCAAAATATAAAACAAATGAATGACAGAAACAGACTTATAAGTAGGAAAAAAAATTGTTTCCTAGATGTTACCAATGCAGAGAGGGATTAGAGCAAGGGCAAAGTAGATGAATGAGGATTAAAAGACACAAAGTACTAAATGCAAAATAAATAAGAAACAAGGATATAATGTAAGGAATATGGAGAATATTTTATAATAACTTTATATGGATTATAATACCTAAAAAATTTCAATTATAGTTCAATAAATATGTTATATATATAATATATAATATATATATTACATTATAATTAAAAATTCAAAGGAATTTTGTAAGTACTTTATGGATGGATTTGAAATAAAACAGGTGAGGGTGAAACAGTGCCCGTGTTCTGGATGCAAAATGTCATATTCAGGAATTCAGAGACAATCCCAGAAACCAAGACCACGATAACAGAATAATGTACAGACAAGGTTAATCCTTGGCAAAATCCAAGGCAATCCAAGGCAAAATCTTAAGATCAGGCATCTTCTCTTGGTTGGGAGTTTCATTATTTTATATCTTCAGCCATTATATATTACCATATAGGGAAGTAATCTTAACATTAAAGAAGTTCAGAGTCCTAGTGCAGTGTTTCCAGTGACAGCTCTATAATCTGTTGATTGTATTTGAATCAGACCTTATTTCCCCAGTTCTCTGCCTATTTTTCATGTTTCAGTTTGCTTACTCTTATTGAATTAATGCATTTTGTAAATTTCTCAAGCACCCATTAAAGATTCTGTCACACAACACCTCATTTCATACAACACCTCATTTCATACAATACATTCAATTAAGACTCCCAAATCTGTAACTAGAATACCAACTCCATTGTTTAGAACAAGGTCTCAGACCATGACTGCTTCAAGACTGTCATGATTCCACCTTTAAAATTGTAGAATTTCCACTAAGAAAGAAAAGCAAAGGTTTAATTGTATACCCTATTAAACCTCTCAATTTATTTTTACATATTCCAGAAGAAATAATCAGTGAGTATTTAGGAGACTTGAACTCAGAAGAGAATATGAAAAACAAAAACAAAAACACAGTATTGCAAGCTTTGGAAATCTAGACAATGGAATGTTAATCCCTTCTCATTGGTTCAATAACTGAAGATAAGTTACTACTCAGAAATCCAATGAAGAGTCTCAATAGTCTCTCCCATATATAATTTAATTCAGCACCATGTCACAAAGGTATCATTAGGAAGATTACTAGCACATTGTTGTAACCTCTATCCTAAATTCAAAATAAATATACTGTAATACACATCTAAAAGTTAATATACCTAAAATTCTCTTTCTCTTGTCTTAGATTCATAAAATAGCTCCCTCATTTCTCCAAATGTTTCATTCCAAAGTCTAGTGTCAATATCTCTTTTTCTCCTTGCCAAATTCCATTTCCTCAAAAAGTTTTGAGATGTATTTCAAATATCTGAGGTTTTTTATTTTTTTCTCCAGTGGTTCTACCCCCTTATATCTGTACTATCTTATATCTGG
The DNA here is from genome assembly GCA_006410635.1 of Cephalophus harveyi. Taxonomy (NCBI): domain Eukaryota; kingdom Metazoa; phylum Chordata; class Mammalia; order Artiodactyla; family Bovidae; genus Cephalophus; species Cephalophus harveyi. The sequence continues at coordinate 432,590 of SJYT01021607.1, forward strand.
TCTACTGCAATAGCTTTATAATTGTCCTTTCTACTTTTGCATCCTTATAGTTTATTTTTCCAGGAGCAATCAGAATGATATGTTAACATTTAAGTAAAATTAAACTTCTCCTTGATGTAAAAATTTCCATTGGCTTTATATTAGCTTCATACTGCTTCTGTAATAGAATTGATGATTTAAAGTAACACAAATTTCTTATTTTATAATTCTGGATACCAAAAGTTTAAAATGAGTCTCACTGGGCTAAAACCCAGGTGTCAACCAAACTGCACTTTTTTGAGAAATTCTGGGAGACCATCTGTTTCTTTGCTTTTTCTAGCTTCTGGAGGTTGCCTACACTCCCTGGGTCTTGGGCTCTTTTCATCTTCAGAATCAGCAATGGAATATCATATCTTTGTCAAGTTCCATCACTCTGACACTTACGCTTCTGCCTTCTACTTTTAAGGTCCCTTGTGATTACTTGGGCCCATCTGAATAATGCAGATTCAGCTCCCTAACTCAAGGTCAGCTGATTAGTAACCTTAATTCTCCTTTATTCTATAAATTCACACATTCACAGGCACAAGGGATTAAGTCATAGATATCCACAGGCCATTATTCTGCCTACCACAGGCCAATAAAACAACATTTAAAAACATACAAACCACTTTTCAAGTTCTAAATCCCCCTATTGCTAGGCCCCTACTCAACTCTCAGTCTCCAATTCAGACAGCCATCTCCTCTGCTCAATGGATCTGTCTCACTGGCCTTGAGTGGACTCTTGCTCTAGGCAAATGTCACTTGGCTTAGGACCTTTGCATGTGCTGTTCCTTTGGATGAAAAGTTCTATCTCCAGACGTTCATTGGCTCATTCTTGTTATTCTTAGGCTGTCTCCTTAGAGAGGCTCTTCTGACTCTCCCAATAACATAGTTCCAAATCTTACACTTTTAATTTATTCCTTTTATAGAATTTACCACAAACTGAAATTGCCTTATTCATTTGTTGTTCCATGTAAGGTGGTGCAGTGGTAAAGAATCTGCCTGCCAATGCAGAAGACACAGGAGACATGGGTTCAATACCTGGGCTGGGAAGATCCTCTGGAGTAGGAAATGGCAACCCACTCCAGGATTCTTGCCTGGAGAATTTCATGGACAGAGTAACCTGGTCCATGTGGTCACAAAGAGTCAGACATGATTAAACAGCATGGATGTAAATCCTTTTTACTCTCCAGAAGGAAAAACACATGTGAATAAGAGTCTTGTCTGCTGTTTTAACAAGTTTATCTTCAGAATTTACAGCTTGCCTTGCTTGCAAGTTTATTTGTTGAATAAATGATTCAATAACTTCATGAATAAATTTTAAATGAATGTCACTAAACCAGTTATTTATTTTTATTTTTTTCTTCAGCAGGAAAATAACTTGTCAGTCTAGTTTCCATCTCCACAGAGCTAGTCATTATTTCAAAAGGAAGAAACCTTCAATTCCTTGCTCCCTCTTGGGTACTCTGCATCATTCCTCTTAGGACATTTTTAGCTCACAACAAAGTTGTCTTTATTCTGCAGTTCCTTAATCCCCTTTTCATCTCATGTTCTGGGAAATGAAAAATTAGCTGCTCTGAGAGGAATGGACTAGAGAATTACATTAATTTAGAAAACAAGAGAATTTGCTATGAGGTTCTGTAATCTAAATGGAATTTGAAGGTCACTCTGTGCCTTGCCTTCAGTTGCATAATTTGCGTCTCCCATTCTTACTTGCATTTCATGCAAATTCTTACTTGTGCTGTTTAACTGCACACTTGGAAACATAGTCAATCAAATACTGTTCCAGATAAATCTGAGGCAAAAGCTACAGTGTTAGCTCTATTAGAGCATCTTTAAAAAGCTTGACTTTTCCCCTTCAGGATCTGTTCTGATCAGTTTTAAGATTCTTTTCTTAATTATTGTTGATTTATTTTTTACTGAAGGAAAATTGCTTTACAGAATATTGTTGTTTTCTGTCAAACCTCAACATGAGTTAGCTATCAACCTAGAGGGGTGGGATTTGAAACTTCCTCCCATCTTCCTCCCCATCCCACCACTCTAATTTCCTACAAAGCCCCTGTTTGAGTTTTCTGAGCCCATACAGCAAATTCCTGTTGGCTATCTATTTTACATATGATCATGTAAGTTTCCATGTTGCTCTTTCCATACATCTCAATCTCTCCTCTCTTCTTCCCATGCCCATAAGTCTATTCTCTAAGTCTGTTTCTCAATTGCAGCCCTGTAAATAAATTCTATAGTACCGTTTTTCTAGATTCTGTATGTATATGTTAAAACACAATATTTATCTTTCTCTTTCTGACTTACTTCACTCTGTGTAATAGTTTCTAGGCTCATTCAACTCATTAGAACTGACTTAAATGCATACCTTTTTATGGCTGAGTAATATTCCATTGTGTATATGTACCACAACTTCTTTATCCATTCATCTGTCAGTGGACATCTAGGTTGTTTCCATGTTCTAGCTGTTGTAAATAGTGTTGCAATGAACAATGGGATTCATATGTCTTTTTCAATTTTGGTTCTCTTGTGGTATATGCCTAGGACTGGGATTTCTGTGTCATATGGTGGTTTTATTCCTAGATATTTTTAAGGAATCTCCATATCATCTACCATAGTGGCTGTATCAATTTATATTCCCCCCAACAGTGCAAGAGCATTCCATTTTCTCCACACCTTCTCCAACATTTATTGTTTGTAGACTTTTTGATGGTGGCCATTCTGGTGTGAGGTGAAATCACATGGTAGGTTTGATCTGCATTTGTTGAGCATGTTTTCATGTGTTTGTTAATGATCTGTATGTCTTCTTTGGAGAAATGTCTATTTCCCACTTTTTGATTGGGTTGTTTTTCTGGCATTGAATGGTATGAGCTGCTTATATATTCTGGAAATTATTCCTTTGTCAGTTGTTTCAGTTGAGATTATTTTCTCCCATTCTGAGGGTTGTCTTTTTTATCCTACTATGCAAAAGCCTTTAAGTTTAATCAGGTCCCATTTGTTTACTTTTATTTTTATTTCCATTACTCTAGGGAGTGGGTTTTAGAGGATTTTGCTTTGATTTCTGTTGTCAAGTGTTCTGCCTGTTTTCTTTTAAGAGTTTTATAGTTTTCTGATCTTACGTTTAGATTTCTAATCCATTTTGAGTTTATCTTTGTGTATGGTGTTAGGAAGTGTTCTAATTTCATTATTTCATGTGTAGCTGTCTAGTTTCCCCAGCACCATTTATTGAAGGGGCTGTCTTTGCCCATTGTATATTCTTACCTCTTTTGTAAAAAATAAAGTACCCATAGGTGCATGAGTTTATTTCTGGGCTTTTTATCTTGTTCCATTGGTTGTTATTTCTGCTTTTGTGCCAGTGCCATACTGTCTTGATGACCGACAAAGCCCCTGTTTGAGTTTCCTGAGCCCATACAGCAAATTCCTGTTGGCTATCTATTTTACATATGATCATGTAAGTTTCCATGTTGCTCTTTCCATACATCTCAATCTCTCCTCTCTTCTTCCCATGCCCATAAGTCTATTCTCTAAGTCTGTTTCTCAATTGCAGCCCTGTAAATAAATTCTATAGTACCGTTTTTCTAGATTCTGTATGTATATGTTAAAACACAATATTTATCTTTCTCTTTCTGACTTACTTCACTCTGTGTAATAGTTTCTAGCTTTGCAGTATAATCTGAACTCAGGAAGGTTAATTCCTCCAGCTCCATTCTTTCTCAAGACTGCTTTTGCTATTCAGGGTCGTTAGTGTTTCCTTATGAATTTTGACATTTTCTGTTCTAGTTCTGTGAAAAATGTCATTGGTAATTTGATAGGAATCACATTGAATCTATAGATTGCATTTGGTAGTATAGTCATTTTCACAGTAATGATTCTTACTACCCAGGAACATGGAATATCTCTCCATCTGATGTTTATGTCACCTTTGATATCTTTCAATAATGTCTTATAATTTTCTGTGTACAGTTCTTTTGTCTGCTTAAGTAAGTTTATTCTTAGATATTTAATTCTTTTTGTTGCAATGGTGAATGAGATTGATTCCTTAATTTCTCTTTCTGATTTTTCATTGTTAGTATATAGAAATACAAGTGATTTCTGTGTATTGATTTTATATCCTGAAACTTTGCTAAGTTCACTGATTAGCTCTAATAATTTTCTGATACTGTATTTAGGGTTTTCTATGTACAGTATCATGTCATCTGCAAACAGTGAGAGCTTTACTTCTTTTCCCATCTGAATTGCTGTATTTCTTCTTGCTATAGCTAGGACTTCCAGGACTATGTTGAATAATGGTGAAAGTGGACATCATTGTCTTGCTCCTGATCTTAGGGAAAATGCTTTCAGTTTTTCATCATTGAGAATGTTTTGCTGTAGACTTATCATATATGGCCTTTACTATGTTGAGGTAGGTTCCTTCTGTGCCCATTTTCTGAGGGATTTTAATCATAAATGGGTGATGAATTTTGTCAAAGGCTTTTTCTGCATCTATTGAGATTATCATATGGTTTTTATCTTTCAATTTGTTAATATGGTTGATCACATTGATTGGTTTGAGTATACTGAAGAATCTTTGCATTCCTAAAATAAACCCAATTTGATCATGGTGTATGAGCTTTTTGATGTGTTGCTGAATTCTGATTGTTAAATTTTGTTGAGGATTTTTGCATCTATGTTCATTAGTGATATTGGCCTTTAGTTTTCTTTCTTTGTGTTGTCTTTGTCTGGTTTTGATATCAGAGTGATGGTGATCTCATAGAATGAGTTTGGAAGTGTTCCTTCCTCTGCAATTTTTTGATAGAGTTTTAGAAGGATAGGCATTAACTCTTCTCTAAATCCTTGATAGAATTCTCCTGTGAAGCCATCTGGTCCTGGACTCTTGTTTTTTTGGGAGAGTTTGATCAAAGCTTCAATTTCAGTGCTTGTAACTGGGTTCTTCATAATTTCTATTTCTCCCTGGTTCAGTCTTGGATGATTCAACTTTTCTAACAATCTGTCCATTTCTTTCAGGTTATCCAGTTTACTGCCATACAGTTTTTCATAATAGTCTCTTGTGATCCTTTGTATTTCTGCATTGTCTGCTGTAACCTCTCCTTTTTCATTTCTAATTTTGTTTGTTTGATACTTCTCTCTTTTTATCTTGATTAGTCTGGCTAAAGGCTTGTCAGTTTTGTTTATCTTCTCAAAGAACCAGATTTAATTTTATTAATCTTTACTATTGTTTCTTTCATTTATTTTTCATTTATTTCTGTTCAGATGTTTATGATTTCTTTCCTTATTCTAATTTTGGGTATTTTTTGTTCTTCTTTTTCCAGTTGTTTTAGGTATAACGTTAGGCTGCCTAATCGATGTTTTCCTGTTGCTTGAGGTAAGATTGTATTGCTATAAACTTCCCTTTTAGAACTGTTTTGCTGCATCCCATAAGTTTTGAGTTGCTGTGTCTTCATTTTCATTTGTTTCTAGAAATTTTTTTATTTCCCTTTTGATTTCTTCAGTAGCCTGTTGATTGTTTAGAAAAGTGTCATTTAATCTCTGTGTGTTTGTGTTTCTTACAGTTTTTTTCTTGTGGTTGGTATTTAGTCTCATAGCATTGTGGTCAGAGAAGAAGGCTTGACATGACTTCAATTTTCTTAAATTTACTGAGGTTTGATTTGTGACCCAAGATGTGGTCTATGTTCACATAGAGAATGGAGAATGTTCCTTGTACACTTGAGAAAAGGATGTATTCTTCTGCATTTGAATGGAATGTCCTGACGATATCAATGAGATTCATCTAACCTAATGTATCATTTAAGGATTTTTATAGGAACATATATATCAATAATTGCTTTAAATGTAAATGGATTAAATTCTCCAACCAAAAGACCCAGACTAGCTGAATGGATACAAAAACAAGACCCAATATATGCTGTCTACAAGAAAACCACTTCAGACCTAAAGATAGATATAGATTGAAAGTAAGAGGATGAAAAATATATTCCATGCAAATGGGAAGGAAAAGAAAGCTGGAGTAGCAATCCTCATATCAGACAAAATAGACCTTAAAATAAAGATGATTACAAGAGATAAGGAAGAACACAACATAGGAGCACCTCAATACATAAGACAAACACTAACAGACATAAAAGGAGAAATTGACAGTAACACAATAACAGTAGGAGACTTTAGCACCCCACTCACACCAATGGACAGATCAATAAAATAGAAAATTAATAAGGAATCCCAAGTTTTTAGATTCTTTAATGTCTCTTGGTGTACATTTTTCTTGCATTGGCTTTAAAGTTTAGGAGACTCTGTTCCTTCCAAGATCCTGGTGGACTCATTCCTATTATATGTCTACCCCTTAAGGTGCTCAGATTATGAGGAAAGAAAAGCTATTCTCATTTCACATTTGACTACATGTAATGTAGTTTAAGAATTCAGTGTGGGCAAGGCCATCTATTTCCTGTTTAGCAAGGAATACTTAGTAAATAACAGGAACCTATACTCAATTAATTTTGCCTTTGTATACTCAGTTTATCTTAATTAATTAATTGATGTCTGTAATACATAGCATCCTGTGAGACTTTGGAGTAGGTAAAATTGATTAATTTTTGTTTGTTTAAAAAGAGACATCCCAGTTGGACTGGTTACTGATCACATTGTTTTACTCAAAACTATACATAAAGAACCTTATTTTAATTTTGTTGATTCTATTAAAAATTGATATACTAGTGACCTAATGTCCAAAGACAAACTTACCAAAGTCACTTCTATTAGCTTCTGCTTATAAAAAGAGTGTGAATATGAAAGCCATGTTTTAATGGTACAAATAGAACCTTGGGATGACACACTACAAACTTTACAATAGCACATATTTTTCATTAATCTCAATTTCATGGAGACAGATTCCATTATGTGAGTTACTCCCTGAAGAATTTAAAGTCTGGGGAAGTTCTCTTCTATGTACTTCAGTAGAGTATATGATATTTATATAACCCTACCTTCCAGGGAGCTCAAAGCACTTGATAAATATTACCCCATTGATCCTATCCACTTTTATGACCAGTAAATGGCAAGAATTGGTACTACCATTTAGTGGGAGAAAACTCTGGGAATGAAAATTCAAAATACCAGTAAGAGGTATGAAAGTATCTTGGTCATGGAGTTTAAGTAAAAGGTCTCCTGAGTCCTGAAAGTTTATCTTTCCTCTCTCTCTCTCTTTATATATCTTTTTATACTTAAAAAACTGTTATTTTACTTTATCTGGCTTTTTTTTTTAAGTATAAACTTTGATTTAAAATCATCTTGTTGATTACAGACCTGGAAAATATGTAATCCTTGCTCATGATACAAAACTTGTCTCTGAAATCCATCAAATTCTGCCCTTCCTACTTATGTTTGATTAAGAATTGCAGTTAAGTAACTTAAAATAACTTGAGAAGTCACTGTCCCAAATCCTGATGTTATCAAAAAGAAATAAAATTCTAAAATAGGAGCAAGATTTGCCTGCAGTCACATTGTATGAGAAGAGCAAAGGAAACATTGGAAACAAGACTTTGACTCCAGTGTTTTTTGTTATTACTATGTGATAATTTTAAAAAAGGAAGAAATTATATTTAAAGGCCATTGGATTCTATGTACAGTATCATGTCATCTGCAAACAGTGAGAGCTTTACTTCTTTTCCCATCTGAATTGCTGTATTTCTTCTTGCTATAGCTAGGACTTCCAGGACTATGTTGAATAATGGTGAAAGTGGACATCATTGTCTTGCTCCTGATCTTAGGGAAAATGCTTTCAGTTTTTCATCATTGAGAATGTTTTGCTGTAGACTTATCATATATGGCCTTTACTATGTTGAGGTAGGTTCCTTCTGTGCCCATTTTCTGAGGGATTTTAATCATAAATGGGTGATGAATTTTGTCAAAGGCTTTTTCTGCATCTATTGAGATTATCATATGGTTTTTATCTTTCAATTTGTTAATATGGTTGATCACATTGATTGGTTTGAGTATACTGAAGAATCTTTGCATTCCTAAAATAAACCCAATTTGATCATGGTGTATGAGCTTTTTGATGTGTTGCTGAATTCTGATTGTTAAATTTTGTTGAGGATTTTTGCATCTATGTTCATTAGTGATATTGGCCTTTAGTTTTCTTTCTTTGTGTTGTCTTTGTCTGGTTTTGATATCAGAGTGATGGTGATCTCATAGAATGAGTTTGGAAGTGTTCCTTCCTCTGCAATTTTTTGATAGAGTTTTAGAAGGATAGGCATTAACTCTTCTCTAAATCCTTGATAGAATTCTCCTGTGAAGCCATCTGGTCCTGGACTCTTGTTTTTTTGGGAGAGTTTGATCAAAGCTTCAATTTCAGTGCTTGTAACTGGGTTCTTCATAATTTCTATTTCTCCCTGGTTCAGTCTTGGATGATTCAACTTTTCTAACAATCTGTCCATTTCTTTCAGGTTATCCAGTTTACTGCCATACAGTTTTTCATAATAGTCTCTTGTGATCCTTTGTATTTCTGCATTGTCTGCTGTAACCTCTCCTTTTTCATTTCTAATTTTGTTTGTTTGATACTTCTCTCTTTTTATCTTGATTAGTCTGGCTAAAGGCTTGTCAGTTTTGTTTATCTTCTCAAAGAACCAGATTTAATTTTATTAATCTTTACTATTGTTTCTTTCATTTATTTTTCATTTATTTCTGTTCAGATGTTTATGATTTCTTTCCTTATTCTAATTTTGGGTATTTTTTGTTCTTCTTTTTCCAGTTGTTTTAGGTATAACGTTAGGCTGCCTAATCGATGTTTTCCTGTTGCTTGAGGTAAGATTGTATTGCTATAAACTTCCCTTTTAGAACTGTTTTGCTGCATCCCATAAGTTTTGAGTTGCTGTGTCTTCATTTTCATTTGTTTCTAGAAATTTTTTTATTTCCCTTTTGATTTCTTCAGTAGCCTGTTGATTGTTTAGAAAAGTGTCATTTAATCTCTGTGTGTTTGTGTTTCTTACAGTTTTTTTCTTGTGGTTGGTATTTAGTCTCATAGCATTGTGGTCAGAGAAGAAGGCTTGACATGACTTCAATTTTCTTAAATTTACTGAGGTTTGATTTGTGACCCAAGATGTGGTCTATGTTCACATAGAGAATGGAGAATGTTCCTTGTACACTTGAGAAAAGGATGTATTCTTCTGCATTTGAATGGAATGTCCTGACGATATCAATGAGATTCATCTAACCTAATGTATCATTTAAGGATTTTTATAGGAACATATATATCAATAATTGCTTTAAATGTAAATGGATTAAATTCTCCAACCAAAAGACCCAGACTAGCTGAATGGATACAAAAACAAGACCCAATATATGCTGTCTACAAGAAAACCACTTCAGACCTAAAGATAGATATAGATTGAAAGTAAGAGGATGAAAAATATATTCCATGCAAATGGGAAGGAAAAGAAAGCTGGAGTAGCAATCCTCATATCAGACAAAATAGACCTTAAAATAAAGATGATTACAAGAGATAAGGAAGAACACAACATAGGAGCACCTCAATACATAAGACAAACACTAACAGACATAAAAGGAGAAATTGACAGTAACACAATAACAGTAGGAGACTTTAGCACCCCACTCACACCAATGGACAGATCAATAAAATAGAAAATTAATAAGGAATCCCAAGTTTTTAGATTCTTTAATGTCTCTTGGTGTACATTTTTCTTGCATTGGCTTTAAAGTTTAGGAGACTCTGTTCCTTCCAAGATCCTGGTGGACTCATTCCTATTATATGTCTACCCCTTAAGGTGCTCAGATTATGAGGAAAGAAAAGCTATTCTCATTTCACATTTGACTACATGTAATGTAGTTTAAGAATTCAGTGTGGGCAAGGCCATCTATTTCCTGTTTAGCAAGGAATACTTAGTAAATAACAGGAACCTATACTCAATTAATTTTGCCTTTGTATACTCAGTTTATCTTAATTAATTAATTGATGTCTGTAATACATAGCATCCTGTGAGACTTTGGAGTAGGTAAAATTGATTAATTTTTGTTTGTTTAAAAAGAGACATCCCAGTTGGACTGGTTACTGATCACATTGTTTTACTCAAAACTATACATAAAGAACCTTATTTTAATTTTGTTGATTCTATTAAAAATTGATATACTAGTGACCTAATGTCCAAAGACAAACTTACCAAAGTCACTTCTATTAGCTTCTGCTTATAAAAAGAGTGTGAATATGAAAGCCATGTTTTAATGGTACAAATAGAACCTTGGGATGACACACTACAAACTTTACAATAGCACATATTTTTCATTAATCTCAATTTCATGGAGACAGATTCCATTATGTGAGTTACTCCCTGAAGAATTTAAAGTCTGGGGAAGTTCTCTTCTATGTACTTCAGTAGAGTATATGATATTTATATAACCCTACCTTCCAGGGAGCTCAAAGCACTTGATAAATATTACCCCATTGATCCTATCCACTTTTATGACCAGTAAATGGCAAGAATTGGTACTACCATTTAGTGGGAGAAAACTCTGGGAATGAAAATTCAAAATACCAGTAAGAGGTATGAAAGTATCTTGGTCATGGAGTTTAAGTAAAAGGTCTCCTGAGTCCTGAAAGTTTATCTTTCCTCTCTCTCTCTCTTTATATATCTTTTTATACTTAAAAAACTGTTATTTTACTTTATCTGGCTTTTTTTTTTTTAAGTATAAACTTTGATTTAAAATCATCTTGTTGATTACAGACCTGGAAAATATGTAATCCTTGCTCATGATACAAAACTTGTCTCTGAAATCCATCAAATTCTGCCCTTCCTACTTATGTTTGATTAAGAATTGCAGTTAAGTAACTTAAAATAACTTGAGAAGTCACTGTCCCAAATCCTGATGTTATCAAAAAGAAATAAAATTCTAAAATAGGAGCAAGATTTGCCTGCAGTCACATTGTATGAGAAGAGCAAAGGAAACATTGGAAACAAGACTTTGACTCCAGTGTTTTTTGTTATTACTATGTGATAATTTTAAAAAAGGAAGAAATTATATTTAAAGGCCATTGGTGTAACCATACGGCAGGGGAAGGTTTCGTGGACTACCTCTTTTTTAGGCTGGTTTTGTTATCATTACTTTTTTTTTTTTAACGTTTGTTTTCTTATTACTTAGCATAAATCTTGGATGACTGAGTAATACATTGTTCTTATAGCATTGGAAGCTAAGGTAGATGTATGGCATCAGTATCTTAGATGACTTTTGACATCCTAAAAGGGACACAATAATTCTATGATTTAGATCAGCCAGAGCCATTTCAGTTCTGATAGAGTTTTGTTGAACTATGCTCATTTTCCCTTGACTTCTCAAGGTTGTCTTTTCATGCTGTTCATGGGGTTCTCAAGGCAAGAATACTGAAGTGGTTTGCCATTCCCTTTTCCAGTGGACCACATTTTGTCAGAATTCTCTACCATGACCCATCCATCTTGGATAGCCCTACATGGGATGGCTCATAGTTTCACTGAGTTTACAAGGTTGTGGTCCATGTGATCAGTTTGGTTAGTTTTCTGTGATTGTGGTTTTCATTCTGTCTGCCCTCTGATGGATAAGGAGAAGAGGGTTATGAAAGTGTCTTGATGGGAGACACTAACTGCAGGGGGAACTGAGTCTTGTTCTGATGGGCAGGGTTGTGTTCCTTCCCTGTTGTTTGAACTGAGGCCAAACTATGGTGGAGGTAATGAAGATAATGGGGACACAATGGAAACAGTGAGAAGCTTTATTATTTGGGCTCCAAAATCACTGCAGATAGTGACTACTGCCATGAAAATAAAAGATGTTTGCTCCTTGGAAGAAAAACTATGATCAACCTAGACAGCATATTAAAAAGCAGAGACATTGCCAACAAAGGCCTGTCTAGTCAAAACTATGGTTTTTCCAGTAGTCATGTATGGATATGAGAGTTGGACTATAAAGAAAGCTGAGCACTGAAGAATTGATGCTTTTGAACTGTGGTGTTGGAGAAGACTCTTGAGAGTCCCTTGGACATCAAGGAGATCAAATCAGTTTGTCCTAAAGGAAATCAATTCTGAATATTCATTGGAAGGACTGATGTTGAGAGTAAAACTCCAATACTTTGGCCACCTGATGTGAAGAACTGACTTATTGGAAAATACCCTGATGCTAGAAAAGACTGAAGTCAGAAGAAGGAGTTGACAGAAGATGAGATGATTGGATGGCATAAGTGACTCAATGGACATGAGTTTGGGTAAAGCTCCAGGAGTTGGTGATGGACAGGGAAACATAGCATGCTGAGGTCCATGGGGTCACAAAGAGTAGACATGACTGAGCAACTGAACTGAACTCTGAAGATTGTCTTGAGCAATCATAAATCATTCCAAGTTAGAAGGTGGGGAATAATTAGGACACTTTAGCAGGGCAAACAATTCTTCAAGTATCTTATTAATGTATTTTAATACAGATTAAAAGAGATTACAAGATACATATGTCTTTGAAAATTTTAAGTAATAAAACAGCATAGACCAGAGAATACATTCCTTCTGTCCACTTACATGGTAAGATAGGCCCTTTGCTTTCAAGCAATTGCTGCCTGAGGGAAAGATAATTCAGAATCAAACACCTTTTCTGTGTGTTGTGAAGGAAAGTTATGACCAACCTAGGTAGCATGTTCAAAAGCAGAGACATTACTCTGCCAACAAAGGTCTGTATAGTCAAGGCTATGGTTTTTCCAGTGGTCATGTATGGATGTGAAAGTTGGACTATGAATAAAGTTGAGCACTGAAGAATTGATGCTTTTGAACTGTGGTGTTGGAGAAGACTCTTGAGAGTCCCTTGGACTGCAAGGAGATCCAACAAGTCCAGTCTAAGGAAGATCAGTCCTGGGTGTTCATTGGAAGGACTAATGCTGAAGCTGAAACTCCAATATTTTGGCCACCTCATGCGAAGAGTTGGCTCATTGGAAAACACCCTGATGCTGGGAAGGATTGGGGGCAGGAGGAGAAGGGGACAACAGAGGATGAGATGGCTGAATGGCATCACCAACTGGATGGACATTAGTTTGGGTAAACTCCGGGAGTTGGTGATGGACAGGGAGGCCTGGCGTGCTGTGATTCATGGGGTCACAAAGAGTCAGACACGACTGAGTGACTGAACTGAGCTGAACTCTGAATGTAAGTTAAATCAGCAGGGTGACAATATACAGCCTTGACATACTCCTTTCCCAGTGTGGAACCAGTCAGTTTTTCCATGTTCAGTTCTGACTGTTGCTTCTTGGCCTGCATACAGATTTCTCAAGAGGCAGGTTAGGTGGCCTGGTAGTCCCATCTCTTTATGAATTTTCCACATTTTGTTGTGATCCACACGGTCAAAAGCTTTGGCATGCCATCCACTGTGTGGATCACACAAAATGTGGAAAATTCATAAAGAGATGGGAATACCAGGCCACCTAACCTGCCTCTTGAGAAATCTGTATGCAGGCCAAGAAGCAACAGTCAGAACTGGACATGGAAAAACTGACTGGTTCCACACTGGGAAAGGAGTATGTCAAGGCTGTATATTGTCACCCTGCTGATTTAACTTACATTCAGAGTTCAGTTCAGTTCAGTCACTCAGTCGTGTCTGACTCTTTGTGACCCCATGAATCACAGCACGCCAGGCCTCCCTGTCCATCACCAACTCCCGGAGTTTACCCAAACTAATGTCCATCCAGTTGGTGATGCCATTCAGCCATCTCATCCTCTGTTGTCCCCTTCTCCTCCTGCCCCCAATCCTTCCCAGCATCAGGGTGTTTTCCAATGAGCCAACTCTTCGCATGAGGTGGCCAAAATATTGGAGTTTCAGCTTCAGCATTAGTCCTTCCAATGAACACCCAGGACTGATCTTCCTTAGACTGGACTTGTTGGATCTCCTTGCAGTCCAAGGGACTCTCAAGAGTCTTCTCCAACACCACAGTTCAAAAGCATCAATTCTTCAGTGCTCAACTTTATTCATAGTCCAACTTTCACATCCATACATGACCACTGGAAAAACCATAGCCTTGACTATACAGACCTTTGTTGGCAGAGTAATGTCTCTGCTTTTGAACATGCTACCTAGGTTGGTCATAACTTTCCTTCACAACACACAGAAAAGGTGTTTGATTCTGAATTATCTTTCCCTCAGGCAGCAATTGCTTGAAAGCAAAGGGCCTATCTTACCATGTAAGTGGACAGAAGGAATGTATTCTCTGGTCTATGCTGTTTTATTACTTAAAATTTTCAAAGACTGAACTCTGAATGTAAGTTAAATCAGCAGGGTGACAATATACAGCCTTGACATACTCCTTTCCCAGTGTGGAACCAGTCAGTTTTTCCATGTTCAGTTCTGACTGTTGCTTCTTGGCCTGCATACAGATTTCTCAAGAGGCAGGTTAGGTGGCCTGGTAGTCCCATCTCTTTATGAATTTTCCACATTTTGTTGTGATCCACACGGTCAAAAGCTTTGGCATGCCATCCACTGTGTGGATCACACAAAATGTGGAAAATTCATAAAGAGATGGGAATACCAGGCCACCTAACCTGCCTCTTGAGAAATCTGTATGCAGGCCAAGAAGCAACAGTCAGAACTGGACATGGAAAAACTGACTGGTTCCACTTATTCTGTCGTTATCTCTCATTTCATATAACAGCTAAAACACAGTCCCTTTAGCTTACCTGTGCACTAGTGGAATCTCATGCCCATAAATCTCTGTGTTCTCCTAAAAAAGCAGAAGAAATCCCAGAGGATGAAGCTGTACAGTACAATGTTTATCACATAAGCTGGTTCTAAGAGAGTTTTTGGTAAATATTGCATATCATTATTCCCCCAAATCCATATTTTACTTCCACTCTGATTCAAGCACCTTCATGCAGGCTTATTTTGCACTTCACCTGCTCTGCTAGTAGGATTTGCTGTAGATGGAGGTAGAGATATAGAGATATATAACATTCTTTTTTATTAGCATATGAGATTCTAGAGCTTAAGGCCTGTCTCATAATAACCACTGATATCAGAACATAACTGAGGTACTTGGCAGCTAACAGGAGCCCAGGAAATGGTTATTAAATAAACCAAATTAATAAATATTGGCTAGCTCAAATAAGCATATATGACAGAATTTCATAAATATGGTAATTTCAGGATGTTTCTAGATGTAGTAATAAAGGTTTAATGCCACTTTGTTATTAAATCTAAGCAAATGCCAAGTTCACAATTCACAGTGAATAAGAAATGCCTTCACGTTGGGTTCCTACAGCTTCTGCCTCTGAGTGATCTTTTATTAGTGATGGATTATGCAAATCTCAAATGAAGCTTTGTCCTGGATCCTAGAGGAATTAGGCACTTTGTAGAGTATAAGTGCCAAACTTAAATTTATGTTTCCAGAATGTATCAGTATAAAACCTGCTGGTTAGTTGCCCTTTAGAAAAGAAAATTCTTTCAACTGGATTGCATTCAAACATGATAGGTGGGAAAACCAACTTTCTCTTAGTTTTTTTTTTTTTTTTTGTCAGTATCAATAGGTTGTATTTTCTAATTTAAAGCCATGTGTCCTCTCAAAAATAAGAACAAGAATGAAAGGCAAGCTTTAAATGTGAAATGCCTTACTCTTAGAATTACTGCTGAGCCCATAGAAAATGAAAATGCTATTTAAAAGTTCAGGAAGTGTCTGATAAGAAATAAAGAGGTCAGAAAATAGTTTCTCCTGATAAGCCTGCATTTTGAGTAAATTTTATAGAGCAGTAAATTGCTTGGATATTTTAAAAATAACTAAAATGCTTTACTCAAAATTTGTTTCTCATAATTTTTGGCTTTGCAAAATTTAACTGATTGATATCCTTGTCCCTGAACAAAATTAGTGAAATTCCTAAAATAAGAAAAGCAAAAACAAATATAGCGATTTTTCCTAATTTTCTCTCTTCATATTTACATATGTGTGTATGTGTATGTGCATGTGTGTGTGTTTCAGTATCTTTAAAAAATGAACTGAGATAGAAGGTAGCTTATGAAATGCAGATTATTCTAATTTTGTCTTTGTTTCAGTATGATAAAAGTTGAAGGAAAATACATGGGTGTGTTTACAAGCTTGCTAAGAAAATATGAATTTTGAGTTTGTTATTTCATGTCTCTTTCTATTCTAAATTGACTTATTTGGGAAGAAATCCAAACCTAAGTGATGATGGCTTAGGTGATCTTTTGGCAAAGGATAAAATTGAGGTTCTATCGTACATACATGTTTCATGCCCCTGTATTTTTTTTCTATTATTCCAGAACCTTTACTGAATCATTTCTATGGACTACACAAGATTGAAAAAAGGATAAGTAAAAATCAGGGCCACTCATAAAATCTTCTCAGTTTATTGGGGAAGATAGCAGGTACTTTATAAATAGTACAGTAAAGATTTGAACCAGATCATATGAAAAGATAGGGAAAAGGTAGTTAAGGGTGATCTCAGATGCTGTTATCATGGATATCAGAGCAGGAAAATGATGGTTATTTCTTGATCCAGGCTACTCAAGCAAAGTCATTGTAAAGGGAGTCCGCGTCATATAGAAAGACATGGAGTAGAGAAATATTAACTTGTTTAGGAAATCCCTTTTAGTTTGAAATTGGAGAAGAATCTAGTGTGTATAGGAATGTGATAGAAGACAGAGATAGAATTGAAACTAATTAGGTAAAGGATGCTATTTAGATAGGCAGTGTAGTAGGCACTGGGGCTAGTGGTAGATGAAGTAATCCTAAGTCAGGGGTCACATCATGAAAGCTTTGTATACCATGGCAACTACTTTCAAGTTATCTTATAAATGAAGATAGTCCTGAATGCATAGTTAGCTAAGGAATGGGATAACCAGGTTTATATTTTGGCAATATCATGCCTATAGCTGTATCAGTCAGTCAGGTCAGTCAGTCAGTTAGTTCAGTCAGTCAGTTATGTCCGACTCTTTGCAACCCCATGTACCACAGCATGCCAGGCCTCCCTCTCCATCACCAACTCCCAGAGTCCACCCAAACCTATGTCCATCGAGTCAATGATACCATCCAACCATTGCATCCTCTATCGTCCCCCTCTCCCCTGGCCCTCAATCTTTCCCAGCATCAGGGTCTTTTCAAATGAGTCCACTCTTGGCTTCAGGTGGCCAAAGTATTGGAGTTTCAGCCTCAATATCAGTCCTTCCAATGAACACCCAGGAGTGATCTCCTTTAGGATGGACTGGTTGGATTTCCTTGCAGTCCAAGGGACTCTCAAGAGTCTTTTCCAACACCGCAGTTCAAAAGCATCAGTTCTTTGGCGCTCAGCTTTCTTTATAGTCCAACTCTCAAATCCATACATGACCACTGGAAAAACCACAGCCTTGACTGGACAGACCTTTGTTGGCAAAGTAATGTCTCTGCTTTTTAATATGCTGTCTAGGTTGGTCATGACCTTCCTTCCAAGAATGATGTACTCTGCATATAAGTTAAATAAGCAGGGTGACATATACAGCCTTGACGTACTCCTTTTCCTATTTGGAACCAGTCTATTGTTCCATGTCCAGTTCTAATTGTTGCTTCCTGACCTGCATACAGGTTCCTCAAGAGGCTGGTCAGGTGGTCTGGTATGTCCATCTCTTTCAGAGTTTTCCACGGTTTATTGTCATCCACACAGTCAAAGGCTTTGGCATAGTCAATAAAGGAGAAATACATGTTTTTCTGGAACTCTCTTGCTTTATCGATGGTTCGTCAAATGTTGGCAATTTGATCTCTGGTTCCTCTGCCTTTTCTAAAACCAGCTTGAACATCTGGAAATTCATGGTTTACGTATTGCTGAAGCCTGGCTTGGAGAATTTTAAGCATTATTTTATTAGCATGTATGATGAGTACAATTGTGCAGTAGTTTGAGCATTCTTTGGCATTGCCTTTCTTTAGGATTCAAATGGAAACTGGCCTTTCTTAGTCCTGTGGCCACTGCTGAATTTTCCATATTTGCTGGCAGATTGAGTGCAGCACTTTCACAGCATCATCTTTCAGGATTTGAAATAGCTCAAATTCCATCACCTCCACTAGCTTTGTTCTTGGTGATGCTTCCTAAGGCCCACTTGATTTCACACTCCAGGATGACTGGCTCTAGGTGAGTGATTACACTGTCATGACTATCGGGGTCATGAAGATCTTTTTTGTACAGTTCTGTGTATTCTTGCCACCGCTTCTTAATATCTTCTGCTTCTGTTAGGTCTGTACAATTTCTGTCCTATATTGAGCCCATCTTTGCATGAAATGTTCCCTTGGTATCTCTAATTTTCTTGAAGAGATCTCTAGTCTTTCTCATTATATTGTTTTCCTCTATTTCTTTGCATTGATCGCTGAGAAAGACTTTCTTATCTCTCCTTGTTATTCTTTGGAACTGCACATTCAAATGGGTATATCTTACCTTTTCTCCTTTGCTTTTCACTTCCTGTCTTTTCACAGCTATTTGTAAGGCCTCCTCAGACAACCATTTTGCTTTTTTGCATTTCTTTTTCTTAGGAATGGTCTTGATTCCTGTCTCCTGTACAATGTCACAAACCTCCATCCATAGTTCATTAGGCACTCTGTCTATCAGATCTAGTCCCTTAAATCTCTTTTTCACTTCCACTGTATAGTCATAAGGGATTTGATTTAGGTCATACCTGAATGGTCTAGTGGTTTCCTCTACTTTCTTCAAATTCAGTCTGAATTTGGCAATAAGGAGTTCATAATCCAAGCCACAGTCAGCTCCCGGTCTTGATTTTCCTGACTGTATAGAGCTTCTCCATCTTTGGCTGCAAAGAATATAATCAGTCTGATTTCAGTGTTGATCATCTGGTGATGTCCATGTGTAGAGTCTTCTCTTGTGTTGTTGGAAGAGGGTGTTTGCTATGACCAGTGGTTTGCCTTGGAAAAGAACAGAGATCATTCAGTCCTTTTTGAGATTGCATCCAAGTACTGCATTTCGGACTCTTTTGTTTACCATGATGGCTACTCCATTTCTTCTAAGGGATTCCTGCTGACAGAAATAGATATAATGGTCATCTGAGATAAATTCACCCATTCCAGTCCATTTTAGTTTGCTGATTTCTAGAATGTCAACGTTCACTCTTGCCATTTCCTGTTTGACCTCTTCCAATTTGCCTTGATTCATGGACCTAACATTCCAGGTTCCTAAACAATATTGCTCTTTACAGCATCAGACCTTGCTTCTATCACCAGTCCCATTCCCAACTGGTATTGTTTTTGTTTTGGCTCCATCCCTTCATTCTTTCTGGAGTTATTTCTCCACTCATCTTCAGTAGCATATTGGGCACCTACTGACCTGTGGAGTTCATCTTTCAGTATCCTATCATTTTGCCTTTTCATACTGTTCATGGGGTTCTCAACACAAGAATACTGAATTAATTTGCCATTTCCTTCTCCAGTGGACCACATTTTTTCAGACCTCTCCACCATGACCTATCCATCTTGGGTGGCCCCACAGGGCATGGCTTAGTTTCACTGAGTTAGACCAGTCTGTGGTCCATGTGATCAGATTGGCTAGTTGTCCGTGACTGTAGTTTCAGTCTGTTTGCACCCTGATCCCCTCTCTCAGTGCCTACTGTCTTACCTGGGTTTCTCTTACCTTGGACGTGGGGTCTCTCTTCCTGGCTGCTCCAGCAAAGTGCAGCTGCTACTCCTTACCTCAGACTGTATATACCTGTATGGAGCTACATATAGCTGTATGGAGATTGAATTTAATAGAGAACACAGTACCAGGGGCAGGGAGACTAATCTGGAGGCTACTGCATGGGTCCTTGCAGGATAATGCTAGGATTTGAATTAGAGGAGTGACAATGACAGAAAAAGATAAATTTGTCATGTGTGTAGTGGTTGTCAAACACAGAACTTCATGTGTGTGTGTGTGTGACAGAGAGACAGATGAAAGAGAAAGATTTGAGGATATATTTTTTTTGGT
The DNA here is from genome assembly GCA_006410635.1 of Cephalophus harveyi. Classification (NCBI taxonomy): domain Eukaryota; kingdom Metazoa; phylum Chordata; class Mammalia; order Artiodactyla; family Bovidae; genus Cephalophus; species Cephalophus harveyi. The sequence goes on from SJYT01021607.1 coordinate 452,554, forward strand.
TTGTGAATTTAGCAACTGGGTAGAAGATAAGGTAACAAACATAATAGGAATAGTGAGTTTAATAGAATTAAAAATCATTTCATTTATTCATTTATAAATGTTTTCAGTATTTTCCTTTGGGGTCTATAAAACTGTTAATCAGGTTAGAGTGCTGTATGTGGGTACATATTTAGATAGGATTTAGAGCACCATATATTAATTTTTTATTGTTAGTACAGGTAACTGCTTTGAGAATCAGAGTAAATCTATGACTCCTATACCTTGAATTTGGCATTCATCATCAGGGAATTCATTTTCCTTTAAGAGTATTCATTGGTCCTAGGTTAAGAAACTCTTGAGTTGCATGAAGAAAGAGGAGAAATAGTAATAAAACCATCAGGGAAGCTATTCATTAAACCATTAAAAACACTGATTTCAATTTTGACTGAAAACATTTTCTGTGATGAACTCATCTCTGTTGGGTATTTCTCTTAAAGAATAAATCAACCATTGACTCCAAATATTAATGAATCAGTTCATACATCATGATCTTGCAATCAAGAAAAATATAATTTTAAAAAGAAAACAGTGAAGGATTATTTTCCAAGCCAGGGGACTTTTTATTTTGTAATAATTCCTACGATCTTAAAGAAAATTCATAGTGTTGCTTGCCTGAAGCCCAGACTACATTTTTTTAAAAAACTTAAATAAATAATACTGCTCCTTTTTGCTTAATTAAGACTTTTGGCATACCCACCACACCAAGCTGACTGCCAGTATTAAACAATCTACTCCCTAGCTAAAAATAGCTCTGGCTAAATTGAAATTGACAGACAATGAACCAGTGTTTGGGTTCATTGGCTTATTGAATATCATGCCCCAATTTTGTTAATGAAGGTATACATTATGCTCCAGTTGGTAAGCCACTTGTGACACCAGGAATGATTCCCGGTTTCTATAGCTGGTGCCAGGATCTATAATTTTGTCAGTAAAGAGGAAATACTCAGTATAGACCTGTGCCTTCATAATAGTGGAGAGTCTTGAGCCCTGAGATGGAACTGGTCCAGCATGAATGTCTACCAGTTTCTAGATCTCCTCACCTACCCATTAAATATTTTTTCTAAAAAATATTAAAACATTTTTCAAAATAGCACATGTCAGATAAGACACTATGTGAGGAAGAAGGTAGGAAAGCTGGAAGTAGCTATCTTCAGGTGACATTCTCCCTACTATTTTTTTTTTTTTTCATTTTTACACAGAGAATTGTCTCTTTCAATAGCTATACTAGTGTTCTCTGGTTTGAAGATTCTAAAATTTCAGTATCCCCCCCTTTTTTTGGCACAGTATCTCTGCTAATTAAAAAGCAAAAATCAGTAAGAGAAAACCTGATTAAAAGTGAAAGAGTAAGTGCTTTTAATTTTAGTCATTAAAAGTCCTGAGGAATGTGATTTCAGAGTTCAAGAGCTTAAAGATATCATCAATCTGGGAACTTCTCACAGAATTGCTCCTCCATATTCATCATATGGACTTCTTTTCATTAGATGTGTCATCCCCTGGTCATAGGATGGCCATACCAGACCAGGAAGGATGATGACTGTAAAAGGAAATACCATTGTCTCAGCATCTAATCATTCAATATTTGAATAAAATTAAAAACTTTGAACACATTTTAATAAAATTAAAATTAATGTATATTAACTGAACTGAACTGAACAGAACAATTGTTTATAGACTTTATTGGTAACAGAGTATAAAATGGTTGGATGGCATCTCCACCTCAATAGACATGACTTTGAGCAAACTCCTCAAGACAGTGAAAGAGAAACCTGGCATACTGCAGTCCATGGGGTCACAAAGAATTGAATATTTAGTGGCTGAACAACAACAATATATATACTTACAATTGTTTATAGCAATTATTGCTCTGATAAATTTTAAGCTGATTCAAAAATCCAATTATGTAATACAGTATGCACTGAAGCAATATTATATATCTACATTTTTTTAAATTGAGGAGCATTTGCTGAACAACTAGTATTCAAATATATAGGCAAGAAACCCTTATTTCTCATTGAATGTAACCAAACAGTATATGCTAATTCAAACTAATAAACAGTGGGGCCTCTAGCTTTGTAGTACATACTTAATATGAAAATAGGAAGTAGTTAAGGAAGATTGCTCTGCTTTTTGGTCTCAGAGGTTTAGTAAGAATATTTATATTTTGTCCACCATTTGTGGGCCTCCTAGTTGGCTCTAGTGGCATCGACTCTGCCTGCCAATGCAGGGGATACAAGAGAGGAGAGTTTGATTCATGGGTTGAGAAGTTCCCTTGGAGTGGAAAATAGCAAGCCATTCCAGTATTCTTGCCTGGAAAATCCCATGGACAGAGGAGCATGGCAGTCTACAGTCCATTGGACCACAAAGAGTCAGACATAACTGAGCAACTGAGCATACACCGTTTGCATTCAAAGATCTTTATGGATATTGTGCTCAGCCATAATATTATTTCACTTTATGTGAATATTCATTTATTGTCTATGATTAAAAACTTTAATTTCTGAATGAAAAATCCCATGTGTCATAATACACATCCAATAACATGTTTTAGAATGTTCACATAATGGTGGTTGCCATAAACATTGATCATGACTCTAATATCATACTATTATGCAAGGAAGAATAAACCTTGCCAGTCCGTTTCTCTATAGGCAAGAGAAACATAGAAATGCTGTATTGCTGAGGAAATATCCAGTATCGGGTGTCCAACCCAGAAAAGAGCAGTGATCATGAATTTAAGATCTAGAATCAAACAGCTCTGTACTTGCTGTTTGAATTTGGGGAATTAACTTGATTTTTCTGTGCTACAGCTTCCTCTTCATATAATTGGGAATAAATCCTCATTACTCTTTTTAAAAATATTTTAATTTTATTGGAGTATAGTTGATGTATACTGTTTTGTTAGTTTCAGGTATACATCAAAATGAGTCATTTATATATATATATATATATTCATTCTTTTTTAGATTCTTATTTCATATAGGTTATCACAGAATATTGAATAGAATTCTCTGTGCTTTATCAGTTCAGTTCAGTCGCTCAGTCGTGTCCGACTCTGCGACCCCATGAATTGCAGCACGCCAGGCCTCCCTGTTCATCACCATCTCTAGGAGATCACTCAGACTCACATCCATTGAGTCAGTGATGCCATCCAGCCATCTCATCCTCGGTCATCCCCTTCTCCTCCCACCCCCAATCCCTCCCAGCATCAGAGTCTTTTCCAATGAGTCAACTTTCCTTTTCTCCTTTGCTTTTTGCCTCTCTTCTTTTCACAGCTATTTGTAAGGTCTCCCCAGACAGCCATTTTGCTTAGAGTGAATCAATAATGAATAATGCAATAACAGATCAAAAGTACTCTGGAGGGAAGCAACAGTAGAATAACTGAGGCAGAATACAGGATAAGTGTGGCAGCTGCGACCAGCACACTAAGTGCAGGCAGCTGTGACCTGCGCAGTAAGCATGGCCGAGAGAAGCTACCCCAAGTCCGAGGTCAGGGGCAGAAGCCGGGAGGACCCCATGTCCCAAGGGCAGCCATCAAGAGGAGTTACACCACGTCCAAGGTCAGGGGCAGTGGCCGAGACTGCCAGGCTGCAATGGCACAGGAATGGCCGAGAGGAGCTACACCATATCCGAGGTCAGGGGCAGCAGCTGAGGGGAACAACCCCACATCCAAGGAGTGGTGGCTACGTGGGCACTGGAGGGCCTAGTGGAGCTATCCAACTTTGAAGGTCAGGAAGGGCAACAGTGAGGAGATACCCCTCATTGAAGGTAAAGAGCAGTGGCTGCGCTTTGCTGGAGCAGCTGTGAAGAGATACCCCATGCCCAAGGTGAGAGAAACACAAGTAAGATGGTAGGTATTGCAAGAGGGTGTCAGAGGGCAGACACTGAAACCATAACCACAGAAAACTAGTCAATCTAATCACACTAGGAACACAGTTCAGTTCAGTTCAGTTGCTCAGTCATGTCCGATTATTGCGACCCCATGAATCTCAGCAAGCCAGGCCTCCCTGTCCATCACCAACTTCGGGAGTTCACTCAGACTCACATCCATCGAGGCCGTGATGCCATCCAGCCATCTCATCCTCGGTCATCCCCTTCTCCTCCTGCCTCCAATCCCTCCCAGCATCAGAGGCTTTTCCAATGAGTCAGCTCTTCTCATGAGGTGGCCAAAGTACTGGAGTTTCAGCTTTAGCATCATTCTTTCCAAAGAAATCCCAGGGCTGATCTCCTTCAGAATGGACTGGTTGGATCTCCTTGCAGTCCAAGGGACTCTCAAGAGTCTTCTTCAATGCCACAGTTCAAAAGCATCAATTCTTCGGCGCTCAGCCTTCTTCACAGTGCAACTCTCACATCCATACATGACTACTGGAAAAAC
>SJYT01021607.1:459048-486133 GCA_006410635.1 Cephalophus harveyi
GCGCTGAAGAATTGAACTGTTTTTGAATTGTGGTTTTGGAGAAGACTCTTGAGTGTAGCTTGGACTGCAAGGAGATCCAACCAGTCCATTCTGAAGGAGATCAGCCCTGGGATTTCTTTGGAAAGAATGATGCTAAAACTGAAACTCCAGTACTTTGGCCACCTCATGCGAAGAGTTGACTCATTGGAAAAGCCTCTGATGCTGGGAGGGATTGGAGGCAGGAGGAGAAGGGGACGACCAAGGATGAGATGGCTGGATGGCATCACGGACTCGATGGACATGAGTCTGAGTGAACTCCAGGAGTTGGTGATGGACAGGGAGGCCTGGCATGCCGTGATTCATGGGGCCACAGTGTTGGACACGACTGAGCAACTGAACTGAACTGAACTGAACTGAGGTGGGAGATAGAATGGTGGAAATGAATGAAACAGAGAGGAAAAAAGAAAAAAGAATTAAAAGAAATAAGAACAGACTCAGAGCCCTCTGAGACAATGTTAAATGTCCTAACTTTCAAATATAGGAGTCCCAGAAGAAGAAGACAAAAGAAAGAACATGAAAAAATCCTTGAGGAGATAATCATTGAAAACTTCCTTAAAATTGGGAAAGAAATAGCCACTGAAGTCCAAGAAAGCCAGAGATTTCCAAACAGGATAAACCCAATATGAAACACCCTGGACACATATTAATCAAATTAACGAAGATCAAACACAAAAAGCAAACATAAAAAACAAAAAGGGTAATTGAACAAATAATACCCAAGGGGATCCCCAGGATGATAACAGCTGATCACTCAGTTGAAATTCTTCAGACCAGAGGGGACTGGCAGGACATACTTAAAGTGATGAAAGAGAAAAACCTACAAAACAGATTACTGTACCCAGGAAGGATATCATTCAAATATGAAGAAGAAATCAAAAGCTTTACAGACAAGCAAAAACTGAGAGAATTCAGCACCACCAAACCAGCTCGTCAACAAATGCTAAAGCGTCTTCTCTAGACAGGAAACACAGAAAGTGTATATAAACTCGTGCCCAAAACAACAAAGTAAATGGCAATGGGACCATACTTATCAATAATTACCTTAAATGGGTTGAGTGTCCCAACCATAAGACAAAGACTGGCTGAATGGATACAGAAACAAAACCTCTATATATGCTGTCTACAAGAGACCCACTTCAAAACAGGGTACACATACAGACTGAAAGTGAAGGGCTGAAAAGACATTTCATGCAAATGGGTACCAAAGTAAAGCAGGAGTAGCAATACTTATATCAAATAAAATAGACTTTGAAATAAAGGCAATGAAAAGAGACAAAGACCGACCCTACATATGACCAAAGGATCAATCCAAGAAGGAAGTATAACAATTATAAATATATATGCATCCAACATAAGAGCACTGCAATATGTAAGGCAAATTCTAACAAGTATGAAAGGGGAAATTAACAGTAACATAATAATAGTGGGAGACTTTCATACCACACTCACACCTATGGATAGATCAACTAAACAGAAAATTAGCAAGGAAACACAAACTTTAAATGATACAATGGACCAGTTAGACCTAACTGATATCTATAGGACATTTCATCCCCCAAAAATGAATTTCACCTTTTTCTCAAGTGCACATGGAACATTATCCAGGATAGAGCAGATCCTTGGTCATAACTCTAGTGCAACTTTTCTGATCACAATGTGGTTAAGATTAGATGTCAGCTGTTAAAAACTATTAAAAATGCAAACAATTCTGAATAACCAATAAATCAAAAAAGAAATAAAAAAAGAGATCAAATATGCATAGAAACAAATGAAAATGAAAAAACAACAACCCAAAACCTATGGGATTCAGTAAGAGTAGTGCGAAGGGGAAGGTTCATAGCAATACAAGCTTGCCTCAAGAAATAAGAAAAAAATCAAATAAATAACCTAACTTTACACATAAAGCAACTAGAAAAAGAAGAAATGAAGAAACCCAGGGTTCGTTGAAGGAAAGAAATCATAAAAGTTAGGGCAGAAATAAATGAAAAAGAAATAAAGGAGACCGCAGCAAAAATCAACAAAACTAAAAGCTGGTTCTTTGAGAAGATAAATAAAATAGACAAACCATTAACCAGACTCATTGAGAAAAAATGAGAGAAGAATCAAATCAACAAAATTAGAAATGAAAATAGAGAAATCATAAAAGAAAACACAGAAACACAAAGGATCATGAGAGACTACTCTCAGCAACTGTGTGACAATAAAATGGAATACTTGGAAGAAAAGGATGAATTCTTAGAAAAGCGTAACTTTCCAAAACTGAACCAGGAAGAAATAGAAAATCTTAACAGACCCATCACAAGCACAAAAATTGAAACTGTAATAAGAAATCTTCCAAGAAACAAAATCCCAGGACCAGATGGCTTCACAGCAGAATTCTACCAAAAATTTAAAGAGCTAACACCTATCTTGCTCAAAGTCTTCCAGAAAATTGCATAGAAAGGTAAACTGCCAAACTTATTTATGACAAGACGATCACCATAATACCAAAACCAGACAAAGATGTCAAAAAAAAAAAAAAAAAAACTACATGCCAATATCACTAATGAAATAGATGCAAAAATACTCACCAAAATTCGAGAAAGCAGAATCCAACAAGATATTTAAAAGATCATTCATCATGACCAAATGGGCTTTATCCCAGGGATGCAAAGATTCTAAAATATTTACAAATCAATCAATGTGATACACCATATTAACAAATAACTGAAAGATTTAAAAAAAAAAAAACCATATGATTATCTCAATAGATGCTGAGAAAGCCTTTGAAAAAATTCAACATCCGTTTATAATTAAAAAAAAAAAAACCCTCCAGAAAGCAGGCATAGAAGGAACATACCTCAACATAATAAAAGCCATATATGATAAACCCACACCAAGCATTATTCTCAGTGATGAAAAATTGAAAGCATTTCCCCTAAAGGTAGGAACAGGACAAGGGTTCCCACTCTCATCACTACTATTCAACATAGTTTTGGACATTTTAGCCACAGCAATCAGAGAAGGAAAAGAAATAAAAGGAATCCAAATTGGAAAAAGAAGAAGTACAAACTCTCACTGTTTGGAGATGACATGATCCTCTACATAGAAAACTCTAAAGACTCAACCAGAAAATTACTAGAGCTAATCAATGAATATAGTAAAGTGGCAGGGTGTAAAATTAGCACAGAGAAATCCCTTGCATTCCTATACACTGAGAAAAAAAAAAAGAGGGAAATTAAGGAAGCAATTCCACTCACCATTGCAATGAAAAGAATAAAATACTTAGGAAAAAATTTACCTACAGAAACAAAAGACTTATATATAGAAAACTGTAAAACACTGATGAAAGGAATCAAAGATGGCATAAATAAATGGAGAAATATACCATATTCATGGATCAGTGGAATCAATATAGTGAAAATAAGTATACTACCCAAAGTAATCTATAGATTCAATGCAAACCTTATCAAGCCACCAACGGTATTTTTCACAGAACTAGAACAAATAATTTCACAATTTGTATGGAAATACAAAGAACCTCGAATAGCCAAAGCAATCCTGAGAAAGAAGAATGAAACTGGAAGAATCAACCTGACTGACTTCAGACTATACTGTAAGGCTACAGTCATCAAGACAGTATGGTACTTTCATAAAGATAGAAATATAGATCAATGGAACAAAATAGAAAGCCCAGAGATAAATCCACACACTTATGAACACCTTATCTTCGACAATGGAGGCATGAATACACTGAGAGAAGACAATCTCTTCAACAAGTGGTGCTGGGAAAACTGGTCAACCATCTGTAAAAGAATGAAACTAGAACACTTTCTAAAACCATACACAAAAATAAACTCAAAATGGATTAAAGATCTAAACTTAAGACCAGAAACTATAAAACTCATAGAGGAAAACATAGGCAAAACACTCTGTGACATTAATCACAGCAGGATCCTCTATGACCCACCTACCAGAGTAATGAAAATAAAAGCAAAAATAAATGGCACCTAATTAAACTTAAAAGTTTTTGTATAATGAAGGAAACTCTAAGTAGGGTGAAAAGACAGCCTTCAGAATGGGAGAAAATAATAGGCAACAAAGCAAATAACAAAGAATTAATCTCAAAAATATACAAGCAGCTCCTTTAGCTCAATATGGGAAAAATAAACAACCCAATCAAAAACTGGGCCAAAGATATAAACAGACATTTCCCCAAAGAAGACATGCAGATGTCTAACAAACACATGAAAAGATGCTCAACATCACTCATTATCAGAGAAATACAAATCAAAACCACACTGAGGTACCATCTCACGCCTGTCAGAATGGCTGCCATCAAAAAGTCTACAAGCAATAAATTCTAGAGAGGGTTTGGAGAAAAGGGAACTCTCTTACACTGTCAGTGGGAATGCAAAATAGTACAGCCACTATGGAGAACAGTGTGGAGATTTTTAAAAAACTGGAAATAGAACTGCCATACAACCCAGCAATCTCACTGCTGAGCATAAGCACTGAGGAAACCAAAATTGAAAGAGACACGTGCATCCCAATGTTCACTGCAGCACTGTTTAAAATAGCTAGGACAAGGAAGCAACCTAGATGTCCATCTGCAGATGAAAGGATAAGAAAGTTGAGGCATATATACACAATGGAATATCACTCAGTTATTAAAAAGAATGCATTTGAATCAGTTCTAATGAGGTGGATGAAACTGGAGTCTATTATACAGAGTGAAGTAAGCCAGAAAGAAAAACACCAATACTGTATATTAACACATATATATGGAATTTAGAAAGATGGTAATGATGACCCTATATTCAAGACAGCAAAAGAGACACAGATGTAAAGAACAGAATGTTGGACTCTGTTGGAGAAGGTGAGGGTGGTATGATTTGAGAGGTTAGCATTGAAACATGTATATTACTATATGTGAACTAGATCACCAGTCCAGGTTTGATGCATGAGACGGGGCACTCGGGACTGGTGCATTGGGATAACCCTGAGGGATGGGATGGGGAGGGTGGTTGGAGGGGGTTTCGGTATGTGCAACACATGTACTCCCATGGCTGATGCATGTCAATGTTTGGCAAAAACCACTATAGTATTATAAAATAATTGGCCTCCAATTAAAATAAGTAAATTAATTTAAAAATAAGGAAAAATCCAATGACAAATTAGGTTAAAAAAAACTAATGGGAATAGCAAATAAATTGCTCTTCCTCTCAGGGTCAAAACAATGCTCACTTATGTTTATCTAGGACAGATAAGAGACAATTATACCTATACACATCCTTACCTACTGCACAAGTTTTCATTTCATATGATGAAAAGTTCACATTTGCAAATTTCCTACCAAGTACAATTTGATAAGTTGTTCAAACATAACTCTGTACATAACCAACAGTTGTGTTCAGATTTGGAGATGGAAAAAAAAAAACATTCTCATACTCTTTGGTACTATTTTAATAGGCATTTTACCTTTGCTTAATTTACATATCTAAGAATATACTATATTTAAGTTTTTTTTAAGGAAAATATCTGCAAGCTTATATATAGTTTTGGAGGAAAAGGAGCCCGAACATGAAGAAAATGTACACACTACAGTTGCTTTTTAGAGAGGAATATTCTTGTAGTTTCCTTTCAGCCCATATATCTCATACACACATACACAAGTGCATGTGTATACAGTTACACGGATTTGTGTGGACATATACATGCCCAAAACTCATGTTAAATAAACTGATATCAAGCAATTAGATGTGTTTTAAGCAATCAGTTTCATTTCTAGTTTAAGTAATCACCATACTGTTCTCCATAATGGCTCTATCAGTTTACATTCTCACCAAATGTGTAGGAAAGTTCCCTTTTCTACATATCCTCTCCAAAATTTATTGTTTGTAGATTTTTTGATGATGGTCATTTTGACCGGTGTGAGGTGATACCTCACTGTAATTTTGATTTGCATTTCTCTAATAATTAGTGAGGTTTAGCATCTTTTCATGTGTTTATTGGTCATCTGTCTTCTTTTGAGAAATGTCTCCCTAGATTTTTTGATTGAGCTGGGTTTTTTTCTTTCTGATTTTGAGCTGTTTGAGCTGCTTATATATTTTGAAGATTAATCATTTGTCAGTTGTTCCATTTGCAATTATTTTCTCCTATTCTGAGGACTGTCTTTTAATTTTGTTCATCATTTCCTTTGCCTTTCAAAAACTTTTTGGTTTAATTAGATTCCATTTGTTTGTTTTATTTTTATTTCCATTACTCTATGAGACGGGTCAAAGAATAAATCTGCCATATGACCCAGCAGTCCCACTACAGGGAATATACCCTGAGAAAGCCACAATTCTAAAAGACACAATACCCCAATATTCATTGCATCACCATTTATAGTAGCCAGGACATGAAAACCTAGATATCCATCTACAGATGAATGGATAAAGCAGAAGTGGTACATATATGCAATGGAATATTATTAAACCATAAAAAATAATGAATTTGAGTCAATTCCACTGAGGTGGATGAACCTAGAGCCTGTTATACAGAGTGAAGTAAGTCAGAAAGAGAAAAACAAGTATTGTATATTGACACATGTATATGGAATCTTGGAAAATGTTATTGATGAACCTATTTGCAGGGAAGGAATGGAGATGTAGATTTAGAGATTGCACCTGTGGATACAGTTGGGGAAGGAGAGAGTGGAACGAATGGAGAAAATAGCATTGACATATATACATTACCATGTTTAAAATAGATAACTGGTGAGAAGTTGCTGTATAACACATAGAGCCCAGCCTGCAGCTCTGTGATGACCTAGAGAGGTGGGATAGGAAGAAGGTTGGGGGGTGATATATGTATCAGTTCAGTTCAGTCGTTCAGTCATGTCCAACTCATTGTGACCCCATGAATTGCAGCACGCCAGGCCTCCCTGTTCATTACCATCTCTCGGAGTTCACTCAGACTCACGTCCATCAAGTCGGTGATGCCATCCAGCCATCTCATCCTCGGACGTCCCCTTCTCCTCCTGCCCCCAATCCCTCCCAGCATCAGAGTCTTTTCCAATGAGTCAACTCTTCACATGAGGTGGCCAAAGTACTGGAGTTTCAGCTTTAGCATCATTCCTTCCAAAGAAATCCTAGGGCTGATCTCCTTCAGAATGGACTGATTGGATCTCCTTGCAGTCCAAGGGATTCTCAAGAGTCTTCTCCAACACCACAGTTCAAAAGCATCAATTCTTCAGCACTCAGCCTTCTTCACAGTCCAACTCTCACATCCATGCATGACCACAGGAAAAACCATAGCATTGATTAGACGGACCCTAGTCGGCAAAGTAATGTCTCTGCTCTTGAATATACTATCTAGGTAGGTCATAACTTTTCTTGCAAGGAGTAAGCGTCTTCTAATTTCATGGCTGCAGTCACCATCTACAGTGATTCTGGAGCCCCAAAAAATAAAGTCTTATACTGTTTCCACTGTTTCCCCATCTATTTCCCATGAAGTGATGGGACCGGATGCCATGATCTTCGTTTTCTGAATGTTGAGCTTTAAGCCAACTTTTTCGCTCTCCTCTTTCACTTTCATCAAGAGGCTTTTTAGCTCCTCTTCACTTTCTGCCATAAGGGTGGTGTCATCTGCATATCTGAGGTTATTGATATTTCTCCCAGNTTGGACATAACTTTTCTTCCAAGGAGTAAGCGTCTTCTAATTTCATGGCTGCAGTCACCATCAGCAGTGATTTTGGAGCCTAAAAAAATAAAGTCTGGCACTGTTTCCACTGTTTCCCCATCTATTTCCCATGAAGTGATGGGACCAGATGCCATGATCTTCGTTTTCTGAATGTTGAGCTTTAAGCCAACTTTTTCACTCTCCTCTTTCACTTTCATCAAGAGGCTTTTTAGCTCCTCTTCACTTTCTGCCATAAGGGTGGTGTCATCTGCATATCTGAGGTTATTGATATTTCTCCCGGCAATCTTGATTCCAGCTTGTGTTTCCTCCAGTCCAGCGTTTCTCATGATGTACTCTGCATATAAGTTAAATAAGCAGGGTGACAATATACAGCCTTGACGGACTCCTTTTCCTATTTGGAACCAGTCTGTTGTTCCATGTCCAGTTCGAACTGTTGCTTCCTGACCTGCATACAGATTTCTCAAGAGGCAGGTTAGGTGGTCTGGTATTCCCATCTCTTTCAGAATTTTCCACAGTTTATTGTGATCCACACAGTCAAAGGCTTTGGCATAGTCAATAAAACAGAAGTAGATGTTTTTCTGGAACTCTCTTGCTTTTTCCATGATCCAGCAGAGGTTGGCAATTTGATCTCTGGTTCCTCTGCCTTAGCAACTTTGAAATATGCAATACAGTGTTAACTATGGGACGCAGGAAATGCCGACCCACTCCAGTAGTCTTGCCTAGGAAATTCCCTGGACAGAGGAGCTTGGCAGGCTATAGTCCATGGGGTCACAAAAAGGGCAGACATAACTTAGCGACTAAACAACAATTGTTAACTATATTCACCATGCTGTACATGATCTGCCATACATTTTCATTTTGTAACTGGAAGTTATAGCCAACTTCAACAATTTCTTTTATAATCCTTCTTTTAAGGTGTGAAAAAAAAAGGAATAATAATTTCTGCTTATTCCACTCAATAGATTTCCTTTGTAAAACAAATACAATAATAGATACAGGAGGCAGTGAGTCATAATGAAAAGAACTAGAGCTAGATAGATTTGACCTTGAATCCTTGTTTCTTGATTATTTCCCCATGAAACATTTGAAATGAAATTGTTAAACTGCAAAGCTGATCTTTTCATTCGTCCACTAGAACTTTTAATTCTCTTTATATTACCCTTATAATACAATCAATAATCCTTAGATTGTAGGTAAAGCTCTCTTTGAGATGGATCTTTCCTGTATCTTTAATTCCATCTATACCATTTTCCCATCATTCTCCAGGCTCCATTGCTCTACCTGGGTTATTTTCCCTCCATGTAGTTGATCCTTTTGACTTTAACTTATATTCAAGATCTCTTCTTAACTGTCATTTTCTAAGTTATGCCTTCTTCAATTCCCTAAATTGTTGAACATTGTCTTGATTTCTCATGACACTATTTATTTTGCTTTATAATATATCACAATATGTAATTACATATTGCTTGAATGAGTATTTGTTTTTCTCTTTTGCTCACTTCATAAAGCAAAGGTTATGCCTATTTATATTGCAGCTGTATCACCAGTTTCTGGTGTACAATAGGCTCTCAATATAGAATACAGAATAACATAATTCTTTGAAATTTATAAACCTCAGTGGAAAAAACAAATCTTAGTACCAGCTTGGAAGATTGTTTTTATATTGAAAGTAATGTGAGTAGCTGTCAAAAAATGCAGCTATCACTATTAATGATTAGTAATTACTATTACTAATGATCAGTAATAGTATAAAGTACAGTACATTTTAAAATAGTAAGTTATTTTTGTTCTGTTGAAATAGATGGGGGTCATGCAAAAGGTACACAAATATAAACATGATTGACCCTCTGTAGTACCAATTTAAAATATATTTTATTTGGGGGAAAATTTACAAGGAGAGATATAACAGAATGTGGTAACTCCCTGATTTATTTTTGTCTTGAAGAGGAGTGCTCAGGATGAACTGAAAACACCATGGAGAAGATGTTAGTGAAAAACTCTATAAATACTATGGGAGGTGAGGAATAATCTAGACAACTATACAACAATGGGAGCCTCTTAGCCAAGAAAGCACCCTTTTTAGAAATAGGGAGCCTTCAGAGCCCATTGTTATTTGTTTTCAATCTGTCCCTCTAATGAATTAACTCAATACTGACTCTTTGCAAAACTATGAAAGGTGAGGAGAAAAACAGCCATCAGTGTCTATGCCAATCATTCTTTTGTAAGTTGGAAAATATTTCAGAATTCTCATTGGTGGAGGTTTTGAATTATTATTCATGAATGTCTGACATAGTTTAGTTCTTTCCTTTTTTCTCCCTTACTTGGTTATCTAGAGTTCTTTCTCCGAATCATTGTATTAATATATATATTTTTAATCACCAATGACATAAATACCATACATACTATCACATAAATGTTCAATGCATATTTCCTGAATGCAGTAAAAGTGGATCATAAGGAGAGGCAAAAGTGTAACAGTTCTGCTGTGGAATGGGACAGGCCAGGGCTCATTTTTGTTTCTTAACCATGGAAAATTAAACTTCTTTTTTTTTTTTTTTTCATTTATAAGATGACAGTAATACCCAATTCTTAGGATTAAAAGTGAATTAAAATACAAAAAAAATTTTAAATGCTTATTAATACAAGTGGCATATAATTAAAAAATAATGATAAACTATTAGTTTTCACTCTGCTATTATCGGTTTTTAGATGTTAGTATAATGCAGGAATCTGAAAGTAAGACTTGAAAGATGAGGAAGATAAAATGTAGTCAAGTACTGTATACACTGGGAATTTCACTGAGGAGAGGGAGCATATTGGAAAGAAAAAGTGAAAAGAGAGAACCCAGACACATTGGTAATAGGAGCAGGAAGTTTGGAATTGATTTAGTAATTGGGACATAGTATGGAAAAGCAGAGACATTACTTTGCCAACAAAAGTCCATCTAGTCAAGGCTATGGTTTTTCCAGTAGTCATGTATGGATGTGAGAGTTGGACTGTGAAGAAAGCTGAGCGCCAAAGAACTGATGCTTTTGAACTGTGGTGTTGGAGAAGACTCTTGAGAGTCCCTTGGACTGCAAGGAGATCCAACCAGTCCATTCTGAAAGAGATCAGCCCTGGGTGTTCTTTGAAAGGAATGATGCTGAAGCTGAAACTCCCGTACTTTGGCCACATCATGCGAAGAGTTGACTCCTTGGAAAAGACTCTGATGCTGGGAGGGATTGGGGGCAGGAGGAGAAGGGGACGATAGAGGATGAGATGGCTGGATGGCATCACTGACTCGATGGATGTGAGTTTGAGTGAACTCCGCGAGTTGGTGATGGACAGGGAGGCCTGGCGTGCTGCAGTTCATGGGGTTGCAAAGAGTCAGACACGACTGAGCGACTGAACTGAACTGAACTGGTGGAGTTCATGGACTCTGAAAATAGCTAAACAGACATGCTTTAATGTAGCTAAACAGATGTGCTTTATATAAGGCAGAAATGTCTTTTCTCAGTTATTAATACTAAGTTACCCTGGTGGGAAGACTGAAATTGAACGATGACCTTTAGTGCAATTTTTTGTTAGTTTAAAACCACAATCATGATTATATTTCTCAGATTATTTTACCAATTAGTTTTTCTCTCCTTGATATATCGTAAGAGAATTTTATTATGTTAAATTCACTTAAAAAGAAAAAAATATTGCCACCCATTTTTGTTCTTAAGCACTAAATTATACTTTGGATGAAGTAATTCAAGCAGGCCTGCAGTTTTCCAGCCTCATGTTGTTTTAATTGTGACAGTTATTAATAACAAATCAGAATGATAATGAATATAATAAGGATTGGTATCAGTATACAATGAAAGAGAATCTCTTTATGTCAGTAATTTTTTTCCTATTATGATGATTAGAAGTGTGATTTCAAGAGTTAGTCTCCTAATTTGCCATTAAGCAATGTACTTGACCTGTCTAAATAGCACTTCGCTCATTAGTAAACAAAAATGATAAAAGCATCATTGCATTGGTTTGTAGTAACAATCTAACTAGGAAATGTGTGTACAGTGCCTAGTATTCAGCACGTAAATAATTTTTGGCTATGTGTCCTATGAGATTCATATTGATCATTAATTAACAATGCTTTCATGTAAATGGGCTTTACTGGTAGCTCAGATGGTAAAGAATCTGCCTGAAATGCAGGAGAACAGGGTCAGGAAGATCCCCTGGAGAATGGAATGGCTACACACTCCAGTATTCTTGCGTGAAGAATTCCATGGACAGAGGAGCCTAGTGGGCTATAGTCCATGAGATTGCAAAGATCTAGCCACGACTAAGTGACTAACACTTTCATTTTCACTTTTGCAGCAAAAATAGCTCATACCTCTATTTAAAGAACAGGAATCTGAAGTTTAGAAAAGTTTTTCTTATTATTGGTCTTATTTATAGGACATAGCCAAAACAGGAATCAGGTATAAAAATCAAGATCCCATGATTTTTCTACTTTAATACCAACTTGTGTGTATGTGTGTGTGTGTTGTTTGCTTTCTGTCCCTGAAGCAGAGAATCAGTAATCAATGAGGCTTACTGAGAAGAATAAAGGAGGGAAATATATTAGTAATTTCATTCGGTTCAACTTTTATTGAGCGCCTAGTATAAGGAATGGAATAAATAATTGAATCGCATAAAATCCTTGACTGAAAAAAATCCCATAGTCCACTGTAAGAAATAGATATTTATAGCATAGATTAATAAGCACAGTGTGTGTACCCCTGACAGACTTGGCAAATAGAAACAAGAGGTTTGTTCTATCAGGAGAGAAGTAGTTCGGAGGAGTATGTGTATTCTGAGAAGTGTCATGGGGAAGGTGATGCGAAAGCAAAGTTTAAAGGATGAACAGAGTTACCACATGAAGGCTCATCCCAGATAGTGGGAAAAAATTACCAAGAAATAGAGGAACACAATGATTTAGAAAATAATAAGAAGCCCAATAGCACCAAAATTGAAATCTTAAAATTTGGCAGCAATGGTAAAAAGGACTAAAACTTGCAAGACTAGCAGGGGATAGAACTTGAAAGGTCATTTACTGAAACACAAGTTAAGACCCACTGAGGGTGTGAATATTCCCAGTGGAGAAAGGGGTACATTTTCTTTCTGTCTGCATCATGAAATTTTCAAACAAGAAAAGAGTCTTACTCATGGACTCAAGCCACTGTGTCTTTGATGTTGGAAAATTGCAGGTGTGCAAGGTGAGATATTTGTTGTGCCTCATGACCAGAAAGTCTGTCTCTTTGATTTACCAACTGAGATTCAGCTACCTTGTTTTACCTCTTGAGTATCATTTAGGGAATGAATGGTGCAACTATGGGCATATGGATGCTGATGACAGAGAAATGCCCTACCTGTAAGAGAACTCTCACAAGACAGAGTTAAATAGGATTTATATGGTTTCATTTCTAACTAGCATAATCTTGGGAGGTTGTGAAATCCCTTTTAGAGCACCAATTTAATAGAAGTCATCTAATTAAAAACCCACTAAATAATACTTGTTTTAGCTATTTTTTTAAGCTTAATTGAATATGCACCATTTACTTTTCAAGGACTTTTAACTACTGTCCCAGTTGAGACTTTAAAAAACAGCTGTTATTGTGACACAGGCTGGTAAAAGATCAGATATATTTCAGTTTATTGAGTAAATTAAACATGTAGGCCATTTAAAAATAAAAGCTTATAACTGTTCTGGAACTAATTATCTTATGATATTTCATAGCAGCACTTGAAACTAAGCAAAGTGGAGACTCAGAGACTCTGTCACTGGGCATTTTGCATCTGACAGAGTCCCATTTGGAGCATAAAAATTCAAGTTCTACATCTTGAGTGGCCTCAGGCCTACATCTGCTCATTCGTGGGACTTAATAAATATATCTGATTTCATCAGTAGGTACTTCTGAGACAGAACATTCTTTGCCCAACAAACAGTGAGGCAGCACCTTGCTGTGTATAATTCTTTATATTTGTACAGGGATTATTGGCATGACAACAAAGCTCATTATTTTCAAAAGTGTGAGGGTATGTGGGGAGAGTTAAATTTGAACTTCTCTATGTGTGATAAGAAACTGATGCAATCTTTTTAGAAATAAGGCACCAACAAAAGACAAAGATCAGATGAGTCCATTCTTCATAAAGCAACAAATCTGAGCTCTGATTACAATTGATGGATTATTATCTACAAGGACTGATACCAATCAGTTTAGTTCAGTTCAGTCACTCAGTTGTGTCTGACTCTTTTGTGACACCCATAGACTGCAGCATGCCAGGCTTTCCTGTCCATCACCATTTCCTGGAGCTTGTTCAAACTCATGTCCATCAAGCTGATGATGCCATCCAACCATCTTGTCCTCTGTCATCTCCTTCTCCTCATGTCTTCAATCTTTCCCAGCATCAGGGTCTTTTCCAATAAGTTGGCTCTTCATATTAGGTGGCTGAAGTATTAATGTTTCAGCTTCAGCATCAGTCCTTTAATTGAACAGTCAGGACTGATTTTCTTTAGAATTGACTGGCTTGATCTCCTTGCTGTCCAAGAGACTCTCAAGAGTCTTCTCCAACACCACAGTTCAAAAGAATCAATTGTTCGGCACTTATTCTTTTTAGTCCAACTCTCACATCCATACGTGACTACTGGAAAAACCACAGCTTTTGAGCTTTATTGACAAAGTAATGTCTCTGCTTCTATTATGCTGTCTAGGTTTGTTATAGCTTTTCTTCCAAGGATCAAGCATCTTTTAATTTCTTGGCTGTAGTCACCAATATCTATGCTAAAAATTATAGCTAAATTAACTAAAACAGTGTCAATGTGTATTTTTTACTATATCAAATATATAGTATTATTCAGAAGCACACAATATGAAATTGCAGTAGTGAAGAACTGGATGTGCTCTAAGATTATTTCTGTTTTATTCTGAGTGTGGAGAAAATTGGTTGAGACTAGTTCTTGCCTAGAGAATCCCAGGGTCAGGGGAGCCTGGTGGGCTTCCATCTATGGGGTCGCATAGAGTTGGACAGGACTGAAGCGACTTAGCAGCAGCAGCAGCAGAATCATACTGTTCATTTGATTAAATATCTTCTCTAAATTTAACAGGTAATTTAATGAAAAACAGTTACACACATGCAGGAAAGTCCAAGAGACTCTCAAGAGTCTTCTCCAACACCACAGTTCAAAAGAATCAATTGTTCGGCACTTATTCTTTTTAGTCCAACTCTCACATCCATACATGACTACTGGAAAAACCACAGCTTTTGAGCTTTATTGACAAAGTAATGTCTCTGCTTCTATTATGCTGTCTAGGTTTGTTATAGCTTTTCTTCCAAGGATCAAGCATCTTTTAATTTCTTGGCTGTAGTCACCAATATCTATGCTAAAAATTATAGCTAAATTAACTAAAACAGTGTCAATGTGTATTTTTTACTATATCAAATATATAGTATTATTCAGAAGCACACAATATGAAATTGCAGTAGTGAAGAACTGGATGTGCTCTAAGATTATTTCTGTTTTATTCTGAGTGTGGAGAAAATTGGTTGAGACTAGTTCTTGCCTAGAGAATCCCAGGGTCAGGGGAGCCTGGTGGGCTTCCATCTATGGGGTCGCATAGAGTTGGACAGGACTGAAGCGACTTAGCAGCAGCAGCAGCAGAATCATACTGTTCATTTGATTAAATATCTTCTCTAAATTTAACAGGTAATTTAATGAAAAACAGTTACACACATGCAGGAATATATTTTATGAGCTTTACATCTCATGCCTCTTGGTTATTCTCAGCACATCTTTAGACCATTCTTGTACCAGTCTGAACCGTTAGGCATAAGTTGTATTGATGGCCAGTAGGTGCATTACAGAAACACAACAGTTGTGAAAGCTGCTTTCAGAGGTTAATACTCTAAGACATATGATGACTTGGGGTGAGGCATTTACAATTCACTAAAAAGATGTTCGTCTCCTGTCCCAGATTTCAGCACATGTCCTTGGATTTCAGCACATGTCCTTAGATTTCAGCACATGTCCAGCTTACCTATCTGGATTCCTGCTTTAATTTTTGGACTCTGAAAAAAAATTTTCTTTCTCTCTTTCTCTCTTTGTTCTAGTTGTATATTTTTTAAAATGTACCATAAGTGTATTAAATGCAGCACTCATGTATGTTTTTAATTTATTTTGCACTAATAAGATTTTTACAGGGTAGTAGGAGGAGCCTGGTAGGCTGCAGTCCATGGGGTTGCTAAGAGTCAGACCCGGCTGAGCGACTTCACTTTCTCTTTTCACTTTCATGCATTGGAGAAGGAAATGGCAACCCACTCCAGTGTTCTTGCCTGGAGAATCCCAGGGACGGGGGAGCCTGGTGGGCTGCCGTCTATGGGGTCGCACAGAGTCGGACACCAATGAAGCGACTTAGCAGCAGCAGCAGCAGCCTTCGTGCTTTGACAAGTTGAAAGGCCACCTATTTCCAACTCAAAATGTAACAGGAAACCATATGTGGTTACAGAATGGCTTTCCAACATATATATTCAAATGCTATGTGCTCATACATAAGCTGCTCATTTTAAAAGTAAACACATATCTTACTAATACCAATATAACAAATATCATAATGTAACATATTGCTTGTGTGTGACCAACTGAATTTATAATTATCAGAAGAAATGTCTTAGAAAGTCTGTGAAAAATTGAAAAATCTCTTTAGTAAAATGAATAGAGCACCTCCATTATACAACACAAAGAAAAGGCATTGTGTTTATGGGTGGATTTAAGAATAGAAAGCTGAGAATACAGCAAGGAATGTCCATTTGGGCTTTATGATATTTACTTTAAGACTTAAGAGTTTTTTTTTTATTTTATTTGTTTTAAGATTTTTAAAAAATATATTAGAATTATTTTTGCAAAAGTTACTGCATGCTCTCAGTAGCTCAGTCATGTCCAAATCTTTGTGACCCTGTAGACTGTAACTTCCCAGGCTCCTCTGTTTATGGGATTTTACCAACAAGAATATAGAAGTGGGTTGCAGATTCCTGACCCAGGGATCGACCCAGGTCTCCTGTGTTTCTTGTATTGCAGATGATTCTTTGCTTCCAAGCTAAAGGGGAAGCTCCAGAGTTACCGAGTGGTAGTGTTTTAGTCGCTAAGTCATGTCCCCACTGTTGTGACCCCAGTTGATTTCCCAGGCAAGACTGGAGTCTGTTGTCATTTCCTTCTCCAGGGGGTCTTCCTGACCCAGAGACTGAATTCTAGTCTCCTGCATTGCAGCTGAGCCACTAGAGAAGCCCCAAAAGTTACTATACTACCAACCAAAGTAATGCACCTTATTAGCAGTTTAACTTTTAATTATGTGACTATTTCAACAGATATTTTTGATAAACTTCAGTAATCACTCATCATGAAAATTTTTAGCAAATTGATGTTAGAAAGAAACTTCTTAGTCTGATAAATATATATATTTTGAAACTACAACCAACCTTACACTCAATTTTGAAATGTTGAAAGGTTTCTCTTTAAATTCACCAGTAAGAAAAAGTTGTCTCATATTTCTGCTTCTATTTTTCTTTGTACTGGAAGCTTTGACCTTCTCAGTAAGATGGAAAAAGTAAATAAATTTATAGGGACTGATAAAAGAACTCCTAGAACATTATTATTCTTAAAGGAGATGCATTATAGAATTGAATAAATCTAGTGATATACCACATATGGATAGTAAGAGAATATCATAAACATATCCAGTCTCTTCAATTTGATTTATAATTTTAATATAATCCCAACCCAACTGCGATGCTTGTTTTACGAGAAAGCTGATTCTCAAATTTATATGAAATCAATTGCAAAAGTCAATACTTGCCAAAGTAGTCTTAAAGAGGAAGAATGTGGATGGAGGATTTGTTCTACAAAATATCATGATATAGTATAAAGCTATGTAAATACTACAAGTAGTACTGGTGCAAGTATAGACCATAGAAAACCTGGAAATAGATTATATATATATATATATATATAAAATATGTTTGATATTTAGCAAGGTATCCTTTAATAAGGATCACTGAAGAGCAGCTAGATAACTAGAGTGTTTTCAATAATTAATGCTGCAATAATTGGGCATCCAGAAGGGGAAAAACAAGACATTTGATTCCTACTCAGATGCATTCCTGATAAACTACTTAATTAAGAAAGGGAATACATAAAGTATTAGAAGGTAATATATGGGAATATCTTTGAGACCTCAAGCTAAAGAAAATTTTCTTAAAACATAAAATATGCTGCCAGTTAATAAAACCAACTACATTAAAATTGAGAATACCTAGTTGTTAAAAAATTTTATAGATTTGTTTATTAAGGCCAACTGTCTTGAAGAGATTATGTATGAAACATATTAGATATAAACATACAACAAATAAACAGGGGATGTCAAAAAATTCCAAACAAAAATACTGGGTGCACTATTTAAACAGTCACCTCACATAGGTAAATATCCAAATTACTAATTTATGTGTAGAAAAATGCTTAAATTATTACTAATTGGGGAAATGCACATTAAAATTAAAAGTTACCACTTTAAACATCCAATAGATTGGTAAAATAAAATACTGTGCTTAAAAGTCCTATGTGTTGGCAAATGTGGAGACATGGAAACTCTACTCTCCCATCCTTTAATGATGAGAAAGAAATTAATTCAAGCACTTTGGGAAAGAGAGGAGCATTACCTAGTGAAACTGGAAGCATATAAACTCTATTAACCATAGGTTAGGATCCTCAGTACATACTCAAGAGAAAATTGTGCTTATGCACAAGAATAGTACAAAACAGTCAGCAAAAGTTTAAAAATACAGAAATAATCAAATATCAACTAATAGGGAAATAGAAAAATGAATTATCATCTGTTTACACAATTGACTATTAACCATCATTGAAACTGAACGAAATATATCAATACAAATGTGCATGTGCCAAGTTGCTTCAGGCATGTCCAACTCTTTGTGACCCTATGAACTATAGACTGCCAGTCTCCCCTGTCCATGGGATTCTATAGGCAAGAATACTGAGGTGGGTTGCCATGCCCTCCTCCAGGGGATCTTCCCTACCCAGGGATAGAACTCGCATCTCTTACCTCTCCTGCATTGGCAAGCAGGATCTTTACCAGCAGTGCCACCTGGGAAGCCCATCAGTACATATAAATATTTATTGATCTTTAAAAATTTGAGAAAAAATAATTATTTAGGATACATAAATGCATAGCCCATTTATATACAGTTTAGAAACATAATGTACTGGAGACTATTTTTTGTGAATACATTTTTTTTGGTGAAAATAAAGAAAAGCAAGTGAATTTACTGTGGAGATTCAAATATTGATAATTCAAAATTTCAAATATTAATAACATTTGAAATATTTAAAATATTGATAATATTTTCATAGGGTGGATCTGGATATTATAATGTACTTTATTGATATGTTATATGGTATATATTTTATGATAGAAATAAAAAATGTTTTTATAAAGTATGTTAGAAAAATAAGCTCACAAAATGGTATTAGGTTTTATTATTATCAAATCTGCTAATACCAATATCTCCATAAAAAAAGCATCTCCTTTAGTTATGTTAAAAGGCTGGAAGCCAAAGCTGTTACTTGGTCACTGTAGTATTGCTTTGTTTTTCTTTACTGCCTATTTTCAAGAACGCATTTGTACTACACTTACCTAGTCTGTTATTCTTGTTTGTTTGTATTATCACTTTCTCATAATATGCCCTTCTACATTTTTAAAGCAGCTTCATGTTTTCCAAAGCAATTTTTCACTACATTAAAAAAATGTCATCTCTAAAATTGAATCCTTTAGAAAGATAATTCTTGCTTTCCCTTTGTGAATGACCACATCATGCTTTCTTATTTCATCATGAACAAAGTTATTTGACACTACCCCAATTCTATGAAAACAAAATGTCTTTTTTTTGATTATGTATGCAATATTGAAAACGCAGGTGCTACAATCTAGCAATTAGAATTCCTATTTTCATACTGACTTTAGCCAAAAATCTCTCCCAAAATACTTTTGATTCTTAAAAAGACGTGCACTCTTCATTTACCTTCTTACCCATTTCTTTCAAAAAGAGACTACTTCGGTAAACAGAGGTGGCTTTGATGACCTTGAAGTAGTCACCAAGTTTATGGTCAGAGGATGCAACAGTCTACTTTTACCTTCCTGACCATCTCGGTAATTTCTAAAAATCTTGTTCTCAGAGCTTGATTTTGTAACAATATATTTTCTGCCTCTTAATCTCCTGTTACTGGTTGTTCAGTTCAGTTCAATTCAGTCGTTCAGTCGTGTCCATCTATTTGTGAACACATGGAGAGCAGTAAGACAGGCTTCCCTGTCCATCATGAACTCCAGAGCCTACTCAAACTCATGTCCATCGAGTCGGTGATGCCATTCAACCATCTCATCCTCTGTTGTCCCCCTCTCCTCCCACCTTCAATCATTCCCAGCATCAGGATCTTTTCAAAGGAGTCAGTTCTTCACATCAGATGGCCAAAGTATTGGAGTTTCAGCTTCAACAACTGTTCTTCCTATAAATACACAGGACTGATTACCTTTAGGATGGACTGGTTGTATTTCCTCAGAGACCAAGGGACTCTGGAGTCTTCTCCAACAACACAGTTTAAAAAAATCAATTTTTCGGCACTCAGCTTTCTTTATAATCCAACTCTCACATCCATACATGACTACTGGAAAGGCCATAGCCTTAACTAGACAGACTTTGTTGGCAAAGTAATGTCTCTGCTCTTTAATATGTTGTCTAAGTTGGTCATAACTTTCCTTCCAGGAGTAAACATCTTTTAATTTCATAGCTGCAGTCACCATTTGCAGTGATTTTGGAGCCCCCAAAATAAAGTCTGCCACAGTTTCCATTGTTTTCCCATCTATATGCCATGAAGTGATAGGACCAGATGCCATGACCTTAGTTTTCTGAATGTTGAGTTTTAAGCCAACTTTTTCACTCTCCTCTTTCATTTTCATCAAGAGGCTCTTTAGTTCTTTTTCACTTTCTGCCCTGAGGGTGGTGTCACCTGCATATCTGAGGTTATCGATATTTCTCCCAGCAATCTTGACTCCAGCTTGTGCTTCCTCCAGCCCAGGGTTTCTCATGATGTACTCGGTATAGAAGTTAAATAAGCATGGTGACAATATACAGCCTTGAGGTCCTCCTTTTCCTATTTGGTACCAGTCTGTTATTCCATGTCCAGTTCTAACTGTTGCTTGATGACCAGCATACAGATTTCTCAAGAGGCAGATTGGGTGGTCTGGTATTTCCATCTCTTTCAAAATTTTCCACAGCTTGTAGTGATCCACACAGTCAAAGGTTTAGCGTAGTCAATAAAGGAGAAATAGATGTTTTTGTAGAACTCTCTTGCTTTTTTGATGTTCCAACAGATTTTGGCAATTTGATCCGTGGTTCCTTTGCCTTTTCTAAATCCAGCTTGAACATCTGGAAGTTTATGCTTCATGTACTATTGAAGCCTAGCTTGGAAAATTTTGAGCATTACTTTGCTAGCATGTGAGATGAGTACAATTGTGCGGTCATTGGTGTGTTCTTTGGCATTGCCTTTCTTTGGGATTGGAATGAATACTGACCTTTTCCAGTCCTGTGTCCACTGCTGAGTTTTCCAAACTTGCTGGAATATTGAGTGCAGCAGTTTCACAGCATCATCTTTTAGGATTTGAGATAGCTCAACTGGAATTCCATCACCTGGACTAGCTTTGTTCACAGTGATGCTTCCTAAGGCACAATTGACTTAGCATTCCAGGATGTCTGAATGAGTGATCACACCATCATGGTTATCTGAGTCATGAAGATCTTTTTTATATAATTCTCCTGTGTATTCTTGCCATCTCTTCTTAATATCTTCTGCTTAAGTCCGTACCATTTCTTTACTTTATAGTACCCATCTTTCCATGAAATGTTCCATTTGTATCTCTAATTTTCTTGAAGAGATCTCTAGTCTTTCCCATTCTATTCTTTTCCTCTATTTCTTTGTATTGGTCACTGAGGAAGTCTTTCTTATCTTTTTTGCTATTCTTTGGAACTCTATGTTCAAATGGGTATGTATTTCCTTTTCTCCTTTGCCTTTTGCCTTTCTTCTTTTCACAGCTGTTTGTAAGGCCTCCACAGACAACCATTTTGCCTTTTTGCATTTCTTTTTCTTTGGGATGGTCTTGATCTCTGCCTCCTGTACAATGTCACGAACCTCTGTCCATAGTTCTTCAGACACTCTGTCTATCAGATCTAATCCCTTGAATCTATTTCTCACTTCTACTGTATAATCATAAAGGATTTGATTTAGGTCATACCTGAATGGTCTAGTGGTTTCCCCTACTTTCTTCAATTTAAGTCTGAATTTGGCAATAAGGAGATTCATGATTTGTGCCACAGTCAGCTCCTGGTCTTGTTTTTGCTGACTGTATAGAGCTTCTCCATCTTTGGCTACAAAGAATATAATCAATCTGATTTCGGTGTTGACCATCTGGTGACGTCCATGTGTAGAATCTTCTCTTGTGTTGTTGGAAGATGGTGATTG
The DNA here is from genome assembly GCA_006410635.1 of Cephalophus harveyi. Taxonomy (NCBI): domain Eukaryota; kingdom Metazoa; phylum Chordata; class Mammalia; order Artiodactyla; family Bovidae; genus Cephalophus; species Cephalophus harveyi. The sequence goes on from SJYT01021607.1 coordinate 481,340, forward strand.
CTATGACCAGTACGTTCTCTTGTCAAAACTCTATTAACATTTGCCCTGCTTCATTTGTTACTCCAAGGCCATATTTGCCTGTTACTCCAGGTATTTCTTGACTTCCTACTTTTGCATTCCAGTCCCCTATAATAAAAAGGATATCTTTTGGGGATGTTAGTTCTAGAAGGTCTCTTAGGTCTTCATAGAACCATTCAACTTCTTTTTCAGCATTATTGGTCTGGGTATAGACTTGAATTACTGTGATATTGTATGGTTTTTCTTGGAAATAAACAGAGATTATTCTGCCATTTTTGAGATTGCATACAAGTACTGCATTTCAGACTCTTTTGTTGATTATGATGGCTACTCCATTTCTTCTAAGGATTCTTGCCCACAGTAGTAGATATAATGGTCATCTGAGTTAAATTCACCCATTCCAGTCCATTTTAGTTCGCTGATACCTAAACTGATGATGTTCACTCTTGCTATCTCATGTTTGACCACTTCCAATTTTCCTTGATTCATGGACCTAACATTCCGGGTTCCTATGCAACACTGCTCTTTACAGCACTGGACTTTACTTCCATCACCAGTCACATCCACAATTGGGTGTTGTTTTTGCTTTGGCTCCCTCTCTTCATTCTTTCTGGAATTATTTTCCCACTGATCTCCAGTAGCATTTTGGGCACTTACTGACCTGTGGAGTTCACCTTTCCATGTCCTATCTTTTTGCCTTTTCATACTGTTCATGGAGTTCTCAAGGCAAGAATACTGAAGTGGTTTGCCATTCCCTTCTCCAGTGGACCACATTTTGTCAGAATTCTCCATCATGTCCTTTCCATCTTGGGTGGCCCTACATGCCATGGCTAATTGTTTTACTGAGTTAGACAAGTCTGCAATCCATGTAATCAGACTGGTTAGTTTCCTGTGATTGTTGTTTTCAGTCTGTCTGCCCTCTGATGGAGTACTATAAGAGGCTTATGGAAGCTTCCTGATGGGAGAGACTGACTGAGGGGGAAACTAGGTCTTGCTCTGATAAGCAGAACCATGCTCAGTACATTTAATCCAATTTTCTGTTCATGGATGGGGTTGTGTTCCCTCCCTGTTATTTAACTGTGGCCATACTATGGTGGAGGCAATGAAGATAGTGTCAACCTTCTTCAAAAGAGCACTGCTACACTCAGTGCCCCCAACCTTACAGCAGGCCACTGCCGACCCATGCCTCTGCTGGAGACTCCTGGACACATCGGCAAGTCTGGGTCAGTCTCTTGTGAGGTCACTGCTCCTTTTTCCTGGGTCCTGGTGCACACAGGTTCTGTCTATGCCCTCGAAGAGTCTGTTTCCCCATTCCTGTGTAAGTTCTGGTGGCTCTATGGTGGAGTTAATGGCTATCACTTCCTAAAGGCTTATAGCATACCAAGTCTGCTGCACCCAGAGCCACTGGCCCTGTGGCAGTTTACTGCTGACCCATATTTCCACAGAAGACATTCAAACACAGTTCTCAGTCTCTGTGGGGTCTCTGGGTCCTGGTGCACACAGGTTTGTTTGATCCCTCTGAGTGTCTCTGGTGGCTATGGGGTTTGATTCTAAAATTAATTTTGCCCTCTCTACCATCTTGCTGGGGCTTCTTCTTTGCCCTTGGATATCAGGTATCTCCTCAAAGTCACTCCAGAGCCACACAGCTGCTTCTCCAGCACTTAGCATCTTCCTGGGGCTTCTCTACCCTTGGACATGGGGTATCTCCTCACAGCAACTCCAGCGCTATGCAGTTGTTGCTCCAGAAAATGGAATTATTTTGGTAAATATACTTTTTTTCTATTAATGCTAATTTTATTTATATCTCAATTTTCTGAATAGAATTATTGGTGCCAGTAAATTTGAGGTACTTGCTCAAGACAGACATTTTTAAATGTTATCTTGTTACTTCATACCAGGGGCCTATAAAATTCTGATATTCTTGAAAATAAACTGTTCCCTGAAGACAGACATGAATTGAAGTTGAGAGCAGATGGAGACAAGTTTGCACTTCCTTTTTCTTATAATTTAGAGGCTTGTGCTTTATAATCCAGAGAGTTGTGGCCAGTTTGACTTTTTACTTCCAATACTTGTATTTATCTGGAGTGAACAGGCCTAGAACATGCTTTTTCTTAACTTTTACCTTCATTTTACTCCAAATGATGTTTCATAATGATACTAGGTCTTTCTCAGTACTATTCACTTCTCTTTCTTTCTGTTCCACTCAATCACCAAATCAGAAAGATGCACAGGGATGAAGATGTTAGCCCTGGCTCTGCCCTCATACTTTAAGGGAGATTTTTAACTACCTCTCCTTCTTTACAAAGGAGTTAAACAGGGTCAGTCTCTTTTCTGCAGTAGAGAAAGAATTTATCTGAAAACCTAGGGATTCTCCAGGCAAGAACACTGGAGTGGGTTGCCATTGCCTTCTCCAATGCATGAAAGTGAAAAGTGAAAGCGAAGTCACTCAGTCGTGTCCGACTCTTCGCGACCCCATGGACTGCAGCCTACCAGGCTCCTCTGTCCATGGGATTTTCCAGGCAAGAGTACTGGAGTAGTGTGCCATTGACTTCTCCAATTATGTAGATAGAAAAGACTAAATCCAATATTTTAATATTGGGAGAAAGCAATCTATATCAGCTCACCTTAAACTGTGCTCTGGAGTCAGAATTCTCCATCATGTCCTTTCCATCTTGGGTGGCCCTACATGCCATGGCTAATTGTTTTACTGAGTTAGACAAGTCTGCAATCCATGTAATCAGACTGGTTAGTTTCCTGTGATTGTTGTTTTCAGTCTGTCTGCCCTCTGATGGAGTACTATAAGAGGCTTATGGAAGCTTCCTGATGGGAGAGACTGACTGAGGGGGAAACTAGGTCTTGCTCTGATAAGCAGAACCATGCTCAGTACATTTAATCCAATTTTCTGTTCATGGATGGGGTTGTGTTCCCTCCCTGTTATTTAACTGTGGCCATACTATGGTGGAGGCAATGAAGATAGTGTCAACCTTCTTCAAAAGAGCACTGCTACACTCAGTGCCCCCAACCTTACAGCAGGCCACTGCCGACCCATGCCTCTGCTGGAGACTCCTGGACACATCGGCAAGTCTGGGTCAGTCTCTTGTGAGGTCACTGCTCCTTTTTCCTGGGTCCTGATGCACACAGGTTCTGTCTATGCCCTCGAAGAGTCTGTTTCCCCATTCCTGTGTAAGTTCTGGTGGCTCTATGGTGGAGTTAATGGCTATCACTTCCAAAAGGCTTATAGCATACCAAGTCTGCTGCACCCAGAGCCACTGGCCCTGTGGCAGTTTACTGCTGACCCATATTTCCACAGAAGACATTCAAACACAGTTCTCAGTCTCTGTGGGGTCTCTGGGTCCTGGTGCACACAGGTTTGTTTGATCCCTCTGAGTGTCTCTGGTGGCTATGGGGTTTGATTCTAAAATTAATTTTGCCCTCTCTACCATCTTGCTGGGGCTTCTTCTTTGCCCTTGGATATCAGGTATCTCCTCAAAGTCACTCCAGAGCCACACAGCTGCTTCTCCAGCACTTAGCATCTTCCTGGGGCTTCTCTACCCTTGGACATGGGGTATCTCCTCACAGCAACTCCAGCGCTATGCAGTTGTTGCTCCAGAAAATGGAATTATTTTGGTAAATATACTTTTTTTCTATTAATGCTAATTTTATTTATATCTCAATTTTCTGAATAGAATTATTGGTGCCAGTAAATTTGAGGTACTTGCTCAAGACAGACATTTTTAAATGTTATCTTGTTACTTCATACCAGGGGCCTATAAAATTCTGATATTCTTGAAAATAAACTGTTCCCTGAAGACAGACATGAATTGAAGTTGAGAGCAGATGGAGACAAGTTTGCACTTCCTTTTTCTTATAATTTAGAGGCTTGTGCTTTATAATCCAGAGAGTTGTGGCCAGTTTGACTTTTTACTTCCAATACTTGTATTTATCTGGAGTGAACAGGCCTAGAACATGCTTTTTCTTAACTTTTACCTTCATTTTACTCCAAATGATGTTTCATAATGATACTAGGTCTTTCTCAGTACTATTCACTTCTCTTTCTTTCTGTTCCACTCAATCACCAAATCAGAAAGATGCACAGGGATGAAGATGTTAGCCCTGGCTCTGCCCTCATACTTTAAGGGAGATTTTTAACTACCTCTCCTTCTTTACAAAGGAGTTAAACAGGGTCAGTCTCTTTTCTGCAGTAGAGAAAGAATTTATCTGAAAACCTAGGGATTCTCCAGGCAAGAACACTGGAGTGGGTTGCCATTGCCTTCTCCAATGCATGAAAGTGAAAAGTGAAAGCGAAGTCACTCAGTCGTGTCCGACTCTTCGCGACCCCATGGATTGCAGCCTATCAGGCTCCTCTGTCCATGGGATTTTCCAGGCAAGAGTACTGGAGTAGTGTGCCATTGACTTCTCCAATTATGTAGATAGAAAAGACTAAATCCAATATTTTAATATTGGGAGAAAGCAATCTATATCAGCTCACCTTAAACTGTGCTCTGGGGAGTCCTGGAGAATCTGAGACAATTTCAAGCAATCTACAAGGTCCAAACCATTTTGTAATATTATTACGATGTTACTGGCATTTTTCATTCCCATTCTCTCATGAGTGTAAAGTAGTATTTTTTAGAGATTAATGTTATGTAATAGCAGAACAGATCAAATGCAGAAACAAGTATGCAAATCAGCTTTCGCCTCTTAGTCAGGCATTAAAAAGATTTATAAAAAGAGAAAAAAATGTCATTTTCATAATATTTTTGTTTTGGAAAATAT
>SJYT01021614.1:0-15325 GCA_006410635.1 Cephalophus harveyi
GACTAATGTCCGTCTAGTCAAGGCTATGGTTTTTCCAGTGGTCATGTATGTATGTGAGACTTGGACTGTGAAGAAAGCTGAGCACTGAAGAATTGATGCTTTTGAACTGTGGTGTTGGAGAAGACTCTTGAGAGTCCCTTGGACTGCAAGGAGATCCAACCAGTCCATTCTGAAGGAGATCAACCCTGGGATTTCTTTGGAGGAAATGATGCTGAAGCTGAAACTCCAGTACTCTGGCCACCTTATTCGAAGAGTTGACTCATTGGAAAAGATTCTGATGCTGGGAGGGATTGGGGGCAGGAGGAGAAGGGGACGACCGAGGATGAGATGGCTGGATGGCATCATTGACTCGATGGACGCGAGTCTGAGTGAATTCCGGGAGTTGGTGATGGACAGGGAGGCCTGGCGTGCTGCGATTCATGGGGTCGCAAAGAACTGGACATGACTGAGAGACTGAACTGAAAGCATAAACACCGAAAGAAAAAAGAGATAAATTTAACTTCATTAAAATTTAAAACTTTGGTGTTTCAAAAGGTAGCATTAATAAAGTGAAAGATATTCCACACAGAACGGGAGAAAATGTTTACAAATTATGTATCTGATAATAATTCTTATAACTTAATAATTTAAAAAAACTTACAAGAAAAAAAATATCTGTTAGAAGAACAATTAGATTCCCAGGGCTAGGTCTATGTATGCCTGTAACTCAGGCATCTCCTAAAGAAGTTAGAGGTTTTGGTTTCTGCAGAAATTGAAAGGTAGGAATCCTGGGCTCAGCCATTCCTGGCATGGGGAAGGAATTGAGACATGGCTCTGAAAAAGGGAGGAATCAAAAAACTTTTGTGAATAGTGAGGTCTCCCAGCGGTCTTCCATTCTGGCTAGAATTTACTGTCAACAAGCTTATCTAAAATGAAGTATTTGGACCACAGGGCTAATTTTTTCTGCCTTACTGTTTTAAAAGAACGTCTGCCCTTCCAATCCTCTTGGTCAGTTTTGAATCTGCCCTTCACTGACTGACAGCATTTTGTGCTCAATTCACTAGTCCCTTGGTTTCTTCCTTTTTTAAGAATGCTGGAGGGTGGGCAGATTTTCTTTCATTCCAACTCTTTTTACATAGATCTCCTTTCAAGGAAGTTAGCTTGAGGGGTATCTCTTTCTTTGAACCAAAACAAGCTTTGACTCAGTCTCTCAAGGAAAAGGCAATGTGGATGTTGAGAAACCAGTGAATAAATAAATGTACCAATAAATGTACTAGGTTTCGGGAACAGAGGTTGACTCCCAGCTTGCTGCTGACTCAGCCTGCGACACTGGCCATGTTCCTTGACTCCTTGTATAAAAAGGGGTGAGCTCCTTGAACTTTAAGGCTCCACTTTGTTCTGCTATTTTATGAACTAATGATTCATAGACGTGACTTGGAGGGAAAGTCCCAGTGGGATGGGCCCCCTCATCAAGTCTGATGACCTCCCTGTGACGACAGGTTCCCTTCTTCACCTCTCAGCCTCATCTCAGGCCCATCTTCTCCAGCTCCTGTGGTCAGCTTCCAGGGCAGGGGCTTCACATGGTGCTTGTGACTTAGGAGAGTCCCAGTGAGTCCAATAACCCTGCCTTGGTGTAGAGATGGGAAAACCTAGACCCAAAGAAAAGATATGCCTAAGATCATAAAGGAAGTCACTGGTGGAACTCAGTGTCTTTATCTCCAAGCCTCCTATTCTTTTTCTTTATTTCGAGTTTATTTCTTTTTTTCAGATTATATAGTGGATACTGTAGTGGGCTGTCAGATACCCTTGGGATGAAGATACTCATTCTCTCTGTTGCTGGGGTGTTGCTGATGCTCACAGATGAGTCCCTCCCTGGGAATTTCCCTGGGCCATAGTGAGCTGTTTCATCCAAGGTTACACCCCATTCCCAGGGATAATCTGTATCCACTGACTGGTTGATGTTGGGGTACAAAGGCCTAGCTCCACAGTTTGATTCAGGGCACCTCTGAAGGACCCCCCCCCCCCCCCAAAAAAAAAAAACCCACTCAGAGCTCTCCAGGGGATTGGCTGAGCCTTTGTTGCCATGCATCACAATTCCACTTCTCCCCGGCCCTACTTCTCTCACTTCTCACAGATGCTGCTTCTCGGTATACTCCCAGCAAACCCCCCACACATAAGCATCCGCCCCTGAGACCATTTTCCAGGAAACCTAAGGAAGATTAGGCAAAATGATCATTGTGACATTCTGGAAAAGGCAAAACTATGGAGACAGTAAAAAGATCAGTGGTTGCCAGAGGTTGGGAAAGGGGAGATAAATAGGCAGACCACAGAGGATTTTTAGGGCTTGGAGAATACTCTGTATGATATTAGAATGACTGATATATGTCATTATACATTTGTGCAAACCCATAGAATGTGTAACACCAAGAGAGAGCCTTACTGTAAATGATGGACTTTGGGTGATTGTGACGTGTCGATGTAGGTTCACTGATCGTAACAAATGCACCACTCTGACGAGGGATGTTGATAATAAGGGAGGCTATACATGTGTATAGGGGCATGAGGTATATGGGAAATCTCTGTGTCTTCTTTTTAATATTTACTTGTTTGTTTTTGACTGCACTGGGTCTGTGTTGCCGCCCGCGGGCTTTCTCTAGTTGCAGCGAGCGGGTGCTGCTCTGCAACTGTGGCTTCTCTTGTTGTGGATCGGGGCTCTAGGCACTCGGGCTTCGGTAGCTGTGGTGCATGGCCTTAGCTGCCGCACAGCATATGAGATCTTCCCAGACCAGGGATCAAACCAGTGTCCCCTGCATTACAAGGCCGACTTCTAACCACCAGATCACCAGGGAAACCTGGTACCTTCTTAAGTTTGCTATGAACCTGAAAGTACTCTAAAAATGTTAAGTCTTAAAAAAAAAAAAGAAAAAGAATTAGGGAAGCAGAAGGAATTTCTAGATACAACTATTTTTAAATTCATTGATGAGAGTTTCCTTTTTAAAAAGTGATCATTGTCAAAATAACTGGAGAAGTACCACTGCTTCTTCAGCATATGTGTAACCCAGGAGTTTATTTCCTTTCAGGGCTTGGCCTCTTCCCTCTGCTGCAAGATGATACACGGGCTGGACTGTATTTCCCTAAGCCTGAGGTCCTCAGTCTGGAATAACCCTCGCTGGAGATAAGGGAAGGACACAGCGGGATGATCTGGTGAGGTCTTTAGCATTCCGTGTTTCCCAAAATTATCCAGAGTGGGCACTAACCCAGCACAGTTTACCTGCCGTCAATTACAGATAATCTTGATTTGCACACATGTCCAGTGAATACTGGGTGGATGAGATGACAGGCTGAAGGATAAGCCTGTCAGATTGTGTAGGCTAAATCTACACAAAGAGAAACATTTTCCTAAACCTGCCTGTAATTTGCAAAGCCATCCTCCCCACCAAGCATTGACCTCATTTCACGAAGCAGCCCTTTTTTTCCTTTGGAATTGTGACTCTCACAATCTATGGGGAATAAGAAACAGTTTATAGAGAAGACAAGCCAAGGCTTGCACAGGACCACGTGCCCAGGCTTCTTGTCCAAAGTCTCAGGCAGGTCTCTTGCCTCCTCCCCACCCTTCATCTGGAAGGAAGGTGTGACTTGTTTTGTTTCCAGCGCATATTTCCAGCTGTATATTTCATGTCCTCTTTTCTGGTCTATGTTACAAAACAATTTCCCGATGCCATACAACTTCATCAATATCTTGACCTTCATCAGAGTGGAGCCATGTCTGTCAACTCTCGGGTACAACGTGCACTTGGCTTGGAAAGTCCACTCAGGAAACAATTATTTAGCTGACCTCAGTTAATGACCACATTGTTGTCCTCTTCAGGGCTTTGTGATCATTTCTGTAACTCCACTGGACAAACCAGTTGTGTCCAGTTCTTGGTTTCTATTAAAGATTATGTGTATGTGTAAATCCTTCTGCCTGAGTCATGTTTTCTTTAACTCCGACTTCTCTGAGGTCAGATACCTAGAGGTGGAATGTACCAAGTCAAAGCGTTTGGATATTTTTTAAGGCTTTCAACACCAATCATCCCTACTCTCTGTTTTTCCCAAGGCCTTCAAGAAACTCAAACGAGGCAGAAGATACAAAGGATGGTGTTAAGAATTTTACAGTGTGGGCATTCCCTTGTGGTCCAGTGGCTGAGACTCCATGTTTGCACTGTAGGGAGTGCTGGTTCGATACCTGGTCAGGAAACTAAGATTCCACATGCCTCACAGTGTGGCCAAAATAAATAATAAATTAAAGACCTGTGATGGGTACTCCACAGTTAAAAAAAGAAAGAGTTTACAGGGTCCCTGGCCTATAATCAGCCCTCAGGAAGCACTCTTCTCTTTTGAAAAAGATACACAACACATATACAGACAGACACACAAGTGTGCCCGTAAACATGCAGATGTAATCCAATGCATCCAGCCTCTGAGTACGGACCCTTTCTCTTAAATAAAATATAAGCCCTCCTGGGCAGCTGCAAACAGGTATGCCAGGCTTATCAAACTTGAATGTGTGTAAGAACAATAAAACACATATTTTGATTTAATGAATCTAGGATGGGGCCAGAGAGGCTATGCTTCTCCAACTCCCAAATAAGTACACTGCTGGTCTATGGATCACACCTTGAGTCACAAGCAGGCATGTCACAAAGACACAACAGGCTTGTAGAAACACACATGCAGGCGTAACTGAAAACCTTCGTGAATTTCATGGGCACATGAATTTGTGATTTCTCAAAAATTACTAGATAACAGGAGATGGATCTCTAGGGGCATGGACCTATGCTTCATGAGAAAATTTGATCCGTTAGCATCTGCTCAGAACCTAAGAAAAGCTATGATCTGGGAGTGTGACGGTAGTGCTGGGATGGGGTGGAACAGAAAAGGGCAGGACAGGACAGCCTGGACATTCTCTCTCTGAAATAAGCGCTGCTCCCATGAAATGGGGCTTGGAGTCCTCAACTGTCCAATCTAGACCTTTCGGGGACCCGGAAGCCTTCACTTCCCCAGCACCATCCTCTAAATAGCAGCAACCTGCCTCATCTGCCCCTAGCTTCCCAGAGGCCCCAGGGTCAGAAAAGCAGGGAGCAATCGGTAAACCCGTGTTTCGCCTTTTCCTTTTCCTAACAGAATATTTTGTTAAACAGAATTTTAAATGTTATTGTAGTCAAACTTACCAATCTCTTTATGATTAGCATTTTTGTGTCCTCTTTAAAGAATCTTTCTCTATACTGCGGTCATGAAAATATTATCCTGTATCACATTCTAAACGTTTTACGGCTTTGCCTGTTATATTGTCTATTCGGAACTGTTTGCATGCTATGAAAGGTTGTGATCAAGTTTCTCTTCTTTCTTCTTCTTTTCTGAAAATATGCATAGGGAGGTGGCCATTTGCCCCAGTGCCATTTATTGAAAGCACTCTCTTTTCCCTACTGGTTTGCCAGTCACCTGTGACATAAATCAAATTCCTGGATGTGAAGGGGACTGTTTGGGGGCTCTTTATTCTAACTGGTTTGTGTGAGCTTCTAATTTATTGCTTCTCAGCTCCAAATCCATCCTTGAATGCTGGCTTGTAATATGGGAACATCCTCCCTTGTTAGCCAACATGAGGACTTCCCTGGTAGCTCAGCTGGTAAAAAGAATCTGCCTGCAATTCAGGAGACCCCGGTTTGATTCCTGGGCCAGGAAGATCCCCTGGAGAGGGGATAGGCTACCCACTCCAGTATTCTTGGGCTTCCCTGGTGGCACAGACAGTAAAGAAACTGCCTGCAATTAGGGGGACTTGGGTTCAATCCCTGGGTTGGGACGATCCCCTGGAGGAGGGCATGGCTACCCACTCCAGTATTCTGGCCTGGAAAATCCCCATGGACAGAGGAGCCTGGTGGGCTCCAGTCCATGGGGTCGCAGAGAGTTGGACACGACTGAGCAACTAAGCACAGCCCAGCTGACATGACGTTAATCTTTATCAGTAGTGGGCGCAGGACGGACACAGGAGGGAGGAGAAAGGGGCTCCTTTTCCTGATTCTGACGTGCCTTCCTTTTTCTTGCTCTGACTCCACTACCCTGGTGTGTGATGCCCACCAGTGGAGCTCACCCAGCAGGGATGTTCAGTGGAACCCCGCCTAGCCGGCTCCCAGAGAGATCCCAGGATAACCCAGCAGGCTGTGGCTTTCTGGTCACGGTTTCCCAGTTAGTTCAACAGCACCCCCAGCAGGCCGCTGCCCGGAGCATCCCTCCAGCTCCCCCAGCAGGCCGCTGCCCGGAGCATCCCTCCAGCTCCCCCAGCAGGCCGCTGCCCGGAGCCTCCCTCCAGCTCCCCCAGCAGGCCTCTGCCCTGGACTGTGGACCAGCTCTGGTTTGGGAAAACAGCCAACCAGCTTCTCTGCCAACCAACGGACTGTCACCACATCCTCTCTGATAAGTCTGAATCTTAACCTTGGAGACGATTCACTCTCTGGCAAGTTTGTTCTTTCCTTGACTACTTACTCTCCCTCAGTCTTGGAGCTTTCTTTTTTCCCTTTTTAGTTATAAGTTTCATATCAAACCTGCCTGGCTCACATTGCTGGTTGTTTTTTTTTTTTTTCTGTTGTATACTATTGCCAATATCACAATATTTTATTTACTTCAATTTATGCTAAATCGTAATAATTTGTAGAATAAGTTTTACTGCTTTCTTCTTTTTTTTATGGCCACACTGCATGGCATGTGGGATATTTGTTCCCCAAACAGGGATCAAACCGGAGTCCCCTGCTTTGGAAGGCAGGGGACTTCTTAACCACTGGACCACCAGGGATGTCCCTGTCTTGTTCTTATAGTCTTCATTTAGGTTTTTGCTATTCTTGTCCCTTTCTTTTCCAAATACATTTCTTCAATGCTGCTACTGCTGCTAAGTCACTTCAGTCGTGTCCAACTCTGTGTGACCCCATAGACGGTAGCCCACCAGGCTCCCCCGTCCCTGGGATTCTCCAGGCAAGAACACTGGAGTGGGTTGCCATTTCCTTCTCCAATGCATGAAAGTGAGAAGTGAAAGTGAAGTCGCTCAGTTGTGTCCGACTCAGCGACCCCATGGACTGCAGCCCACCAGGCTCCTCCGTCCATGGGATTTTCCAGGCAAGAGTACTGGAGTGGGGTGCCATTGCCTTCTCCGACATTTCTTCAATAGCTTCTGCTATATACACACACATGCAAATAAACAAAGCAACAATAACCTATGGGAATTTTTATTCAGGATGGTACTGAAACTATAAATATATTGGGGGAAAGTACATCTTTATGATATTCAGTTCAGTTCAGTCGCTCAGTCGTGTCCGACTCTTTGCGACCCCATGAATCGCAGCACACCAGGGCTTCCTGTCAATCACCAACTCCCGGAGTTTACTCAGACTCATGTGTTTCTGAATGTTGAGCTTTAGGCCAACTTTTTCACTCTCCTCTTTCACTTTCATCAAGAGGCTTTTTAGTTCCTCTTCACTTTCTGCCATAAGGGTGGGGGCATCTGCATATCTGAGGTTATTGATAGTTCTCCCGGCAATCTTGATTCCAGCTTGTGCTTCTTCCAGCCCAGCGTTTCTCATGATGTACTCTGCACAGAAGTTAAATAAACAGGGTGACAATACATAGCATTGACGTACTCCTTTTCCTATTTGGAACCAGTCTGTTGTTCCATGTCCAGTTCTAACTGTTGCTTCCTGACCCGCATATAGGTTTCTCAAGAGGCAGGTCAGGTGGTCTGGTATTCCCATCTCTTTCAGAATTTTCCACAGTTTATTGTGATCCACACAGTCAAAGGCTTTGGCATAGTCCTTAAGGTTTGCAATTTATGAATACGGTATCTCTTTCTTTCTCTTTAGGTATTCTTTAATTTCTCTTGAAAAATGTCATCATTTTCTCCATAAAGATTTTGCACATCTTTTCTTAATCTTAGTTGATTTTTTATGTGACTGTAAAAAGTTCATCTTTAATTGTTTCTGGGATATAGAAATATAATTAGTTGTTTACTGCTGAGTGCTGATCTGTCAGAATCAGAGACCAACATCCATGCCCAGAACAGAACCATTCCCTGGGTGATGGGCCAGCTACCTGGTGGCAGGTTGATTACATCAAGCCACTTGCATCATGGAAGGGACATCAGGGAATAGACACTCTGAATATGAATTTGCCTGCCCTGTATGCAATGCTTCCCTGTATGCAAAACTACCAGACATGTACTTACAGAATGCCTTATCCACTTTGCCTTACAATAATGCTCTGATCAAAGAACTCACTTCACAGCAAAAGAAGTGTGGCAATGGGCCCATGATCATGGAATTCACCATCATTCTAAAACAACTGTCTTGATAGAACAGTGAAACAGCCTTTTGAAGATTCAGCTGGAGTGCCAGTACCTTGTAGGGCTGGGGCAAGGTTCTCTCGAAGGCTGTCCCTGCTCTCAATCAGTGTCTGACATGTCTTGCTGTTTCTCTCATCATCAGGATTCATGGGTTCAGAAATCAAGAGGTAGAGATGGAGGGGCACCTCCCACTATGACCCCTAGGGAGCCACTAGCAAATCTTACCTTTTCGACCCCTTGACTTAGTGCACTGTTGGCCTGGAGGTGCTGGTTCTGGAGGGAGGAACGTTTCCACTAGGTGCCACAGCAGCGATCCCATTGAACTGAAAATTAAAACTACCATCCGGGTGCGGCCAAAGTAAATAAATAAATAAAAATAGGACTTCCCTGGTGGTGCAGTGGTTAAGAATCCTCCTGCCGGAGTAGAGGATATGGGTTCGATTGCTGGTCTGGGAGGATTCCACATGCTGCAGAGCAACTAAGCCCATGTACCGCAACTACTGAGTCCACGCTCCAGAGCGTGTGAGATGCAGCTCCTGGAGCCCCTGGGCCCAGAGCCTGTGCTCTGCAACAAGAGAAGCCAGCAGAATAAGAAGCCCGCGGAATAATAAGCCCATGTACCACAATGAAGAGTAGCCCCAGCTTGCTGCAACTAGGGAAAGGCCTGATAGGAATGAAGAGCCAGTGCAACCAAAAATTAAAAAATAAATAAATAAAATAAAATAAAACTACCATCTGACTACTTTGGGTTCCTCATTTCTCTAAAACAACAGGTAAAGAAGAGAGTTATGGTGTTGGCTGGAGTAACTACCAGGGAAAGTTGGACTATTGCTCCACATTGAAGGTGTGGAAGCATATGTCTGGAATACAGGAGATCTCATAGAGACTTGGAGAAGGCAATGGCACCCCACTCCATTACTCTTGCCTGGAGAATCCCATGGATGGAGGAGCCTGGTGGGCTGCAGTCCATGGGGTCGCTGAGTCGGACACGACTGAGCGACTTCACTTTCACTTTTCACTTTCATGCATTGGAGAAGGAAATGGCAACCCACTCCAGTGTTCTTGCCTGGAGAATCCCAGGGATGGCGGAGCCCAGTGGGTTGCCATCTGTGGGGTCGCACAGAGTCGGACACGACTGAAGCGACTTAGCAGCAGCAGCAGCAGCATAGAGACTTGGTAATATTATATATTCTACTCTGCAATTAAGTCATTGATTGATGAAGACAAAGGACCATAGAAGGACAGTGGAAGAAAGTAACTATAAATACCGGCTCCAACGATGTGACCAGTTACAGGTGTGAGGCCCGTAATAGTCTTGACATTTCCTCCTTATTTTGCTATGAATCCATGTGTGCGTATTTTCTTTATTTTCTTTCTTTCCTCTCTTGTTACCTTATCATATAACATAAGATGACTTGGTGGTAGTATTTATGTATTGTTAATCTTAACATCAGAGTGTTTAAATTACTGGATATGAAGGAGGAAAGTAAATATCACTCAAGGGCTTTACTTTCTCTTCTGGGAATGGAGTTAATGTGTTTTGGGTTCTATACAGGATAATTGTATCCTGTCTGGCAGGATTATGACCCTGTCATTATCTTTACTTGAAGATTAAGTATGGTTTAAGGAGATCTGTATGGATGCTCAGTCAACTTGTAATGGTTAATTTTATGTGTCAACTTGACTGGCCATGAAATGCACAGGTTAAGTATTATTTCTAGGTGTGTCTGCAGCGTTGTATCCAGATGAGATTAGCATTTGCATCTGTGCACTCAGTAAAGTGAATTGCTCTCCTCAGTGTGTGTGGGCCTCATCCAAACTGTTGAGGGCCCAGGACAAAAGGTGAAAGGAGGAGGAATTTATACTTTTTTCCTGCCTCTCTGCATGAGATGGGAGAAGGCAATGGCACCCCACTTCAGTACTCTTGCCTGGAAAATCCCATAAATGGAGGAGCCTCGTGGGCTGCAGTCCATAGGATCGCTAAGAGTCAGACACGACTGAGTGACTTCACTTTCACTTTTCACTTTCATGCATTGGAGAAGGAAATGGCAACCCACTCCAGTGTTCTTGCCTGGAGAATCCCAGGGACGGGGGAGCCTGGTAGGCTGCCATCTATGGGGTCGCACAGAGTTGGACACGACTGAAGTGACTTAGCAGCAGCAGCAGCTTCATGAGATGGGACATCTCACCTCTTTGTCTCCTGCCCTTGGAGTAAAATTTACACCATCAGCTCTTAGGTCTGAAGACCTAAACTGCATTATAACACTGATTTTCTTGGGTCTTCATTTTACAGATGGCAGATTATGGGACTTGGCCTCCATAACTGCATGAGCTAATTTGTCATAACAATAAATAAATACACACACATATTGCTATGAAAAAAGATATATATTTATATCTCCTATTGGTCCTACCTGCTCTATTTCTCTTAGGATGGAACCCTAATGTCGTTTAGTTGCGCAGTCGTGTTCAACTCTTTGGTGACCCTGTGGACTGTAACCCTCCAGGCTCCTCTCTCCAGGTGGATTCTTTACCACTGAGCCACCTGGGAAGCTAGAAGCCTAATACTCTACATTACAAATTACTATTAAACTCGGTGAAAGTTGCTAGTGTGAACTTAAAAACAAAAATTGGTACTAATGAGTCTACTTGCAGGACAGCAATGGAGACACAGGCATAAACAACAGAGTTGTGGACACAGTGAGGGAACAAGAGGGAGGGAGGAATTGAGAGAGTAACACTGAAACATATACATTCAGTTCAGTTCAGTCGCTCACTTGTGTCTGACTCTTTGCGACCCCATGAACCGCAGCACGCCAGGCCTCCCTGTCCATCACCAACTCCCGGAGTTTACCCAGATCCATGTGCATCGAGCTGGTGATGCCATCCAGCCATCTCATCCTCCATCATCCCCTTCTCCTGCCCTCAATCTCTCCCAGCATCAGGGTCTTTTCAAATGAGTCAGCTCTTTGCATCAGGTGGCCAAAGTATTGGAACGCCAGGCCTCCCTGTCCATCACCAACTCCCGGAGTTTACCCAGATCCATGTGCATCGAGCTGGTGATGCCATCCAGCCATCTCATCCTCCATCATCCCCTTCTCCTGCCCTCAATCTCTCCCAGCATCAGGGTCTTTTCAAATGAGTCAGCTCTTTGCATCAGGTGGCCAAAGTATTGGAGTTTCAGCTTCAACATCAGTCCTTCCAATGAACACCCAGGCCTGATCTCCTTAACAAGGGACTGGTTGGATCTCCTTGCAGTCCAAGGGACTCTCAAGAGTTTTCTCCAATACCACAGTTCAAAAGCATCAATTCTTTGGTGCTCAGCTTTCTTTGTAGAACTCTCACGTCCATACATGACCACTGGAAAAACCATAGCCTTGAGTAGACGGACCTTTGTTGACAAAGTGATGTCTCTGCTTTTTAATATGCTATCTAGGTTGGTCATAACTTTCCTTCCAAGGAGTAAGCATCTTTTAATTTCATGGCTGCAGTGTCTTTTAATTTCACCATCTGCAGTGATTTTGGAGCCCTCCAAAATAAAGTCAGTCACTGATTCCACTGTTTCCCCATCTATTTGCCATGAAGTAATGTGACCGAATGCCTATACATTACTATGCCTATACATAACTAATATGTACATATTACTAGCTATGCCTATATATAACTAACCTATACATTACTGTGTGCAAAATAGATAGCCAGTGGGAATTTGTTGTATGAGGCAGGGAACTCAAACATGGTGGTCTGTGACAACCTAGAGGGGTAGAATGTGGTGGGAGGTGGGAGGGAGGTTCACGAGGGAGGGGTAATAATATTTTGATATGTGGTATGGCTAGCTTCCATTCTTGTACTTTTTAAAAATGTTCTTGGCTCTTCTGGGACCTTTATACTAATATATAAACTGTAGGATAACTTTGCCAAGTTGTTTTTAAAGATCATATTGGGGTTTTTATTGCAGTTTTATTGAATTTATAAATGTATTTTTAAAGAGTTGCAATCTTTACCTGATTGAGTCTTTCCAAACATAAACATCAATTTTCCATTTATTCAGTTCTTATTTTAGACCTTCAAATAAAATTCTTTTTTTTTTCTTTTTAACCCATGATGTTCTGACGTAATTTGTAGATTTGTTCCTAGGAATATTGTAGGGTTTGCTTCTTGGGATTATTTATGTCTACTTTTATTATTTCTGACTGCTTTTTGGTACTGTGGAGAAATGCCATAGAATTTTGTATAGACTTTATACCCCACAATTCCAATGAAATGAAACTTCATCCATTATATTGAAAGTCTTAAACTGTTATGTAGGAAATGACACTGTCTGCCAATAATAACAATAAGCTTCCCTCATCCTTACACATTTTATTCCTTTATCTCATTGCATACTTTTGTATATCTCACACACTGTTGAAAAATAGTGGTGACTCATTCTATTTATGACTTTAATGATAATACCTCTGAAAATTCAACTTAATGTAGGTTTTGCTACAAAGTTTTTTTTTTTTGGATTAATTTTTATCCTTTCATTTCCTTTTTTAAAAAAAATATTTTGACTGTGCCATGCAGTATGTGGGATCTTCGTTACTCGACCAGGGATTGAGCCTATGCCCTTTGCACTGGAAGCTCAGAGTCTTAACCACTGGACCGCCAAGGGAAATCCCCATTTCCATTCCTAATTTTATTGAAGAATTCACATTTCAGTTTTAGGAGAGCTGTTTAAAACTTACTGAATTCTGTTGAGTATTTCATTTAAGATGTTTCCATCTTTGTCCAGAGCAGACAAAATTGGCACATAATTATTTTTTCTTCTACGGGTCAGAGTATTTGGTTGTAGTATCAAAGTTTTACTAACCTCAGAAAATTTGTCACTTATAACTACATAACAAATTGCCCCCAAACAGCACCTTAAAACCATTAACATCATCTCACAGTCTGAGAATTAAGGTTTATTGAAATCCTCATGTATCTTCTTGAAAGCAATAGATAGAAGTCATGAATATATGCTGACATGGTTGAAATAAAGAAATCTTCATAGATAGCCAAGGAAAGTATGTGTAACCCTTCCCTAAAAGGTCATATAATTATGGTACATCCATCCATTTTGTAAACCATAAATAGTTACTGTCTGTTTTGTAAACTATAAAAATCACATTTCTCAGATCATGTTATCAAAAGAACAAAAAAATTTGAATTCTTGTAATTTGTATTTTGATCAAGGATTTTTAGAAGGCTTTATTTAGACTTTGTGTGAACTTATTATATGTTAATTAATAAAACTGAGTGGTTATGTGTAAGTGATGAAGTGTTATCCCACCACCACCATTAACACAAACCAGCATTGTCATCTCCCACCTTGTTTAATGCTGTGGATAACCGATGATAACAATAAAACATTTGGTAACAGAAAGAAACATCCAGGAACAGCTTGGCCGGATGGTTCTGATTGGGGTCTCTCACAGGTTATAATCAAGCTGTTTGCTGGGACAAGACTAGACGGAGACTGAAAAACCTACTTCCAAGTCGCTCACATGCTGGTGGACCTTGGCTCCACAGAGGCTGTTGAGCAGAGACATTGGTTCCTCTGGGGCACTCCACAGAGGGCTGAATGTCCTCATGGCATGCCAGCTGAGTCCTGCCTGAGTAGATAATTTAGAAGAGCACAGCCTCCCAAAATGGAAACCAATCTCTTTTAATGATCTAATCTCATAAGGACATAATGATTTATCACTCTGCAAAGCTTTATTGGTCACACAGACCAACTGTGCAAAAATGTGGGAGGGGGCCACATTAGGGTGTGAATACCAAGAGGTGAGGATCATTGGAAGTCAACTTGGAGGGTGGCTAAAATGAATAAAATAAAATATATGAAATTAACATGAAATAAATGGCTCGTAAATTGAATTCAGTGGCTCTTCTCCTTTTCCCTCATCTCTGAAATGGTGAATTTAATACATGCAGTTGTTGCTCTTAGTATATTGGTTCAAATAGTATGGACTATTTTCTTCAACCTGTGACATTTTTCAGAAGATTGAATTACAATTTTGTCTTTAAAAAAAAATCATTAAGTTCTCTGTTTACTTTCGAATCCACAGAGCACAGAAAAATGCAGAGCAAATTTGCCTACTTGGCCCTGGCTCTAGGAAATCCAGCTCTTATTACTTTCCACTCCACTGAGTTGAGAACAATATCACCCTCCTGTGTTTCTGGCCAAGAAGATATGCTCCACTTGACCTATCGTGACAATATTCCTATTATTGGGAAAGGCAGTCTCAAGCATCCCCCACTGCAGAAGAAGGGGCCTTCTACCTGAAATATGATACTTGCTTATCAAGAGATAAAGAGTCCACACAGCCTGTGCCAGACTTACTGCATGTGTAGAAATATCTTCCCCTGTTTCAACCTCAACACATGCTCCTTCATTTTGTGTCAGTGTGTGTGCCCTTGGGCATCTGTCAACCCCACAGCTGTATCTGTCCTCAGCAAGGGAAGAACAGGGTGGAGTCCCTTTACCAGTACATGAGAGGAGTGCATGTAGGTAAATTGCCCAGTTTCAGCTGCCAGGAGAGACTCCCTGGCCATGGGAGATCAAAGCCCACTGTGGAAGTGTCTTATGGGGTTGAAGCATTGTTTCACCCAAAGCTTGATTACGTTTTTGCTTTCCTTGGAGACTCTGATACCAATATATTGGGTTGGCAAAAAATCTGGGTTTTGTTTTGCAGGATGTTATGGAAAGATGCGAACAAAATGTTTTGGTCAACCCAATACAATGGACAGACAGAAGTGTTTGGAGTCCTCCCACATGACTGATAATCAGTTCATGTCATTCTGCTCTGCTCAACACTTACTTTAAGACAGAAGAAGTCATGTCTTGGGAGAGAGAAGAGATGAAAAAGGCTCAAGATCACCGCAGAAGGCAAGTATCCACCATTTTTTGAGAGCCAGCAAAGGCCCCGTAACATTGCTATTCATTTTGCACTGCACATA
>SJYT01021614.1:15984-57497 GCA_006410635.1 Cephalophus harveyi
ACCCCATGGACTGTAGCCTACCAGGCTCCTCCGTCCATGGGATTCTCCAGGCAAGAATACTGGAGTGGGTTGCCATTTCCTTCTCCAGGGGATCTTCCCGACCCAGGGATTGAACTCAGGTCTCCCACATTGCAGGCAGATACTTTAACCTCTGAGCCACCAGGGAAGCTCCTAGCCTGAGCAGAGAGAATCTCCCCATGTCCATGACCTCCACGTCTTTCCTGAGGCTAAGAAGTACCCCCTGAACATAGGATCTGTTTCTCCTCTGACATCAAACCCTCAGTCAACAGAGGAGGCCAGTTTTCCAGTGCTGAGTGGCTGGGCGGCTGCCCACTGCCTGGCTGGCTGAATGACCAGGTGACTATTACCTGCAAAACTGACCTCTTGGCAGACTGGCTGCTTTACCAGCCAAGTGGGTAACTTCCTGTCTGGGGCTGGATGACTTCCTGACAAACTCTGCTCAACAATTCTTGGCAAGGAGGAGGCCTGGCAGGACCTGCCCCCGGCTCCCCAAGGCGGTGTCCTCCGTTCCACTCCTCCCCACCAGCCCTTCCACCTTCTCACCTGGGGTTGTGATGTTGACAGGGTCCAGACATTCGGTTCCGCAAGTGTCGAGGCAACATTTCTTCTTGTGTGGACACTGCCAGTCACTGCTGCACTTGGGTTTCTCATTTCCAAAGCACTGGGCAGATTTTCTAGGAGGGCAGGCCCCAGCTTTCAAAGCTTTTGAAGAGAAGGTCAAGAGTTTGGAGGGGGCTGGGTGATAAGTAGGCCATCACNGTCCAGACATTCGGTTCCGCAAGTGTCGAGGCAACATTTCTTCTTGTGTGGACACTGCCAGTCACTGCTGCACTTGGGTTTCTCATTTCCAAAGCACTGGGCAGATTTTCTAGGAGGGCAGGCCCCAGCTTTCAAAGCTTTTGAAGAGAAGGTCAGAGTTTGGAGGGGGCTGGGTGATAAGTAGGGCATCACAGCTCCTGGACAAAGCGCCGCTCCCCAGCAGTGACCCTCGCCCGGGTGACTGCCCACAAAGTCCGAAGGGAGTCCCCGTCTGGACAAGCTTGATGGAATCACACGCATTGTCCGGAGAAAGGCACAGGGCTCCCAGCCAAGGTTTCTGGCCTCAGACAAAAGCAAAGGCTACACACAGGGAGTAAGCAAGGCTGAGGGTAATGGAGATGGAGGGAGCTAAACAGATAAAATAAATGGACCTGCCAGGGCAGGGGGAGAGCTAGAGCCTGAGGCAGGACAACAGATTAACGGAAAGAATCAGCAAGCGTCAGACTGATGACTGGAGAACCAGAGACCAGGAAATAAGCGGGGGAGAGAGAGAGAGAAGTAAGAACAGGAATGGAGTGAGACCCGGGCTGCCAGATGGCAGAGTCAAAGAAGAATTTTCAGATGCTCAGAAGCCCTCACAGAGACCCTGGAGCCCAGGTGGACATGAACACACTCCCAGGGATAGCTCCCGAAGCTAAGCTCAGAGTTCACAGTCTAGAGAAGGGTACATTCCCACACCACCTATGACGTTGCAGCCAAGATGGTACCAGGGTATCTCCAACTCACCATTTCCAGCACCTTCCACAGCCCAAAGTGCCAGGGTTCCCAGGGCAAGAAGCATGAAGGGGAAGAGGCCACTGAGCTTCATGGTGAGGGTAGGGGTGATGCTGACGGCCAGACCTCCCAATTTATACCTTCACTAGTGGGTGTGGCCTCACCAGCATTTCCTTGGCCCCTCCCAGCTTCCATGGCATAAACAGGAAGCCAGAGACCAGGAAGCTTGATACCAGAGAGACAGCGGCTCATTCCTGTCCCCGGCAAGACTGCAAGGCCACTGAAATAACTACCAGGGAAGAAATAGAGGAGAGGCTGACCTGGGAGAGCGGCAAGCTTATGAGGAAATGATCTCAGGTGTCCATCTGAACCCTGCACATTGTGGGGGCCCCACGTCCCTTAGCCTTGTTAGTGGACATGGGGTTAAAAGGTCAACTGCAAGGATGCTATTTAGTCCTGGATTTTTAGGTAAGATGTTAGGAAATGCACCCCTAGTTCTCGCACTCCTGGACTCCCAGAGAATTGTGAAACTCTCTGTACTGATTACTGAATGCAGTTTCTTTCTCAAATTTCAGATAACATTGAGACAAGCTGGGATCTGGGAACTGGGACCCCTTTCTCAGTGCTTGCACCTGGACTAACCGCTCCTAGAGCAACAGAATACAAAGAATCTATAAGGGGCTAAAAATAACTGCCCACATGCACAGCTGGGGCAAATTATGAACAATGAGACACAAAAAGCCCCAAAACCCAACCGCCACTTCTGAGATGTGAAGTGGAGCAAAAACAGGGTACTACACAGGCACTTTGCACACAGCACCTCCCAGGAGGGGGGCAGACCATGCAAGCCACCCCTCAAGCCCCTGGACTCATCCGCACCCGAACTCCACACAGAGGTCCAGCTCACCAGCCCCCAAGCAAGTGAGCAAGAAAAACTGTTACTTGTTTTCGCTCCCTGGTGTCCCAATAAAGACTTGCCTGAATTAAGAAATCTTATCTGACCTCTTCTCGATTTCCATCCAAGAACCCAGGTGGGTCACAACAAATCCTTCAGCTAACAGATATTGACCTCTGTGCCCCTCCCCCCTCCCCAATATTTATACCCTTATGTCTCCAGTGCCTATTCCCTGTCTGGACATGGAAGGTGCTCATAAACAGTTGTTACATAAAAGATACAGAAGAAAGAGCTCTGCCTTCAACAAATCTCTTTGGAGCTCAGTTTTCCTGACTGAAATGGGACGATTCTAACAAATCAGGCTTCTCAGAGAGTTGTGAGGTTATGCGTGTGGAAGGACTCTAAAAAGAATAAATGAATTGTTTCCCTTCTGACTGAACAGAACTGAATCTGAGCGGAAAGGGGCAAAGCAGCTCACCAGTCACTATAATCAACATTTAGTTATAGTGTGTAATTTGAGATGTTAGAGGAAAGCTTCCTACCCCCTTCCTACCCCTACCAATTTCATGCCATGACAAGAAATGGGCTTTTCTCTAGTTGCGGCAAGCGCATGCTCCTGTCTGTGGTGCGTGGGCTTCTCATTGCAGTGACTTCTCTTGCTGTGGAGCACCAGCTCTGGGGTGCACAGCCTTCAGTAGCTGAGGCACGTGGGCTCAGTAGTTCCGGCTCCTGGGCTCTAGAGCGCAGGCTCAGTAGCTGCGGTGCAGGGGTTAGTTGCTCCATTGCATGTGGGATTTTCCCTGATCTGGGAAAATCCCTGATCATTGACACCACTGAACCCATCAGACAAGGTGCACAGCCTTCAGTAGCTGAGGCACGTGGGCTCAGTAGTTCCGGCTCCTGGGCTCTAGAGCGCAGGCTCAGTAGCTGCGGTGCAGGGGTTAGTTGCTCCATTGCATGTGG
Source organism: Cephalophus harveyi (assembly GCA_006410635.1). Lineage (NCBI taxonomy): Eukaryota > Metazoa > Chordata > Mammalia > Artiodactyla > Bovidae > Cephalophus > Cephalophus harveyi. Next base: position 19,397 of record SJYT01021614.1, read on the forward strand.
GATTTTCCCTGATCTGGGAAAATCCCTGATCATTGACACCACTGAACCCATCAGACATCAGACATCATTGAACCCATGTCTCCTGCATTGGTAGGTGGATTCTTTAGCACTGAGCCACCAGGGAAGCCCTGAATAGATGACTTCTAATTATCAAGGGAGTGATCATTCTCTCTAGAACCCAAGCCAAATTTGTCTCACTGCAAAATCCAAACTCTTGCCCCATTATCATGTAACTTCTTGATGCCTGGAAGTTCCCCATTCACTCTTCAAAGTAGAGGTTTGTGGGAATTCAAATAGACACAAGAGTCTTGCATTGCCACGCTCCACATGAACTAATCTGTAAAATATCCTCCAAGTAGACAGGCAGTTGATCCCTGTATGCAGAAGTCACTCAATGATTTAAATTTTGGGGGACTTCCCTGGTGGTCCAGTGGTTAAGAATCCATCTTCCAAAGCAGGCGATGAAGACCCAGTCCAGTTTAAAGAAAAATGGTGGGAAAGAAGAAAATAAAAATGCCCCAGAGAGCTACTATGTGGGGGCTTTCACTCCTAGCTGGCACACTCAGTAGGGCAAGTGAAGACAGAATGTCTGACTTCCATCAGTGGGTAATACCACAGGTGGGTCAACAGCCTGGCTTAGGTTCAGGACTCTGGTTCTCACTTACACCACCCTGGGGACGATTTGATTCTTCTTACTCCGGGATAAGAATGACAGATTTGGCCAGACTTCCCACTCTCTGTTTCTTCCTATTTTCCTCAATGTCACACTCAAGAGACTATCTGCCGTTTTCTAAATATTTGCCTCTTAAAGTGTGAAAGAGAGGAACTTCCCTGGTGGTCCAGGGTTTCAGAAACTGAGCTGCTACTGCAATGGGCAAGGGTTTGATTCCTGGTCAGGGAATTAAGACTCATAAGCTGCACAGCATGGCCAAAAAGAAGAGTGAAAGAGGGAATGCTCCAGCTAAAGTTCTCTATCTGTGATTGATTATAAAAAGCCAACTCTGTTCTCATCAGAAGAGTTCTGTGATCAATTACCAATGTCTGCATGGACACTATATGAGGATTACGACATTGTCTGATCATTTCTGTCCTTTGTACGTGTGGTTCTAAGTTTTTAAATCATAGACTGTTGGGAATTCCCTGGTGGTTTGGTGGTTATGACTCCATGCTCTCGCTGCAGGGACTGAGGATTTGATTACGGTTTGGGGAAATAAGATTCTGGAAACCATACAGAATGGCATATATCTATATAATGGACTGTTAAGATTAAAAGGGATTCAAAGGTCAGGTCAGCAAGCTGTAGCCTAGAGACTAAATCCAGACAACTGTTTATTTTTCTAAATGACTTTTCATTGGAACACAGACACACATTCATCTATGTGTTGTCTGAGGATTCTTTCTCACTACAGTAGGAGGGTTGTATAGTTGTGGCAGAGACTCAAATTAGTCTTTAGACAAAGTCAATATTTACTCTCAGTCCTTCACAGAATATGTTTGGTGCCTCCTGATCCAGAACCAACCTCCCACTGGGAGCGGGAGACTGAGGCCCTCGAGAGAAGGTACGAGCTTGAAGCTGCAGAATGAATGAATTACACGACACCAGACTGAGCATTTCCAAAACTGGTTACTCCCATGCTGATCCCCAGAACCTATTTGGTAATGATAATGGGTGGGCACTAGTCCTTCCACGCCCGATCTCAACCCAAGATTGATTCACTGAGCCTACCTCTCACACACTCTATAGTCTTCTATAAATACTATAGACTCATCCATTCATTCAGTTCGTTCACACAAAAATCATTTAATGAATTCTTACTGTGTGCCAGGCTCTCAGGCTGCAATCAAGAAGATACACACAGCAACCATATGGTTGCTAAGAACTTAAACTTCACGACATTATAAATAAATTATATTTCAATAAAATAAATATTTAAAAGTATAAATCAACTATACTCCAATAGAATGAATAAATTAAAAATTACAGATCAACTATACTTCAATAAAATATAAATTTAAAAAAAAAAAGAACCTTGGGACTTCCTTGGTGGTCTAGTGGTAAAGACACCGCTCTTCCACTGCAGGGGGCACAGGTTCAATCCCTGGTTGGGGAAGTAAGATCTGACATGCCACAGATAAAAAAAAAAAAAAAAAGTTAAAAAAAAAAAGAACCTAAACTTAAGGTCTGAGATATCTAGTTTGGAAGAAAATCGTTGACCCTCTCTGAGGCTGTTTCCTCAGCTCTCAGATGGGAGTGTTGGTTTCTCCTGTCATGTAATTGTGGTAAGGAATATTTGACAAGCACTCAGCACAGAGTCCAGTCCACTCAGCGTGGTGGACACTTTTCTTATGACAGTTAGGTACACTGGATGTGAGGTCCTTGGATTCTTCGGTCTGGGTCCTTCTTGCTCAGCCCCATTAAATGCCTGACTGAGCCTTTGAAACAGAGTTGTCCTTAGGGCGTGTGTGCAGGCGGGGGGTACCCTCTATCTATGTAAACAATTTGATTTTTAAATATATTACAAAATTCACAGGCCCATGTGAGGTATCATGGTTTATCCACGAAGGTTTGAAATAATTGTAGAGAGGGAATTCCTTGGTGGCCCAGTGGTTAAGACTCCATGCTTCCAATGCAAGCGGTGCAGGTTCGATCCCTGGTCAGAGAACTAAGATCCCACAAGCCATATAGTATGGCCTAAATAAATAAATAAAAATACTTAACAAAACAAAGCAGAGGTTTCTTGAAGGAGAAGGATGAAATTTAGAAACGTAAGCCTGAAATTTAGAAACTCTGCCTGACTTTCCAACCTGCTGTCCTGCAGAATTCAGACACAAGAATGCAACATTCTTACCCAAATTTTCAGCCTGCCCTATGAATTTCATACTTACCAAAAGCCAGGAATGCAAGAGCCAGTATTAAAAAAAGATACTGTCTTTGGTTTCTCATTTCCAAAGCACTGGGCAGATTTTCTAGGAGGGCAGGCCCCAGCTTTCAAAGCTTTTGAAGAGAAGGTCAAGAGTTTGGAGGGGGCTGGGTGATAAGTAGGCCATCACAGCTCCTGGACAAAGCACCGCTCTCCAGCAGTGACCCTCGCCCAGCTGACTGTCCACAGAGTCCGAAGGGAGGTCCCCGTCTGGACAAGCTTGATGAAATCCCACGCATTGTCAGGAGAAAGGCACAGGGCTCCCAGCCAAGGTTTCTGGCCTCAGACAAAAGCAAAGGCTACACACAGGGAGTAAGCAAGGCTGAGGGTAATGGAGATGGAGGGAGCTAAACAGAGAAAATAAATGGACCTGACAGGGCAGGGGGAGAGCTAGAGCCTGAGGCAGGACAACAGATTAACGGAAAGAATCAGCAAGCGTCAGACTGATGACTGGAGAACCAGAGACCAGGAAATAAGGGGGAGAGAGAGAGAGAAGTAAGAACAGGAATGGAGTGAGACCCGGGCTGACAGATGGCAGAGTCAAAGAAGAATTTTCAGATGCTCAGAAGCCCTCACAGAGACCCTGGAGCCCAGGTGGACATGAACACACTCCCAGGGATAGCTCCCGAAGCTAAGCTCAGAGTTCACAGTCTAGAGAAGGGTACATTCCCACACCACCTCTGACGTTGCAGCCAAGATGGTACCAGGGTATCTCCAACTCACCATTTCCAGCACCTTCCACAGCCCAAAGTGCCAGGGTTCCCAGGGCAAGAAGCATGAAGGGGAAGAGGCCACTGAGCTTCATGGTGAGGGTAGGGGTGATGCTGATGGCCAGACCTCCCAATTTATACCTTCACTAGTGGGTGTGGCCTCACCAGCATTTCCTTGGCCCCTCCCAGCTTCCATGACATAAACAGGAAGCCAGAGACCAGGAAGCTTGATACCAGAGAGACAGTGGCTCATTCCTGTCCCCGGCAAGACTGCAAGGCCACTGAAATAACTACCAGGGAAGAAACAGAGGAGAGGCTGGCCTGGGAGAGCGGCCGGCTTATGAGGAAATGATCTCAGGTGTCCATCTGAACCCTGCACATTGTGGGGGCCCCACGTCCCTTAGCCTTGTTAGTGAACATGGGGTTAAAAGGTCAACTGCAGGGATGCTATTTAGTCCTGGATTTTTAGGTAAGATGTTGGGAAATGCACCCCTAGTTCTCGCACTCCTGGACTCCCAGGGAATTGTGAAACTCTGTACTGATTACTCAATGCAGTTTCTTTCTCAAATTTCAGATAACATTGAGACAAGCTGGGATCTGGGAACTGGGACCCCTTTCTCAGTGCTAGCACCTGGACTAACGGCTCCTAGAGCAACAGAATACAAAGAATCTATAAGGGACTAAAAATAACTGCCCACATGCACAGCTGGGGCAAATTATGAACAATGAGATACAAAAAGCCCCAAAACCCAACTGCCACTTCTGAGATGTGAAGTGGAGCAAAAACAGGGTACTACACAGGCACTCTGCACACAGCACCTCCCAGGATGGGGGCAGACCACGCAAGCCACCCCTCCAGCCCCTGGACTCATCTGCACCCGAACTCCACACAGAGGTCCAGCTCACCAGCCCCCAAGCAAGTGAGCAAGAAAAACTGTTACTTGTTTTCGCTCCCTGGTGTCCCAATAAAGACTTGCCTGAATTAAGAAATCTTATCTGACCTCTTCTCGATTTCCATCCAAGAACCCAGGTGGGTCACAACAAATCCTTCAGCTAACAGATATTGACCTCTGTGCCCCTCCCCCCTCCCCAATATTTATACCCTTATGTCTCCAGTGCCTATTCCCTGTCTGGACATGGAAGGTGCTCATAAACAGTTGTCACATAAAAGATACAGAAGAAAGAGCTCTGCCTTCAACAAATCTCTTTGGAGCTCAAGTTTTCCTGACTGAAATGGGACGATTCTAACAAATCAGGCTTCTCAGAGAGTTGTGAGGTTATGCGTGTGGAAGGACTCTAAAAAGAATAAATGAATTGTTTCCCTTCTGACTGAACAGAACTGAATCTGTGCGGAAAGGGGCAAAGCAGCTCACCAGTCACTATAATCAACATTTAGTTATAGTGTGTAATTTGAGATGTTAGAGGAAAGCTTCCTACCCGCTTCCTACCCCTACCAATTTCATGCCATGACAAGAAATGGGCTTTTCTCTAGTTGTGGCAAGCGCATGCTCCTGTCTGTGGTGCGTGGGCGTCTCATTGCAGTGACTTGTCTTGCTGTGGAGCACCAGCTCTGGGGTGCACAGCCTTCAGTAGCTGAGGCATGTGGGCTCAGTAGTTCCGGCTCCTGGGCTCTAGAGCGCAGGTTCAGTAGCTGCGGTGTATGGGCTTAGTTGCTCCATTGCATGTGGGATTTTCCCTGATCTGGGAAAATCCCTGATCATTGACACCACTGAACCCATCAGACATCAGACATCATTGAACCCATGTCTCCTGCATTGGTAGGTGGATTCTTTAGCACTGAGCCACCAGGGAAGCCCTGAATAGATGACTTCTAATTACCAAGGGAGTGATCATTCTCTCTAGAACCCAAGCCAAATTTGTCTCACTGCAAAATCCAAACTCTTGCCCCATTATCATGTAACTTCTTGATGCTTGGAAGTTCCCTATTCACTCTTCAAAGTAGAGGTTTGTGGGAATTCAAATAGACACAAGAGTCTTGCATTGCCACGCTCCACATGAACTAATCTGTAAAATATCCTCCAAGTAGACAGGCAGTTGATCCCTGTATGCAGAAGTCACTCAATGATTTAAATTTTGGGGGACTTCCCTGGTGGTCCAGTGGTTAAGAATCCATCTTCCAAAGCAGGCGATGAAGACCCAGTCCAGTTTAAAGAAAAATGGTGGGAAAGAAGAAAATAAAAATGCCCCAGAGAGCTACTATGTGGGGGCTTTCACTCCTAGCTGGCACACTCAGTAGGGCAAGTGAAGACAGAATGTCTGACTTCCATCAGTGGGTAATACCACAGGTGGGTCAACAGCCTGGCTTAGGTTCAGGACTCTGGTTCTCACTTACACCACCCTGGGGACGATTTGATTCTTCTTACTCCGGGATAAGAATGACAGATTTGGCCAGACTTCCCACTCTCTGTTTCTTCCTATTTTCCTCAATGTCACACTCAAGAGACTATCTGCCGTTTTCTAAATATTTGCCTCTTAAAGTGTGAAAGAGAGGAACTTCCCTGGTGGTCCAGGGTTTCAGAAACTGAGCTGCTACTGCAATGGGCAAGGGTTTGATTCCTGGTCAGGGAATTAAGACTCATAAGCTGCACAGCATGGCCAAAAAGAAGAGTGAAAGAGGGAATGCTCCAGCTAAAGTTCTCTATCTGTGATTGATTATAAAAAGCCAACTCTGTTCTCATCAGAAGAGTTCTGTGATCAATTACCAATGTCTGCATGGACACTATATGAGGATTACGACATTGTCTGATCATTTCTGTCCTTTGTACGTGTGGTTCTAAGTTTTTAAATCATAGACTGTTGGGAATTCCCTGGTGGTTTGGTGGTTATGACTCCATGCTCTCGCTGCAGGGACTGAGGATTTGATTACGGTTTGGGGAAATAAGATTCTGGAAACCATACAGAATGGCATATATCTATATAATGGACTGTTAAGATTAAAAGGGATTCAAAGGTCAGGTCAGCAAGCTGTAGCCTAGAGACTAAATCCAGACAACTGTTTATTTTTCTAAATGACTTTTCATTGGAACACAGACACACATTCATCTATGTGTTGTCTGAGGATTCTTTCTCACTACAGTAGGAGGGTTGTATAGTTGTGGCAGAGACTCAAATTAGTCTTTAGACAAAGTCAATATTTACTCTCAGTCCTTCACAGAATATGTTTGGTGCCTCCTGATCCAGAACCAACCTCCCACTGGGAGCGGGAGACTGAGGCCCTCGAGAGAAGGTACGAGCTTGAAGCTGCAGAATGAATGAATTACACGACACCAGACTGAGCATTTCCAAAACTGGTTACTCCCATGCTGATCCCCAGAACCTATTTGGTAATGATAATGGGTGGGCACTAGTCCTTCCACGCCCGATCTCAACCCAAGATTGATTCACTGAGCCTACCTCTCACACACTCTATAGTCTTCTATAAATACTATAGACTCATCCATTCATTCAGTTCGTTCACACAAAAATCATTTAATGAATTCTTACTGTGTGCCAGGCTCTCAGGCTGCAATCAAGAAGATACACACAGCAACCATATGGTTGCTAAGAACTTAAACTTCACGACATTATAAATAAATTATATTTCAATAAAATAAATATTTAAAAGTATAAATCAACTATACTCCAATAGAATGAATAAATTAAAAATTACAGATCAACTATACTTCAATAAAATATAAATTTAAAAAAAAAAAGAACCTTGGGACTTCCTTGGTGGTCTAGTGGTAAAGACACCGCTCTTCCACTGCAGGGGGCACAGGTTCAATCCCTGGTTGGGGAAGTAAGATCTGACACGCCACAGATAAAAAAAAAAAAAAAAAGTTAAAAAAAAAAAGAACCTAAACTTAAGGTCTGAGATATCTAGTTTGGAAGAAAATCGTTGACCCTCTCTGAGGCTGTTTCCTCAGCTCTCAGATGGGAGTGTTGGTTTCTCCTGTCATGTAATTGTGGTAAGGAATATTTGACAAGCACTCAGCACAGAGTCCAGTCCACTCAGCGTGGTGGACACTTTTCTTATGACAGTTAGGTACACTGGATGTGAGGTCCTTGGATTCTTCGGTCTGGGTCCTTCTTGCTCAGCCCCATTAAATGCCTGACTGAGCCTTTGAAACAGAGTTGTCCTTAGGGCGTGTGTGCAGGCGGGGGGTACCCTCTATCTATGTAAACAATTTGATTTTTAAATATATTACAAAATTCACAGGCCCATGTGAGGTATCATGGTTTATCCACGAAGGTTTGAAATAATTGTAGAGAGGGAATTCCTTGGTGGCCCAGTGGTTAAGACTCCATGCTTCCAATGCAAGCGGTGCAGGTTCGATCCCTGGTCAGAGAACTAAGATCCCACAAGCCATATAGTATGGCCTAAATAAATAAATAAAAATACTTAACAAAACAAAGCAGAGGTTTCTTGAAGGAGAAGGATGAAATTTAGAAACGTAAGCCTGAAATTTAGAAACTTTGCCTGACTTTCCAACCTGCTGTCCTGCAGAATTCAGACACAAGAATGCAACATTCTTACCCAAATTTTCAGCCTGCCCTATGAATTTCATACTTACCAAAAGCCAGGAATGCAAGAGCCAGTATTAAAAAAAGATACTGTCTTTCGTTCTCTCTCACTCTTTAACCCTCTCACTGTTTATCCATCTATCTATCATCTAGGTATCATATATACATATGTGTATGAAAGTGAAAGTGTCAGTCGCTCAGTCGTGTTGGACCCTGCGACCCCATGGACTGTAGCCCCCCAGGCTCCTCTGTCCATGAAACTCTCCAGGCAAGAATACTGAAGTGGGTAGCCATTTCCTTTTCCAGGGGATCTTCCTGATCCAGGGATAGAACTCAGGTCTCCTGTATTGCAGGCGAACTCCTTACTGCCTGAGCCACCAGGGAAGCCCATATATATATAGATACATGGAAGCCCATATATAAATATAGATACCCGGTGGCTCAGATGCTAAAGACTCTACCTGCTATGTGGGAGACCTGGGTTCGATCCCTGAGTTTGGAAGATCGCCTGCAGGAGGCGATGACAACCCACCCCAGTATTCTTTTTTTTTTTTTCACCCCAGTATTCTTGCCTGGAGAATCCCCACGGCAGGCTACAGTCCAAGGGGTCCCAAAGAGTCAGGCATGAGTGAGCAACTAAGCACATTTCAGCACACAGGCATAGATACAGATGTATAGATATATAGGTATCATATAGAAAGGTTCTCTTTCTCTCGAGAACCTTAATCAATACCTTTCCATCCTCTGCAATTCCCAATACTATTTATTTACTTATTGCCCACGAGGCTGTATCATCCACTACGCCAGCCCTCAATACGAGTGTCCAGTGACTGTCTCAAAGGTTGTTCCTTTTTGATCACAAATGCAGCTAGCAAGAAGGTGGTCTGAGCTGGTGGCTACTGTCCATGCTGAGTAGTGGGACAGGACCCAGAGCACCCATGGGACTCTGCACTCTCCCTGTGAGTATCCTCATGCCTATGGGAAGCAAAGTCAAATGACAAGTTAAAAATATCAAGGGAGTTCCCTGGTGGTCCAGTGGTTAGGATTCCGTGCTTTCCCTGCTGGGACCCAGGGTTCAAACCCTGATCAGAGAACTACTATCTTGTAGGGCACATAGTGTGGCCAAAACAGAAAACCCCCCCAAACCTTGATAGATTGCAAAAGAAGGGGAAGAAGTTTGCTTGGGTTTTTGTATTTTAGTATCTTTAACAGCACTTTTTCCCTGACTTTTCTTTTCTTTTCTTTTGTTGCCACATGGCACGTGGGATCCTAGTTCCTTGACCAGGGATCGAACATCACCCACCCCAGTACTGGAAGCTCAGAGTCTTAACTCCCGAACCACCAGGGAAGTCCTACTTTTTTCCTGGTTTTGAAGAGAGGCCTGCACACTTCCACTTTGCCCGGAGCCCTCTAACACTGCGTGCCCTTGGTCAGGACTCTGCAGCTCTGTGAGCCTCAGTCTCCCCATCTGTATAATGAGAAGGTTGAACTAGGAGGTGAAGGGCTTGTCTAGAACTGATGTTGCCATGACTCTACCTCCCGGCACAGACTGGGGACACAGCTGGTGGGCTCTCCTGTTCTCGGAGGCACTCTTGGCTATGCTCACAGGCTGGCCTCTTAAGACCTAGGGTAGGAAGAGGGGCCAGGAGGGGCTAGTGGCTGTTCCTTCTTAAGACTGTGAGACTCACGGCCATGCCTGTCTGACTGTCTCTCCCTCTTTCTCTCTCAAATACCATCTGCTCTGCCATTCACTGGTGTCGGGGGAGAGGAGAGCAGCGGGTCTCTGACATCCTTTATGTTAGATGCTCTTCTCTGTGCCTCAGTTTACCTACCTCTTTGCCAATTGATTTATTTGTCTCCACACTACACTATGTCTTCCCTGGTGGCTCAGCTGGTAAAGAATCTGCCTGCAATTAAGGAGACCTGAGTTCAATCCCTGGGTTGGGAAGATTCCCTGGAGAAGGGAATGGCTACTCACTCCAGTATTCTTGCATGGAGAATTCCATGGATAGAGCCTGGCAGGTCTTAGGGGTTGCAAAGAGTCAGACATAACTGAGCGATTAACACATACTACACTTTGGTTTCTTTGAGAGAGAAAAACATGTCATTAAAAGATCACAGACTTTGGAATTACATGGACCTGGTTTCAAATCCTGACTCTCCCACTTAATAAATGTCCCTTTGCATAATTATAGTTAATCAGGACTGAGCATTTGCTATGTTCCAGGCTCAGTGCTGAGCCCATTGCATGATTTATCACTTTTAAACATCATGACAATATGCTAAGTAGGTGTAACAATCATCCAATTTTCTAAGTAGGCTCAGAGTCACCTTGCATACAAGGTACAGAAAGAGGGAGTACTCCAGGTGCAGTTGATCGGGGAATGCCTAACCTGATGCTACTTGTCCAGATCTGAAAGCACTCAAGTGGTACCCTGAGTCCAAAGCTAGGGTAGAAGAGAGAACCCCTGTGAGGATCATCTCTATAGCTTGGGCAATTTGTGTGCCCAATGTACAGACGGTAAATGAGCCCCAGAGAGAAATATCAATTATCACGAGCTTTGTTTGATGTTATCTTTTAAAAAGAATAGGGAAGTCCCTGGCAGTCCAGTGGTTAGTACTCCGTGCTTTTTACAGCAGTGGCCCAGGTTCAATTCAGAACTAAGGTGCCAAGACCCTACAATCCACGAATGCAGCCAAAAAAAAAAAAAGAAAATAATATATATATTTTAATTTTGATAGAGTCAGTTTTACCATCTCTCCCTCTATGGATTGTACTGTTTATGTCAAATTCTCCTTACCCAATCCCTTCCATTTTCTTTAAATCTTTTTATGAATTTTGTCTTCCACATTTAAGTCATTAATTCACTTGGAATTTATTTTTCATGGAAAGTTTGAAGTAGGGATCTTGTTTCCGCTTTTTCCTAATATGGAATGCATATCATTGATCCCCTATTAATTTATAAACTACATCTATTTTGTCCCAAGTTTTCATATATAGATGTATTTCTGGGCTCTAGTTTTACCCAATTTGTCTATTATCAAATCTGTCTTCTTTAATGCTCTTAAAAAAAATTATTTCTTTGGCTGGGCCAGGTCTTACTTGCAGCACACAGCATCTTTGATCTTCCTTGAGGGATGTAGATTCTTTTTAGTTGCAGCAAGTGTGGTCTAGCCCCAGACCAGAGACCAACCCAGGTCCCCTGCATCAGGAGTGCCGAGTTTCAGCCACTGGACCACCAGGGAAGTCCCTGGTGCTGTTAATGAACATCTATGTTTTAAAAATCCTGGTGCTTTACAACACAAGTGTTTTCTGTTTTACTTACTCAGAATTGTTTTGGCTATTGTTGTCTTTTTACTCTACCACATACATTTTAAGGTCAATTTCTCAGGATCTTAAAAAAATTGCATCAGAGCTATATATTACAGAGAGGAGCCAAAATATTTACGATGTTACATCTTCATATATATATATATACACACACATACATATATATATATATAATGAGGATCACTCTATTCAAGTCCTCTTCAAATCAATAAAGATTGTTTTTCATAAAACTCGTGCAAACTTTTCCTTGATTTATTTTTAGTAATAAATTTCATGACTACTGTGAACAGGATTTTTCCCTCTTTTTAATTTATTTGATAGTTTTTGGTGTGTAAGCATGCAATTAGTCTTTTGTATATTGACTTTCGTCATTGCAAACTCAGTATGTTTTCTCATGAATTTTAGTAGTTTAGCCATGACTCTCTAGGATTTCGTCTGAAGACATTCACATCATCTGCAAGCACTGATCATTCTGTCTTTCCCTTGGCCACTCCTGTACCTCTTTATTTTTAAGTCCAGTTCTACTGCATGGGCCTACAATCAGTAGTTTCATATTGAATCAGAGTAATGGTTGAGGGAAAGTGAGAGAAAATGGCTTAGTCGTGTTTTTCTCTGGGAACTGCAGGCCAGAATACTGGAGTGGGGAGCCTTTCCCTTCTCCAGGAGATCTTCCCAACCGAGGGATTGAACCCAGGTCCAGATAGATAGAGGGAACCAGGGTTCGATCCCTGGGTTGGGAAGATCCTCTGGAGAAGGGAATGGCAATCCACTCCAGTATTCTTGCCTGGAGAATTCCATGGACAGAGAAGCCTGGTGGGCTACAGTTCATGGGGTCACAAAGAGTCGGACACGACTGAGCGAATATCACACACAGTGATAGAGGGAATCCTGGCCTTTACTGTCTTTAAGGGTGCCGCTTTTAAAGTTTCATCATTGAGTAAAATGCTTGCTGTAAGTGTTTGTAAATAATCTTTATCAGGTGAAGAATGTTCACTCTGGTTGCTAGTATACTGTGTGCTTTTTTTTATCATGAATGAGCATAGAAAAATATGGAACTATTTTTATGAATCAATTTAAAGATTCATTTGGACTTTTTTTCTGTAAACTTTTAATTTATGTAATCACATTGATAATTTCCTGTTCTTGAACTAACCTTAAATTCCTGGGATGTACCCTAATTATTTGCAATTTTAGCATACTGAGAAATTCTATATCCTAACATATATTACACTTGTCACTTTTGAAATAATGTCAGGTGTATAGAAAAAAATTGGAAGAATAGTACAAAGAGCTATCATTTTTCTTTCACCCAGATCCACTAAATGTTAACCTTTTGCCACATTTATCATTCTCTTTCTTCTATGTGTGTGAGAGATAATAGTTTATNTATTACACTTGTCACTTTTGAAATAATGTCAGGTGTATAGAAAAAAATTGGAAGAATAGTACAAAGAGCTATCATTTTTCTTTCACCCAGATCCACTAAATGTTAACCTTTTGCCACATTTATCATTCTCTTTCTTCTATGTGTGTGAGAGATAATAGTTTATTCTGACCATTGAGAGTAAGTTGTACACATCATGCTCCTTTATACACGAGTACTTCATTTACATTTCCTATAAATAACTTGATTACATTTTTATAGCAGCCTTAATTGAACATTTAAATATTGGGGTACTGCCGGGAGCCAGTGTGAGGAATCCCGCCCATGACAAGGTCATGCGGTAGGAAGCCTGGCAAACGCAAGGCGTTAGATGATGCAAACTTCTTGTCTGAAGTTTTATTAGTTCATCTCGTAAACCAAGTTATTCAGCCTCTTTTCTCCACTTAATTTTCCTACTATACTATCTCTTTCTAATCTAATCTAATATTAATAAATAAATAAGTTTTCCTTGCCGACGCCATCCACGCTTCGAATTCCCTGGACCCCCCGGGGCTGGACCCCGGCAGGGTACATACTATTCTGCGATAAATTTTACTTTGCTGTTACTTCATTTCTATAACTATAGTTAGATGTGATGTTTTTGATTTCATATGTGTAGCAAAGTTATATTAGATATTAATTTCATTTCAGATTAGTAAAGGGGTTATAACAAAAGATTTGTTACAAAAAAAAAAAAAACAGACACCAGAATCTATAGGGTTGAAAACCACTTATCTAGATAATCTCCACAGGGCCTCTGACTGTGATGCACGTTTGGACTTGACTTTGACAGTACATCCATTTCCAGCCCACCCAGAGATCCAGCAAACTGGGAGAATCCCAGCAAACCGTTTCAGAGATGGAGAGCAGAGGCTAGAGCGGAATCTATGAATTGACTCCCTCAGCATCCGTTTCACCCTTGTTCCTGTATCTCTCTATTGCCAAGAGGCCGGAAGGTTAACAGGTATATTTCTTTTTTTAAGATTTTTTTGATGTGGACCATTTTAAAACTTTTTATTGAATCTGTTACAATGTTGCTTCTGCTTTTTCCTGTTTTTGGTTTTATATCCACTTGGCATGTGGGATCTTAATTCCCCAACAAGGGATCAAACTCACAAACCCTGAAATGGAAGCTGAAGTCAACCACTGGACCACCAAAGAAGTCCCCAAATATACATTTCTGAGACCAACCCTCCACCCCCAAAGCTGGGGTTCTGGGTGTGATTTGCATTTCACCAATCCGATGCACTATCTAAAGTTTCCAACCAGAACTTAGTCTGGAGGGAAGCAAAATGCAGGGCACAGATCATGGCAGAACTGTGGCCAAGGCAATGTGACTTGAGGGAGAAATTTTATCCAGAAACTCAATTTATAGCCCCCTTCTCCAGACTGTCAAGGGCTTCCCTTGAGGCTCAGATGGCAAAGAGTCTGCTTGTAATGCGGGAGACGTGGGTTCAATCCCTGCGTGAGGAAGATCCCCTGGAGAAGGAAATGGGTACCCATTCCACTATTCTTGCCTGATGAATTCCATGAACAGAGGACCCTGGAGGGCTACAGTCCACAGGGTCGCAAAGAGCTGGACATGACTGAGTGGCTAACATTTTCATTTTCACTTTTCTTTAACTAGAAGACCTTATCAGTGGGAGCAGAGTGGAGAGGGGACCCTGAGGTTAGGACATTCCTGGTCTCCTATTATCTTACCGTATATCAAGGCACCATATTGGCTTAATTTGAAATGTTGCAGCACAGTTTCCTTGCACAAAATTGTTAAAATGATGGAAGAAAGTGTTGAAGTTGGAAATGCCAGGTAGATGTTCCCCCTAAGGGGTGAATGGGCAGGTGATCTCTTATCCATGGTCCAGGGCACCAGAGGGTGTGTTCACAGTGGGTTTTGCATGAGTTCAGCTCCTCTGATCATCTGCAATGGGGTTATATGGGAAATGCACACCGTTGCGATTGTGTGGGAGTCTGAGCATCACATACTGGCCTCCGGATACATCTAAGCTTTCATCACAATGGGGAAGCACAGGCCATGGGTCATCTTCATCATTATGCTTCTCTCCAGCTTCTCCTGGAGGTGCAGTTGAGCCCGAGGATTGCCTTCAGGCATGAGCAATCCAGCTGTTGGCCACTATTGGACTTCCCCCGTCAGTACAGCCTGTAACTTAGCTTCTGGTCTGTTGCTGTGGTTCAGTTGCTCAGTTGTGTCTGACTCTTTGCAACCCCATGGACTGCAGCACGCCAGGCTTCCCCGTCCTTCATCATCTCCCAGAGCTTGCTCAAAGTCACATCCATTGAGTCGGGATGCCATCCAGTCATCTCGTCCTCTGTCATCCCCTTCTCCTCCTGCCTTCAATCTTTCCCAGCATCAGGGTCTTTTCTAACATTTCCCGTAAATGCAGTACACTTGTAACCTTCTGGAAGGCAGCTGAATTGCCAGTGAAAGGGCTCCCCAGCACTCTTCCCAACCCGTCACCAATCCCTCTTTCCTCCAAGACCTCTGTCTTTGGGCAGCTGGTAGTAAGTCAAGGGATAGCCTCCCACTTTCACCTCAAACTTTCTCCCCATTACTGATAGAGTGGAAAGAGCCCCGGACATAGACACCCTCCTGGAATGGTTTTGGTAATATCTCTTCCCATCTCTGGCCTCAGTTACCTTATTTGTGAAATGGAACTGGTGATACCAGCCTCAGAGCATGGCCACAGGAACTACATGGGGTTGTATAGGATGAAGAGCCCATCATCATCCCTGGAACACATGATGGTCTCTGTACAGGTGTGTGACCTTGGCTGTCTGAACCCACCATGAATGGCGTTCCCTTTCGGTCAGCCTTGCTCCCTTCCTTCCAGGCTTCTTTTGAAGTGCAGGTGCCTCTGGGAGGGGGACATGCAAGGCACTGGTCCCTCAAAGCCTCAGAGGCTGTGCAGGTATTTCCTCCCACACTGAACTGAGATGACACAGTCCAACACTGGGAAAGGAGGGGTCTGGGCACGAGGGGTCCTGGCTGGCTGCCCAGACGCACCCACCTTCCCAAAATCATCTGCCATTTCCTCCCTAGCCCACTGAGCTCTTTCTCTGTTATCCTTGATGTTTGGCCAGTCCTCCCTAGATGAAGGTGGCTCAGTGGTGAATCCGCCAGCCAATGCAAGACACTTAAGAGATGGGGGTCCAATCCCTGGGCTGGGAAGGACTCCTGGAGAAGGAAATGACAACCCACTCCACTATTCTTGCCTAGAGAACCCCATGGACAGAGGAGCCTGGTGGGTTACAGTCCATGGGGTCACAAAGAGTCAAATACAGCTGAGTGAGTGAGCATGCATGCACGCACGTCCTTGATCAAGCAGGGGGAGGATCACACCTGCCACAGTGTGGGACTGTGGATGGGGCCACTCTCTACCCAAACTATGTGCCTATGGGGGTGGGGAGAGTTGGAGATGAGGTTATAAGGACTGGAAAATAGGTTCTAAGAAGCACGTCATTGTTTCTGTCTATGGAATGTAAAATAGCTGTAAATTACCTAGATAACATCCACTACAGGGTGCTGAAATGAAACATGAGACATACACAGAGTGGATACTATGCAGCCCTTACAAAGAATGAACCAGGGCATGGACAAGGGTCTTGGATGCCAGCAACAGACACACCAAGTCTGGATCACTAAGCAGGAAGGGCTTTATTGGAAGGATTTGGGGAAGACCTTTGCACAATGCTAGTGGGGGACTATTTGCACTGTGTTCCCTGTATATGCCTCCCTCCCACCAAGACTTTTGAAATTGTGCAACTTGGAGGCCTTGCCAGGATATCAGGTAGTTCACTGAAAGGAAAATCAGAAATCAGGCTCCTCTGTCCCTGGAATTCTCCAGGCAAGGATACCGGAGAGGGTTGCCCTCCAGGGGATCTTCCTGACCCAGGGATCCAACCCTGGTCTCCTGCATTGGCGGGCAGGTTCTTTTCCACTGAGCTACCTGAAGTCCAAGGGCTCTGGGACCCAACTCAGAATCAGAGCTCCAGGCACCATCTAGTGGCCACTGCAGAGATTGCATGAGAAGTACAGGCGAGAAGGGAAAAACAACCCGCAGAAGGCGGCCCTGGCCAGCGCCAAGAGGGTACTGAGGCTTTGCCTCATTGCCACCTCCATCCTGGAGGTCTCCGTTCCAATCGGGACACACACCCCCGCCGCCCAGGTTACTCCCTGGCTCAGCTGCGGTTCTCTCACTGTGATCTTGGGCAGACATCTCGGCCCTCTAGGCGCGGATTCAGTTCAGTTCAGTCGCTCAATTGTGTTCGATTCTTTGCGACCCCACGGACTGCAGCAGGCCAGGCCTCCCTGTCCATCACCAACTCCCGGAGTTTACTCAAACTCATGTCTATCGCGTCGGTGATGCCATCCAACCATCTCATCCTCTGTTGTCCCCTTCTCCTCCCACCTTCAATCTTTCCAGCATCAGGGTCTTTTCCAATGAGTCAGTTCTCATCAGGTGGCCAAAGTATTGGAGTTTCAGCTTCAGCATCAGTCCTTCCAATGAACACTCGGGACTGATTTCCTTTAGGATGGACTGGTTGGATCTCCTTGTAGTCCAAGGGACTCTCAAGATTCCTCTCCAACAGCACAGTTCAAAAGCATCAATTCTTTGGCGCTCAGCTTTCTTTGTAG
Organism: Cephalophus harveyi; assembly: GCA_006410635.1. Lineage (NCBI taxonomy): Eukaryota > Metazoa > Chordata > Mammalia > Artiodactyla > Bovidae > Cephalophus > Cephalophus harveyi. Next base: position 36,960 of record SJYT01021614.1, read on the forward strand.
TCCAGCTCTCACAATGCATACATGATTACTAGAAAAACCATAGCTTTGACTAATGGACCTTTGTTGGTAATGTAATGGCTCTGCTTTTTAATATGCTTCTAGGTTGGTCATAGCTTTTTTCCCAAGGAGCAAGCGTCTTAATTTTATGGCTGCAGTCACCATCTGCAGTGATTTTGGAGTCCAAAAAAATAAAGTCTCTCACTGTTTCCACTGTTTCCCCATCTATTTGTCGAGAAGTAATGGGACCACGTGCCATGACTTAGTTTTCTGCATGTTGAGTTTTAAGCCAACTTTTTCACTCTCCTCTTTCACTTTCCTCAAGAGGCTCTTTAGTTCCTTTTTGCTTTCTGCCATAAGGGTAGTGTCATCTGCATATCTGAGGTTATTGATATTTCTCCCGGCATTCTTGATTGCAGCTTGTGCTTCATCCAGCCTGGCATTTCGCATGATATATTCTGCATGTAACTTACATAAGCAGGGTGACAATATACAGCCTTGACATACTCTTTTCCTGATTTGGAACCAGTCTGTTGTTCCATGTCCAGTTCTAACTGTTGCTTCCTGACCTGCATACAGATTTCTCAGCAGGCAGGTCGGGGGGTCTGGTATTCCCATCTCTTGAAGAATTTTCCACAGTTTGTTGTGATCCACATAGCCAAAGGCTTTGGCATAGTCAATAAAGCAGAAGTAGATGTTTTTCTGGAACTCTTGCTTTTTCGATGATCCAGCAGATGTTGGCGACTTGATCTCTGGTTCCTCTGCCTTTTCTAAATCCAGCTTGAACATTTGGAAGTTCACAGTTCATGTACTGTTGAAGCCTGGCTTGGAGAATTTTGAGTATTTTTCTGCTAGTGAGTGAGATGAGTGCAACTGTGTGGTAGTTGGAGCATTCTTTGGCATTGCCTTTCTTTTGGATTGGAATGAAGGCTGACATTTTCCAGTCCTGTAGCCATTGCTGAGTCTTCCAAATTTGCTGACATATTGAGTGCAGCACTTTCACAGCATCATCTTTCAGGATTTGAAATAGCTCAACTAGAATTCTATCACCTCCACTAGCTTTGTTCGTAGTGATGCTTCCTAAGGCCCACTTGACTTTGCACTCCAAGATGTCTGGCTCTAGGTGAGTGATCGATCACACCATTGTGGTTACCTGGGTCATGAAGATCTTTTTTGTATAGTTCTGTGTATTCTTGCCACCTCTTCTTAATATCTTCTGCTTCTGTTAGGTCCCCACCATTTCTGTCCCTTATTGTGCTCATCTTGCATGAAATGTTCCCTGGTATCTCTAAATTTCTTGAAGAGATCTCTAGTCTTTCCCATTCTATTGTTTCCCTCTAGTTCTTTGCACTGATCACTGATGAAGGCTTTCTTATCTCCCCTTGCTATTCTTTGGAACTCTGCATTCAAATGGGTATAGCTTTCCTTTTCTCCTTTGCCTTTAGCTTCTCTTCTTTTCTCAGCTATTTGTAAGGCCTCCTCAGACAACCAGTTTGCCTTTTTACATTTCTTTTTCTTGAGGATGATCTTGATCACTGCCTCCTGTACAATGTCATGAACCTCTGTCCATAGTTCTTCAGGCACTCTGTCTATCAGATCTAATCCCTTGAATCTGTTTGTCACTTCCACTGTATAATCCTAAGGGATTTGATTTAGGTCATACCTGAATGATCTAGTGTTTTTCCCTACTTTCTTCAATTTAAGTCTGAATTTGGCAATAAGGAGTTCATGATCTGAGCCACAGTCAGCTCCCAGTCTTGTTTTTGCTGACTCTATAGAGCTTCTTCATCTTTTGCTGCAAAGAATATAATCAATCTGATTTCAGTATTGACCATCTGGTGATGTCTATGTGTAGAGTCTTCTTTTGTGTTGTTGGAAGAGGGTGTTTGCTATGACCAGTGCTTTCTCTTGGCAAAACTCTGTTAGCCTTTGACCTGCCTTGTTTTGTACTCCAAGTCCAAATTTGCTTGTTACTCCAGGTAGCTCTTGACTTCCTACTTTTGCATTCCAGTCCCCTATAATGAAGAAGACATCTTTTTTGGATGTTAGTTCTAGAAGGTCTTGTAGGTCTTCATAGAACTGTTCAACTTCAGCTTCTTCAGCATTACTGGTTGGGGCATAGACTTGGATTACTGTGATACTGAATGGATCGCCTTGGAAATGAACAGAGATCATTCTGTCATTTTTGAGATAGCATCCAAGTACTGCATTTCAGACTGTTTTGTTGACTATGATGGCTACTCCATTTCTTCTAAGGGATTCTTGCCTGCAGTAGTAGATATAATGGTCATCTGAGTTAAATTCACCCATTCCAGTTCATTTTAGTTCACTGATTCCTAAAATGTCAGTGTTCACTCTTGCCATCTCCTGTTTGACCACTTCCCCTGCCATAAAACGAAGAGGTTGGGCAGGGCACAGGCTAGGCACTGTACTTAGCACTTTTGCTCATCTGACCCTCATGACCAGGTAAGATCTCAATCATCTTGTCGCCCCTCGCCCTAGTCACTCCTGACCACCCGTATCTGTGGCTTCATTCACCTGTGAGACCCCCATGGACGCCTGTAGAAATTTCAGCTGTAGGTCAAGGCTTAGCTGAAAGTCACCTCCTCCAGGATTTCTCCCTGCTTACCTGCCCTTTGCTCCATCCCTTCACCCGAAGGGTCCTCTTTCTGCCACAGGTATAGTTAGGTGGACCTCACCCACTCCAGCCTGAGGCTCCCCCAGCCCAGGGGCTTTTCTCAATCATCTTTCTCCCTCCTCACCTGGCCCAGTGAGGGGCCAGGCATAGGTGTGATTCACAATGCCTGCTCGGAGTTTGGTCCTCCTGACTTCAAGCCCTGTGTGGTAGACAGAATAATGCCCCCCCCCCCCCCCCCCTGCAAAGATGTCCACATCCTAATCTCTGGAACCTGAGAATATATTACCTTACATGGCAAAGAGAGTTTGCAAGGACTTCCCTGGGGGTTCAGTGGCTGAGACTCTGTGCTTCTAATGCAGGGCACTCGGGTTCGATTGCTGGTCAGGGAACTAGATCCCACATGCTGCAACTAAAACTGGGAGCAGCCAAATGAATAATTTATTTAAAAATTTTTAGGAAGAGAGTTTGCAGATAATAAAGAACTCCAGATGGGGAGGTTATCATGGACTATCTGGGTCATCACACGTGTCCTTACACAGCGGAGGCAGGGAGGTCAAAGTTAGAGAAGGAAGCATGATGCCAGAAGCAGAGACTGAGGTGATGAAGGAATTCAGGTAGCTTCTAGAAGCTGGAAAGGGCAAGGAACCAAGTCTCAGGCCCTGCCAGGCCATTTGAGACTTCTGACCCCAAGAACGTTTGTGATGATTAAGCCAATGAATTTGTGATGATGCTACAGCAGCCACAGGAAATGAAGAGACACTGGCTCAGCTTCCTACTCCTTACGTGACTCTGGGAGACTTAGCCTCTCTTTGACTCAGTTTTCTCCTGATAATGATAAAGGCAAAAATTCCTACCTCACAAGGTTGTTGTGATGATAAAATGAAAATACCTGCAAGTCGCTTTGAATAATGCCAGAAACTAAGCATGTTAGCTATTCATAGCTTCCATTAAGCGAGAGCCTAATAGGTACCAGGCACAAGGTCAGATGCCTTAGAATAATTTCCTCCATTCTCACCACCACCCTTGGGAGTGACTATTTCAATCCCCATTTTACACATAAGGAAACAAACCCAGAGTAATTTGCCTGTCATCACTCCAGGACTGGAAGCATTTTCATCCTCGCAGTTTCTCACATGCACTTGGGAGACTGTACCGGTTTGCGCTCTTTACCTACAGAGGATTAGTTTTTATTTTGTTTTTGTTTTTTTGGAGGAGAGCAGAGGGTGAAGCAGAGGCTGTGCAGGCCACTTTGGGCCAGACGTCCTGGCTGCCCTTCCCCAAAAAAACCCCACACACCTCTTCCTACCTGGTGCAGGGAGATAAAATCCGAGTGAAACTCACCAATGCGCCTCCCCCCCACAACCCATCCCTTCAGAAGGTCCGATTACTGCCTCCCGCTTCTTCATCACTCACCCCCAACTCCGCCCAGTTCTAGCAGCCCTTAAGCCAGACGGGGGTGGGAAACCAGGAGACGGGCCCAGCCAGAGAGCCAGGTGCCTGACCGCTGAGAGATGGAGGGCAGACTTGCCCAGACCCCAGGGGTACCCGTGGAGCCCCCTTCCCACCGCCTGCATAAGGAGCCATCTGTTCTCGGCTGAATAAACCAGCGGGGGGAAGCAGCTCGCAGTCCCCTGCCCCCCGGCCCGACCCCCGCACAATGCGCCTTTCTCCGAGGAGACGCCGCCCGGGCGCCGCCGGAGAGCGCGCCGTCTGGCCTCCCCTCCCCGTGGCGGCACAGCAAGACACACACACCGACCCCGTGGAAACCAGACTTTTTTTTTTTTTTTTTTTAAAGAAAAAGAAAACAAAAAAAGAAATCCTACAAAGAACTGAGCGCAGCACGCGTCTTCCACATCCCCTCCCCCGATCCCTCCCCGCAGTCCGACTTCTGGTCCAGGCGAGCCCAGCTCGAGCGCAACTCTGGGAGCCCGCCAGCGCCTCCGGGGGCGACAGCCCAAGCCCGGGGGGACCCAGGTTCTGTCCGGGCCCGGCGCCCAGACGGCGCCCCCGGAGCGGGGGTAGAGGGCTGAGGCCGTCCGCGGGGCCGCTTTCCTTGCCCCAGTCCGGGCCACCCGCGGCCCTCACTTCTGGGTGGCCAGCTGGTTCTCCAGATCCTCCAGGCGTGCGGTCAGCTGGGCCAGTGGGAGGTTAAGGAAGCCTCCGGGGCTCTCGGGGGTCCCTTCGTCTCCCCTCCAGCCCGCGCCCCCGGACCCAAAGGATATGCTTCTGCGACAGACTCTCTAGCGCCCCCAGCGTGCGGCCCTGGAACTCCACGAGGCTTTCGCATTCGCAGGGGCTCCGAAGCTCTGTCTCCGCGCCGACGCCCTCCTCTGCCAGAGGGGCACAGACAGTCGGGGGCGTGAGAAGCTGCAGGAGGACCAGCCGGCCCTGGCCGATATCCCTCCACCCCGCCTGCGGCTGAGTGCACCGGATTGAGATTCAGACAGACCTGGGATGAGTCCCAGCTCGATAGCTGTGAGATACTGGAAAACCCATTCAACCTTTCTAAGCCGTGGATTCATTGTCCATAAAAATGGATACAGAGAAAACCTATTCGTTGGGCGGTGCTGAAGACTCTGTGATTTTCATGTGTGTCTTATGTGGGTACCCATCTCAGAAGGTTTCTCAAACCTTGGTGCTCATTGGACTCACTAGGAGATCTTGTTAAAATATAGATTCTTGGACTACCCTGGTGGTACAGTGGATAAGAATCTGCCTGCCCGATGCAGGGGACACGGGTCCCCAATCCCTGGCTCAGGAAGATTCCACATGCCTCAGAGCAACTAAGCCTGCGAACCACCACTAACTCGAGTCTATGCAACAACTACTGAAGCTCGTGCACTCTAGAGCCAGCAAGTTGCAACTATTGAGACCACGTGCTGCAAGAACTACTGAAGCCTGAGCGCCTTGGAGCCTGTGCTCTACAAGAGAAACCACTGCGATGAGAAGCCTGGGCAACTGAAGAGCAGGCCCTGCTTTCCACAACTAGAGAAAGACTGGATGCAGGAAAGGAAAAAAAAAAACAAAACAAAACAAACACACACACACACACAGAGAACAGCCAAAAAACAAAATATAGATAGATAAAGAGATATAGACAGATAGATGATAGATAGATAGATTCTTATTCTTAACGGGGAAGGGGCAGAGACGCTGTATTTCTAGTAAGCTCCCAAGTGGTACTGATGCTGCTGGTCCATGGACCATACTTTGAGTAGCAAGAGTCGACAGAAATACGGTCCAAATGAAACTTTATGCGGTGATGGTAGCATCTGTTAGTGTGGTAGCACACAGGTGGCTATTTAACACTTGAAATGTGGTTAGTGTGATTGAGGAAGTGAATTATTTAGCTTAAGTTAAATGGGCATGTGTTGCTAGTGGCTAGTTTATTGGAGGGTGAAACATTAGAACTGATACAAGTAAACACTTTATAGTGGATTTCACTGGTTCCCTAGGTCCATGAGTCAAGGTAAATTGGAAGTGGCCAAACAGGAGATGAACATCACAAGAGTGAACATCAACATCTTAGGGATCAGTCGATCTCAAGTGTGGTCCCTGGACCAGCAGCAGCAGCATCACCCATGGTGTTATTAGAGATGCAAATGATCTGATTCTACTCCACACCTACTGCATCGGAAACTCTGGGGTTGGAGACAACAATTTGTCTTTTAACAAACCCTCCAGGTGTGTCTGATGCACACTAATGTTTAAGAACCACTGAGTCAAGTCTATTTCCTCACACATTTCAACATCTCTGAAATCAAAATATGCGCCTTACAGTTAAATCTGGCATCTTTTTTTTTTCTTAGCAGTATAGAAAATAACTTCCCTGGTGGCTCAGAGGTTAAAGTGTCTGCCTCCAATGCGGGAGACCCGGGTTCGATCCCTGGGTCGGGAAGATCCCATGGAGAAGGAAATGGCAATCCACTCCAGTATTCTTGCCTGGAGAATCCCATGGACGGAGAAGCCTAGTAGGTTACAGTCCACGGGGTCGCAAAGAGTCGGACACGACTGAGCGACTTCACCTCACCTCATAGAAAATAACAGTGATTCTTACAATGGATGGTATTTTAGATTCACCAAATTCTGTTAATGTGTGCCATTTTGAATACTACAGCACAATGCCTGGCACTTGGCTTTCAATACAGAGTTGCTATTATGATTTAAAACTTATATCTTAGTCTTGAATGTACCCTTAGCAAACTGCTGTATGTTGCATCATCAGTGATATTGATAACAGCCCCAGAATGGCTCCTAACTTTGCAGGTGGGGAAACCAAGGTCCAGAGAGAGAGGAGGATCTACCCAAGGTCATCCTTCATCGGTTGGTGAAGATCCTCAATCACAGAGGTCAGATTTCGGTTAGAATTCTAGAACTAGAGGCAACCTGGGCAGCCAGCACCCTGCCCTATCACAGAAGAAGAAAGGTAAGGGAGAGGTGGGGGTTAAGCGACTTGTCCAAAGTCACATTGCAGGGGACATAAGAGTTAGGGACTTCCCTGGTGGTCCAGTGGCTAAGGCTCCGTGCTCCCAATGCAGGGGACCTGGGTTTGATCCTTGGTCAGGGAATTAGATCCCACATGCCACAACTAAGAGTTTCCATGCTGTGATTAAAGATCCTGCGTGCCGCAACTAAGGCCCAGCACAGCCAAATAAATGAGTAAAAGAGGACCGGAAGGGCCCTGAAGGAGAAGTTAATCTAGTGTCTCCATAATATCCTAGCTAATTATTAGAATTAGCCTGGAGAGAGGGAGAGGAAGAAAGGTGTGTGTGTGTATGTATATATGTATATGCATATACATAAATATATATACATATATACAGAGATATTTTAAACATAGATTGTCCAGGCCCAGCATAGCCCTACTGAACCTAGCTCTGGAGTGGGGCCTGTTTATCTGAAAGAAAAGTCACATTGTAAGCCTGGGTTACAGTCTAAAGATTCTATGGTAAAAAAAAAAAAAAAAAAAAATCACCCCCTGAGAAATTCCCTATATTACCTATAAAGGTATTTGTACACAAAGTTCAAGCCCATCCTCCCTCCACAAATAGAGTTGGTCCCTTTTTTCTTAGCTGAGCACCATATGAAGCAGATGGATTGAATTTATGGGATATATATATTTAATATGCCTCCCAGATGGTGCTAGTGGTAAAGAATCTGCCTGCCGATGCAAGAGACAGCAAGAGATATGGGTTCTATCCCTGGGCCGGTAAGACCCCCCTGGAGGAGGAAATGGCAACCTACTCGAGTATTCTTGCCTGGAGAATCGCACGGACATAAAAGCCTGGCAGGTTGTAGTCCATAGGGTCACAAAGAGTCGGACAAGACTGAGCGACTAAGCACACATATATTTAATACACATCTCTGTGTACTTGAAACACGCCCAGTCCCGCCCCCTTCCCAGGTCTGTGAAGCTGAATTCCAGCAAGATAAACGGACTTATGATGTGGCTCCCCTTACTAATGCTGAATTGGGCGTGCCTTTGAAAAAAATCCACCTCCCCCCTCAAAAATTATTCTGAATTCCCGCTAATTTGGGCAACAGATCGCTTAGAATTGTACTTCTTAAACTTAGTACTAATTCCCTGAGGGTCTTGTCAAAGTGCAGCATTGTATTCGGTAGGTTTTGAGAGCGCTGAAAACGCTGCAGTTTTAACAAATTACCTGGTGACAGCCCTGCCGACGGTCCAGGGACCACACTTTGAGTAAGGAGGCTCTGACCAGCGAGCCCATCCCCCGGCTGTCACTCAGCGAAGGGGGCGGGAGCGAATAGGACCGGGAGGTGTCGGAGGATGCGGGGTGAGAGAAGGGGCGGGGTCCCGCGCCGGCCGCGCTCACCCGGGCAGATGCTGCCTTTGAGGTTCTCCAGCAGGGGCGCCATGGTGCTGAAGTCCGGGGAGTAGGACACGTGCAGCTCGGCTGGCTCCGAGGCGATTTCTCGCAGCTCTTCCTCCACGGCCTTGCCCACGCCCACGGCGTACATGACGATGCCTGCGGGGTCGGGGCAACAGAGCGGGCGCCCTGGGCTTCAGGAACGCTGCCTCCCCGCGTCCAACTCAACCTCAGGTCAGCCCGGCCCTCGCCAAGCCCACCTTCCTCCTTGGCGCGCGCCGCCCACACGGAGATGTTATCCTGGGAGCGGCCGTCGGTGAAGACCAAGCCCACGCGGGGCACGTTGAGCGCCCGGGGCCGCGCGCCCTGCGCCTCGGAGAAGCTGTGCTCCACCATGTGGCGCAGGGCCAGCCCCGTCATGGTGCCGCGCTCCATGTACTCCACGGCCAGGACCGCCTGCTTCACCTCGGCCGCGGTGCCGTAGCGGCCCAGCGGGAACTCGGTGCGCACCCGGCTGGAGAACTGCACCAGCCCCACGCGCGTGCCCTCGGGGGACACGTCCAGGAAGTCCACGATCTGGTTCACGAAGCGTTTCACCAGCTCGAAGTTCTGCGGGCGCACGCTCTTGGAGCCATCAACGAGCAGAACCAGGTCCACGTGGCCTTCTCGACACCCTACACCTCACCGGAGGAGAAGAGCTGGGAGTGAGGGCGGGCAGCAGCTACGTGCTCATTCATTCATTCATTCGCCAACATTTATTATATAACAGATACTATGTGTGAAGGCCTTCCTACGCCAGGCACTAGAAGGAAACGGCAACCCACTCCAGTGTTCTTGCCTGGAGAATCCCAGGGACAGAGGAGCCTAGTGGGCTGCCGTCTATGGGGTCGCACAGAGTCGGACACGACTGAAGCAACGCAGCAGCAGTGCTAAAATAATAAAAACGAATCATCACATCATCATCATTGGCATCCTCATCATCTTTGCCATTTATTAAGGGCTTAGCATGGGGCTTCCCTAGTGGCTCAGTGGTAAAGAATCTGCCTCCAATGCAGGAGCTGCAAAAGAGTAGGGTTTGATCCCTGGGAGGGGAAGATCCCCTGGAGGAGGGCATGGCGACCCACTCCAGTATTCTCATCTGGAAATCCCACTCTGCTTTCTTGCCTGGAAATCCCATGGACAAAGGAGGCTGGTGGGCTACAGTCCACGGGATCACAAAGAGTGGGACATGACTGAAGCGACTTAGCAAGCAAGTGCTTAGCACAGGTATCTTTTTCATCATCATCATGACAGTAGCTACTGTTTACGATCATCTACTATGTTAACCAACAGAATTCTGAGCACTTTGCCTCCCCTGTCCTCAGCCAGAGACCTTGCTAGGCCCCAAGGGAGGTTTGACAATAAATGAAACATAATCCTGATCCATAAGGAAACAGGGATGAAGCAGAGCGGTCACATATGCGATTAGTGACCATCAAGGGAAGTGTTTGAATACAGGCGCAGGCAGGGAGCAAGGTAGGACTCTTCCTGGAGTTGGTGAGGAAGGCTACGTGGAGGTGGTGACAAGTGATTTGGTCTTCAGGGATGAGTAAGAGTTCTCCAAGGCAGGAAGGGACATTCTAGATGGTGGGGGCAATGTGTGTAGAGGGATGGAAGCCAGGAGCCCTCGACACGTTTGGGAATGGGCTGGCCAGTATGGCTCAAATGTTTAAGTCTGGCAGGAGACAGGACGATGGGGTTGGCTGAAACAATATTTTAATGACCTAAGGCAGTGGTTTCAAAATTTTGACCACAAGTCGCAGTAAAATAAGAATAATAATGCATTATGATGCAGTTATGTGCCATGCCATGCCACGCTAAGTTGCTTCAGTTGTGTCTGACTCTCTTCAACCCTATCGACTGTAGCCCGCCAGGCTTCTCTGTCCACGGGGATTCTCCAGGCAAGAATACTGGAGTGGGTTGCCACTCCCTTCCCCAGGGGATCTTCTCAACCCAGGGATTGAACCTGTGTTTCTTACATCCTCTGCATTGGCAGGCGAGTTATCAGTAGTGCCACCTGATAAGCCCATGATGCCCTTATGCTGCTAAGTCACTTCAGTCGTGTCCAACTCTGTGCGACCCCATAGACAGCAGCCCACCAGGCTCCCCCGTCCCTGGGATTCTCCAGGCAAGAACACCGGAGTGGGTTGCCATTTCCTTCTCCTATGCATGAAAGTGAAAAGTGAAAGTGAAGTCGCTCAGTTGCCCTTATACTCACGTGCAATTAAAACTGAGTTTCATGAAACAATACTTATTCTTTCTACATACATGCAGTAAACTCTATTTTCTCTCTCTTTTTTAAAAGAATTCTGGCTTGTAACCCACTAATTTGATTTTGTTATCCACTATAGTTACACCCACCACTTGTGTAATCCACTATGGTTACACCCACCATTTGAAAAACTCAGGGGTAAGTCATTTGATCTTTATTTTGTAAGCACTGGTGAGCCACAGAAGGCTTTCGAGCAAGGGAGAAATGTGATCAAATACTGTTTTTGAAACTAACTTTGGCAGCAGGGTAGAAGGCAAAGAGGTAAAGGCAGGGCATGGCAGAGCCTCCAACTCCACCACCACCACCACACACACATTTACACCAAACTCATGGGTCACAGCAAGGAAAGAGTTAAGGATGCTCAGAATGGGGCAGGGGGGCAGAGGCAGACAGAATTAGCCCCCTTCCACCCATCACTCACGGTTGCAGCTCTTGCCATCTGCCTGCAGCTGCCGCCCCTCAGGACACACGCAGTGGTAGGAGAAGCCCTCACTCACACACTGGAACTCACATCCATGGTCCACACCATTGCAAAGATCCCGGGCTGAAAGGAGAGACAAGTCAGGATGAGTCAGGGTGGACTCCACCAGCTGAGATCCCTCGCCGCTCTGCACAAATGAAGACCCCTCCTCACCCTGACAGCTCCTCCTGTCGGGCAGCAAGTCATAGCCCTCTCTGCAGCGGCACTGTGGCCCACCAAAAGTGCTAACACAGTCATGCTGGCAGCTGTGGTTCCCGAAGCTGCAGTGGTCAATGGCTGGTGGGAAGAAAGAGACAAAGACACACAGCGGTTCTGAGTGGAGTCATCAGAGACCTCAGCACAGGGTACCAGCTTAGTGGGTTGCCACTCCCTTCCCCAGGGGATCTTCTCAACCCAGGGACTGAACCTGTGTTTCTTACATCCTCTGCATTGGCAGGCGAGTTATCAGTAGCGCCACCTGATAAGCCCATGATGCCCTTATGCTGCTAAGTCACTTCAGTCGTGTCCGACTCTGTGCGACCCCATAGACAGCAGCCCACCAGGCTCCCCCGTCCCTGGGATTCTCCAGGCAAGAACACCGGAGTGGGTTGCCATTTCCTTCTCCTATGCATGAAAGTGAAAAGTGAAAGTGAAGTCGCTCAGTTGCCCTTATACTCACGTGCAATTAAAACTGAGTTTCATGAAACAATACTTATTCTTTCTACATACATGCAGTAAACTCTATTTTCTCTCTCTTTTTTAAAAGAATTCTGGCTTGTAACCCACTAATTTGATTTTGTTATCCACTATAGTTACACCCACCACTTGTGTAATCCACTATGGTTACACCCACCATTTGAAAAACTCAGGGGTAAGTCATTTGATCTTTATTTTGTAAGCACTGGTGAGCCACAGAAGGCTTTCGAGCAAGGGAGAAATGTGATCAAATACTGTTTTTGAAATTAACTTTGGCAGCAGGGTAGAAGGCAAAGAGGTAAAGGCAGGGCATGGCAGAGCCTCGAACTCCACCACCACCACCACACACACATTTACACCAAACTCATGGGTCACAGCAAGGAAAGAGTTAAGGATGCTCAGAATGGGGCAGGGGGGCAGAGGCAGACAGAATTAGCCCCCTTCCACCCATCACTCACGGTTGCAGCTCTTGCCATCTGCCTGCAGCTGCCGCCCCTCAGGACACACGCAGTGGTAGGAGAAGCCCTCACTCACACACTGGAACTCACATCCATGGTCCACACCATTGCAAAGATCCCGGGCTGAAAGGAGAGACAAGTCAGGATGAGTCAGGGTGGACTCCACCAGCTGAGATCCCTCGCCGCTCTGCACAAATGAAGACCCCTCCTCACCCTGACAGCTCCTCCTGTCGGGCAGCAAGTCATAGCCCTCTCTGCAGCGGCACTGTGGCCCACCAAAAGTGCTAACACAGTCATGCTGGCAGCTGTGGTTCCCGAAGCTGCAGTGGTCAATGGCTGGTGGGAAGAAAGAGACAAAGACACACAGCGGTTCTGAGTGGAGTCATCAGAGACCTCAGCACAGGGTACCAGCTTGGGGGCTGGCTCATCCCTGCAGCTCCTCTGGTCCTGCTGGAGTACAAAGCCAGCCTGGCACCAACAGAAATAGGAGCCAGGGATGCTGCCGCAGTGATGTCACAGCCATGGTCCCCTTCAGTACAGAGGTCGAGGGCTGAAGAAATGGTGAGGTCAGCCTGGGCCCGGGTGCTGCGCTTCTCAGCCCTGACATCACAACTGCCTGGGAGCTTTTTACAAACACCTGTGCCTGGGACTTCCCTAGTGGCCCAGCGGTTTAGACTCCACACTCTCAATGCAGGGGGCATGGTTTCAATCCTTGGTCGAGGATTTAAGATCCCACACGATGTGGGGCATGGCCAAAAAACACAAATAAATAAAAATACTTATGCCTGGACCCCAACCCCCAAAGATCCTGACTCAAATAGTCTAGGGTGGTACCCAGGCACCTGTGATTCTCCGAGCAGAGGCCTCCTTCCTACTGAGCCAAGCAGCCCTCCCAGCTCAAGCCCCAGCATGCCCACTACAAAGCCAGGAATAAGAATGGGACTCCACAGTTGTAAGAGACAGGGCTTCTGCCCTCAAGATGCTCATTAATTCACAGGGGAGGACCAGGCCCTGCCATTGAACCTGTCTGAGCCTCCATTTCCCCCTCTGCAAAATGGGAATACCATCAATGGGAGAGTGAGTGTGCATGCTAAGTCATTCTGTCATTTCCAGCTCTTTGAAACTCTATGGACTTTAGCCCACCAGACTCCTCTGTTCATGGGATTCTCCAGGCCAGAATCCTGGAGTGGGTTGTCATGCCCTCCTCCAGGGGGTCTTCTCAACCCAGGGATCGAACCCACATTTCTTACATCTCCTGCACTGGCAGGCAGATTCTTTACCACTAGCACCACCCGGGAAGCCCTAATGGAAGAGAACCTTCTAAGGAGGGTGAACTACTGCACTGCTGAGTATCTTAATGATTTCAATGTATAGATGGCCTAGAGCTGAACTGGGGAATAGGGACTAGAGAAAGATGGGCTGCTCTGTATAAAAGTGTGAGAATGTGGGGTTCCTAGAAAAGAGATGGGGAGTGAGAGAGGGAACAAAAGAACAAGAGAGATGGTGTGGAGATGAGTAACATGGGTTGATCCCTATATATATTCCCTATAGTGGGGTGACTAAGCACTTACAGAATTGAGGATGCCTAATATTCATTTATAAATAAAGGATGTTTTGTTTTCTGTGTGTATGTTTGCCTTCACTTAGATGTAAGTCACATCTCTGTCCACCCCCATTATTTAGTAAAATAGACATATACAAACTTACACATACTCACACGCCCTTGTGTGCACAAGTGTGTAAACCAGTGAAGAGGCTCATTTACATGCATAGCATGCATGGACTGAGAAACTGAGAGAGGACCTGTAAATCAAATGAATTCAGTAGAAGCTCAGAGCGAGAGGGGACCACAGAATGTAAGCACTTGGAATTGCCAGAGATCTTGAGGAAGGTTTTGAATGTTCACAGGTCTTCAAATAGGGTTTCAAGCCAGCCTTTTCTAAGCCCCCAAAACTAGAAGATCCCAGCTGACGTCTGGATTATTTGAAACACAGGACTTCTTTTTTCCAAAATGTTGTGAGGTTGAGAGATGATATATGTAACAGTCTTAGTTCAATATCTGATGCTCACTTGGCATTCAGTAAATGGTTGAATTCAGTTCAGTTGCTCAATCATGTCCGACTCTTTGCGACCCCATGAACAGCACCACGCCAGGCTTCCCTGTCCATCACCAACTCCCACAGATTGCTCAAACTCATGTCTATTGAGTTGGTGATGCCATCCAACCATCTCATCCTCTGTCATTCCCTTCTCCTCCTGCCTTCAATCTTTCCCAGCATTAGGGTCTTTTCAAATGAGTCAGTTCTTTGAATCAGGTGGCCAAAGTATTGGAGCTTCAGCATCAGTCCTTCCAACAAATATTCAGGACCGATTTCCTTTAGGAGTGACTGGTTGGATTTCCTTGTGTCCAAGGGACTCTCAGGAGTCTTCTCCAACACCCCAGTTCAAAAGCATTAATTCTTCGGCACTCAGGTTGCTTTATGGTTCAACTCTCACATCCATACATGACTACTGGGATAACCATAGCTTTGACTAAGTGGATCTTTGTTGGCAAAGTAATGTCTCTGCTTTTTAATATGCTGTCTAGGTTTGTCATAGGTTTTCTTTCAAGGAGCGAGCATCTTTCAATTTCATGGCTGTAGTCACCATCTGGAGTGATTTTGGAGCCCAAGAAAATAAAGTCTGTCACTAATCCATTCCAGTAAATGGTGGTTGCCATTATGATCACAGGACTGGACACACATATATTCCGTACATGGAGGGGGGAAATTCCAATTGCATGAGCAAGGTATTGTATGTCATTGCTTTTCAGAAGGCAAGAATGAAGAAGCAGGCTTTGAGAGATTGCATGTGCAGAGAGACAAGGCAAGAGCAGCCCAGGTGAGCAGTTGGGAAAGAACTGAGATGCAGAAGCAGAAACGAGCAGCATGGATGGGGAATATAAGGGATGTATGTATGGAAATTCCAACAGTGTCTAAATAACAGAAACAGTAAAGATGTGCCTCTGAAAAGGCTTGGGAGGTGTTTTGGAGCCAACCAAGAGATGTGCCTGAAAGAGGGAGGAGAGAAGATTGCAGAAAGTCCACTTAACCCTGGGGTCAAGACTTCTGGCCCTTGTCCCACCAAGGACTTGTGTGATCCCAAGCAATATTTTTTCTTTCCTAGACCTGAAAAGTGAGGGAGCTGGACTTTGACTTTCAAAGGCCCTGCCAGACTCACTAGACTGATGCTGGGTCAACAGGAAGCCGCAGAAGGTTCAGGAGCAGGGAAAGTGCAGGATGGGGGTAGTTCTCACCCATACAGCTCTTGTTATCTGCTGCTAGCTGGTAGCCAGGGTTGCAAGCACAGTGGAAGGTGCCCAGGGCGCTGACACACTGGTGCTGGCAGCCGTGTCCCCCCTGAGCACACAGGTCCTTTCCTGAGGACATAAAGAGTAGAATCATCAGGGAGCAGAGCGGGAGAACACTTCAGCAAGAGAGCTGGATGGGGTCAGAGGCAAGCCCCTGCTCCAGGGTGTCATTAGATGAAATATGACTCGTTTGAGAGGGGCTGGTCCAGGGGAGGGCTTAAGGAAAATATATGGCCTGAGTGGCCCCTGTGAGTAGGCTCTGAAAACCTGGGCACCTAGCCAGATTGGGGAAAAAAAAAAAAAAGGTCAGCGGGATAAGGAAGGAGTCCATGGAGTTAAGTCGAGAGATCAAGTGAAACTGAAAGTTGTGTCCAACTCTTTGGGACCCCATGGACTGGGTCCATGGAATTCTCCAGGCCAGGCCTTTCCCTTCTCCAGGGGATCTTCACAACTCAGGGATCAAACGCAGGTCTCGCTTTGCAGGCAGATTCTTTATCACTTGAGCTACAAGTGAAGTCGCTCAGTCGTGCCCAACTCTTTGCGACCCCATGGATAGTAGCCTGCACCAAGCTCCTCCGTCCATGGGATTTTCAAGGCAAGAAGTACTGGAGTGGGTTGCCATTTCCTTCTCCAGGGAATCTTCCCAGGCCAGGGATCGAACCCAGGTCTCTCACATTGTAGACAGACACTTTACCCTCTGAGCCACCAGGGAAGTCCTGAGCTACAAGGAGGGCAGCAAAAGACGAGGTGTGATAAGAACGCATCTGGCAGCATTGTGGGAGGAGCCAGAACAAGAGTGGGTGGGTCCTGTCCAGGTGGACAGGGCTTGGCTCTTCTAGGAAGGCGATGGCGCTCAGCCGTTAGGGGTGGTGCTTCTTGCGTAAAGGGACGGTTTTGGAGTTAGACATTAAACCCATGGAAACCACCATGGTTCTTCAAGGTGGGTGGGCACGATAAACGTCGCTCCTTGTTGCGGGGAAGCCTTAAGCAAAACTGGGCAGAGCTGGAATTTGGCACAGCCCGCAGTGGGCCACTGACTCATTGGAAAAGATCCTGATGCTGGGAAAGATTGAAGGTGGGAGAAGGACGACAAAGGATGAGATGGTTGGATAGCATCACCGACTCGATGGACATGAGTAAACTGTCCATGAGTTTGAGTAAACTCCGGGAGTTGGTGATGGACGGGGAGGCCTGGCGTGCTGCAATCCATGGGGTCGCAAAGAATCGAACACAACTGAGCGACTGAATAGAACGCAGTTGCCAGGGCAACGCCGGGCCTGGTGGGCGGGGCTAAAGGTGATGGGCGGAGCCACTGGGAGGGGACAGGATTTCACTGCGGTGGGAACGGGAGTCCGAGCGGTGGGAGAGTTGGAGACTCTGTCCAGCGCTCCCCTCACTCACGACACAGCCGGCTCTGGAACTGCCGGCCGAACTCCTGGATAAGGTCGAAGGACTCGACGAGGAAGACGTGCTCGTTCAGCGGGGGAGACGCCATGGCGCGCAGGGAGCCCACGTCGGCGCGCTGCACCCCCACGGCGTAGATCTCGATGCCGCGGGCGCGCGCCTGAGCGGCCACCTCTGCCACGCGATCCTGGGGCCGCCCGTCGGTCACGATGACGGCCACGCGAGGCACGCGCGCCTCCGGCGGGCGCGCGCCCTCGGCCACGCTGAAGGCCACATTCGTGGCGTACTGGATCGCCAGCCCGGTCATGGTGCCCTGCGCCAGCGGCACTAGAGCGCGGATGGCGCGCTCCATATCCTCGCGGCGCGAGAAGGCTCGGAGCGGGAAGACGCTCTGCACTTGACTCGAATACTGGATCACGCCGACGCGAGTGGCGTTGGGCCCCACGTCCAAGCTGCGGAGAAGGCCCACCAGGAACTGCCGCATAGTCTCGAACTCGAAGGGGCGCACGCTGCGTGAGCTGTCAATCACGAACACCAAATCCAGGGGCCCAGTACTACACCTGGGACCTGCGAGGAGATCAGGAAAGGCTCTCTTAGGTTAGCAAAGCCTCGCGTCCCGGGAGAACCCCCAGGAAAACCCAGAGGGGAACAATGCTCTCCCGGAGTAACAGCGCCCAGCTCAGAATTAACCTTGCAAATGCAGGTTAGATCCATCCACTCGCCCAGCATTTGCTGAGGGCCTGGGGAAGGAGACTGCACCGAATCTCTGTCCCACAGCTCTGAGGGCTACTCTGAGGAGGTATTATCCATTCGGAGGGGGGACAAAGGGATGTAGCAAACTCAAATGCTGGCTCTAGGAGCCAGGCAGGCAACGTAAAGGAGGGAATGTACTGGGGTTAGGACGGTGGACATCCAGAGAGCCCATATGGTTCCTGAAGTGGGCAGCCCCAACCAAATATTGCCTTGCAGCCGTGAGGACCCCATGTTAGCAGATCTTTAGTCTTTTCATGAGAAGCCTCAATTTTTTTTTTTTTATGTGAAATCGCCTGTTTTTTTTTTTTTTTTTTCAATTAACTTTTAAAAATGAAACGCCAACTGGGCAGTTCTGCATGAGCCCAACTTAGCTGCCTCCAAGCCACATCATACACTGGGGAAACTGAGGCCCACAGAAGCGAAGCTGTGAACTCGAACCCAACCCCTTAGAGTTCCAAAGCTCTTCCTTTTCTCTCCCTGGTGTGCAGTTGGCTGCAGATGGAGAACCCGCTTTTGCTCCCTTCCCCGCCTGCTGGTGAGAGTGGGCCCTGGTCACCTGCCAACTGCAGTTGGGTTTCCCAAGGCTGGAGAAGGAGCAGCAACAGGGGCAGCAGCGAATACAGAAGCCCCCTCATGGCACTCAGCCAACAGAGAACGGAGGTGTCGGAGCCTGAAGAGGAAGGAAAATATCAGAGCAATAGTGTTTACAGAGCTCTTATTCTAGGTGATGGGCATTTGGAGGGGGAGGAGGGTCATGGGTTTATTTTACTAATCTCTCTAGTTTCGTGCATTGTGAAAATTTTCATTATAAAAATATTTCATCACAGTGAGTTTGCAGGAAACACAGGGAATTCTGCTTTTCAGAATTGCAGAATAGTAAATAAATAGAAAGTAGATTTTAAAATATACAAAAATCTAAAAGGAAAGGCCTTTCCTCAGTGCCAGGCACGATGATAAATGCTTTTCATGCACTGTGGCATTTATTGAATCCTCTCAACAATTCTATGAGTCCAAGGCTGTTGCTGTCGCCAGAGTACAGATGAGGAAAGAAGCTCAGAAACTTCACTGCGTGTACCCAAAGTCGCGTGGCAAGAAAGTGACTCCTCCAGGATATAATCCTACGCCTATGGGGTTCCAAGGAGCATCCACGTGACTCTAGGCCGAGCGAAGCCATTCCTCACCTCGCCCCCTCCCCTTTGCACACAAGGCAGCTCTGAGTGGCTGTGCTCCCACCCACCACCACCCCACCCCTCGACTCAAACAGGCAGGGCCCCAATGCAGGCCTGAGGTCGCCTTGGCCAAAACCCACCACGCGGATGAACTTGTGACTTGGTGCCGCCCCTTCCCGCCTGCTCTCAGAAAAGGTCTCCAGGGGGCGCCCTCTTGGGTCTAGCTGTGTTGGCTAGGTGGCCGTGGGAAGCCCACATCTGCCCAGCAGGTGCTCCTGCCCAAAGCAAACAGGGAGCCAGGAGCCCCAGGGCCTTGGAGATAAGGCTGGGGTAGAATATATCCGGCGCTAGGGCAGGGGAGCAGAAGTGCGCACGGAGGGCTCCGGGGACAGTGGCATTGGACGCCCCCGGACTCAGCCATGGACCCCGTGGGGGCAGGTGAGCGCTCACTCTCTCTTGGCCCTTGGCAACGCCCGTTGAGAATCACGAAGGACTCCCATTGTACAGATGCGAAAAGTGAGGCCCAAGAAGGTGGCCCGCCGAACTGCAAAGGAACCTAGGACTCCTGGCTGCCATTCTTCCTTCTGAGCGACCTGGCAACCTGGTCCTTAGGCGTCGCCTTTTTCTTCCATCCCCTCCCTGGGGTCCCTACTCCACTCCATCCCCTCGCCCCTTGCTGAAGCTGTGCTAGCCATTTTTCTGTTTCCTTTCTTGGCAGAGGGGGCCAGCTGCCCCCAGTGCAACCGCAGCCCCGCCCCCTCCCCAATTCCGTGAATGGTTCTATTCTGAGAAAGGCCGGGTGCCTGTCGCTCCCTCTAGGCGCCCTCCCCGTTGCGGATCCTCACCTCCTTTGCCTCAGCGTTGGTAGAGGAACAAATACCCCTCTGGCAGAACCTGTCCTGGGAGGGTGACTAAGCCAGACGTGCCAGCCGCTCCTGGAGGTGGGCGGGTGTGGAATGCCTCCTCCAGCGTGGGCCACAGCCCAGCAGGGGAGCACCCCTGGGGAGCACGAGGGTACAGGCACAAGGCACCTTGGGCCCCCTCCCATCCGTTCCTGTCTGCAGAAGCTCCTGGGCCCCTAAATCTTAAGTTTCCCCTTCTCCTGCTCTTGGCCTCATCCAACATCTCGCTTGGCACCCCACCTCCACCCAATCCTAGAAAGTCAAAATAGGGCTTGCGTCCAAGTTCATCACCCTTCCAACTCCTCATTCTAGAGAGGAAGGAGCCTGGACCAGAGAGGGTCATGTCTTGCCCCGGTCACACAGCAGTGTGGCAAGGTGACAGGACCGACCCCAGAACCCGGCGCTCCTCGAGGGGGTTAATCCTTGCTTTAAGAAATGCCCTTAGGATGGAGAAAGTGTATTCTCGAGGGAGGAGAGGTTTGTGAATAATTCCTCAAGAGTTGGCTGAAGAATAAACACTTCGAGGACGTTCCGGGGAACGGGTTATTGCGGGGGGGGGGGGGAGAGTGC
>SJYT01021614.1:57661-135976 GCA_006410635.1 Cephalophus harveyi
GGTTATTGCGGGGGTGGGGGGGAGAGTGCCGGGGGTTCCTAGAGGGAGGAGATTGGGAATAAGTCCCCCTTCTCCGTTTTGGCGCCCGTACTCGTGGGGACTCTATTTGGAGAGGGCCCTGCAGGGGTGGGGAAGGGCACTGCAGGTCAGACGGGGCACCGTAGTTGGTGCAGCCGCGACTAAATACGGGCGCCTGGTCTGGCTGGATGCCTGCTCCCCGCAGACCCCTCGGCACTCCCAGGCCCTTTGACTCACCTGAGCCTGCCGGACAGCTCAGAGGCGCGGCCGCAGAGCGGAGCCGACGGGCGGAGCCTCCCCGGCAGTTGGACCAGGTACTGGCGCGGGCAGTGTGCCCGAGGTGGGGACGGCCAGGCAGCTGGAGCGGGCGGAGGCGGCAGCCGCATTTAACCCGGAGGCCGGCGGGTGGGAAGGGGGAACGCCGGCCGCGACCCCTCCCACTGGCAGGGAGCGACCCTCCTTCCTCCGAGGGCTGGGGCGGGGCCAGCGCGACGCCCCCTGCTCCCGCCACCCCTGGAGCCACAGACACGAGCTGCGGGGCGGGAATCGGGCTCCCGCGGGAGGCTGGGCGGCTACGCTCTTCGCAGCCGGAATGCATTGGAAGCCTCCGAGGCCCTTCCCCGGGGAGAGCCCCAAGGGGCGGAGCGGGGCCTGGCTCGGCCGCTGGCTGCTTGGCCCCGCTTCCGAGGGCGCGGCCGGGCTCTTGACCCCGCCGCCCCTTCCAGGGGTGGAGAGAGGCCCCGGTCTCTGGTCCTGCAAGGAGGGATAAAGGGTTCAGAAGGGCAGCCTGAGGCTTCATGGCTCTCCCCAGGCCCCACCTGGTGGTGCCTCGGATCCTGCCCTCACGGACGCCTTTCCAAGTTCTCTGCAATTACTGAGGTCCTGGGCCCAGCCATCTTAGCCCATCAAAACACCCTGGCGGAGAAGACCCCAGGCCCTTAGACCCTGACTGGCCCCCTGCACAGGCCCTGTGTTCAGGGGAAGGAAAGCTGAGACAGCAATAGACGCCTTCTCTTGGGAGATAGGGGGTTGGGAGTGTTGCTTTAACCCGAAAAATACGAAAATATTCCAAGATGCTGGGGACACAGTTTGGGGTGCCCGTCCATTTTTTCAGGCATCTGCTGACCGGCCAGAGAGCACTCTTCTGGTCCCAGGTCCAGCAACCACTCTCCCCTCCTCTCTCTCCGCGCCGCACCTCCCTCATCCGCATCAGGACTGCCCCGGGGTGGGTCCCCTAAGGGTGCTGGGAAGCCATGCGCCCTTACAAACTCAGCCTCCGCCTTAAGGCCGGCACAAGTGAGGGCTTTATGCCGCTGGGGCCTCACCCCAGGGCTCCAGGCTGCAGTGGGCGTGGAGCCAGACCTGCGGAGTGGCGCCTGGGTGGTCCCGGTGTTCGCCGTGAAGACCTCACTGAGCACCGTACCACCCAAATATTTCGCCCACAGCTTACACTCAAGTCGCCTCTCTTGCCTAAGGCTTCTTCTCTTTGACCCCGAGGGGGCAGAACTAGGAGGGTCTCTTCCCCCCATTCATTTACTCAATCTGCCCGCTTGGGTCTCAGCGCCCTGCTGCGGGTGCCCGACCCGCCCCCACCCAGTCCCAGGTCGTCCTCGGAGCCCAGCGCGGTCCTGAGGGAAGGCGTGCGCCGCTGCCTGCAGCAGCAGTGCGAGCAGACGGTTCGGATCCTGCACGCCAAGGTGGCCCAGAAATCGTACGGAAATGAGAAGAGGTAGGTCCTTCGGTGGCCCTGCAAGGCTCCCAGGGCCCGCCTTTAGCCCTGTGGTCCCCCTCCCTGTTTGGAGTCTTCGCTTCCCAGGTGGTGCGGATAGTAAAGAGTCCACCTATTAAGGCGGGAGACACAAGAGAGATGGGTTCGACCCCTGGGTCGGGACGATCCCCTGGAGAAGGAAATGGCAGCTCACTTCAGTATTTTTTGGCCTCGAAAATTCCATGGACAGAGGAGCCTGGCGGGTTATAGTGTATGGGGTCGCAAAGAGTCAGACATGACTGAGCACGCATATGCACGCTCACCACACACACAGCCTGGAGAGGACTCAGGGCTCCACTCTTAGCCAATCAGCGGCTTTTCTTCCTCAGTCACCATCAGCCCCGACTTTGATCTGTTACAGACCACCCTGTGAATCTACAGTTCCCATTCACTCATTCACCCATTCATTCATTCTTTCATTCCACAACTGCCTACTGAGAGCTTATCACGCGTCAGGCTCTCTGGCGCTGCTGGCACCCAGCACACAGTTGGACAAGACAAATATGATGACTGCCCTTGCGGCATCTTTGCTCTAGTGTGAGAGAGACAGACAATAAACACCTCACAAATCAGCAAAGAAGATGCTCCCAGATGGTGATGAGAGCTGGAAGGGAAACAGAATAGGGCAAGGTGATAGACACTGAGGGGCAGGGGTGTATTTAGCTAGCAAGGTCAAGATGGTAGGAAGGCCTTTTGAGGAGGTGACATCTGAACTAAGGCTTGAATGTGAAAATGGAGCCAGACATGAGAAAGTCTGGGGGGAGCATGTTTTAATTAGAAGCAATGAAAAATGCAAAGACCTTGACTCACTTGGTACTAACTTGGCCTATTCGAGGCCAAAAGAGGTCAGGGTGGCTGGAATTAGAGAAGAGGGGTCATCGTAGGAAGTGAAGTTGGAAACGTAAGCAGGGGCCAGATCATGTAAGTACTTTGAATTTAAACCACTGGAGGAGTTTAAGATGAGCAACATACCCTAAAAAAAAAAGAAAAAAAAAAGAAAAACCCCATTTGACTGTTGTGTGAAAAACAGGTCGAAGGGGTAGGAGTGGGAGCAGAGAGACCAATGGGAGGCTGATGCAGTGATCCAGGCAAATTGATGGCAGTTGGGACAAAGATGGAGGTGGTCAGAAGTCAATGGATTCTGAATATGTTTTAAAGGTGGTGGATAGGACTTACTGATGGATTGAGTGAGGAATGTGAAAAAAAGAAAAGAAAGATTCGAGTATTAATGGGGTTCACAGTCGCGGAGAAACCTTGGGAGATGGAGGAGGAATCAAGAATTCCGTTGGCTTTCTGCTATCTTCGAGATGCCTCAAAGACAGGACACTCAAGTTGAGATGGATATATGAGTCCGGCGCTTACATGTCTCCGCAGGTTCTTCTGCCCGCCGCCCTGTGTTTACCTCGCAGGTCCCGGCTGGAGAGTGAAGCCAGTGCCGGGCCAAGGTGAGGGCGGACTCCAGGGCGGCCGGGCGGCTCAGTTTATAAGGGGACCAGCCACTCTGTAGGGCCGGGAGCGGGGCGGTTCTCAGGCGCAGTCTCGCCGCGCCCTCTGGTGGTGAGAACTAAGCTTGCCTGGCTGACACCTGAGGAGAGACCAGGTTGAGGCTGAGCCCAAGAGCTTGGACGTGTCATGTCATGTCCGACGGGGCGGGCGTCAGATAACTGGGGGAGGTGGGCTCATCCTGGGACTTAGGGCTGCGATGAGACGACCCCGTCCCCGCGAACCCGGTAGGAATTCAGTTGCGCCAAGACTCTGTACATCTCGGACGCAGACAAGAGGAAGCATTTCCGACTGGTGTTGCGGCTCATGCTCCGAGGCGGCCGGGAGCTGGGTACCTTCCACAGCCGCCTCATCAAGGTCATCTCCAAGCCCTCGCAGAAGAAACAGTCGCTGAAAAACACCGACCGTGAGCGGGGGCGGGGCCTGGCCGTGGGGCGGGCTTGGGGAGGTGCCCCAGGCCTGCAAGCGGCTTGATTTGGGAAGGGGGAGGGGGAGAGGTCTGGGAGTCTGAGTCGAAAGCGGGGCCAGGTCTAGATGAGTGGGTGTGGCTTAGGTACCCAATTTGAGGTTGGGGGTCCCCAAAATAGCTGGCAGGTGCTGAACTAAAAACAAAATATAATAAAAAGGCAGAGGAAATTCAGTTAAAAATATTTATTCAGTGCCTGATGTGCATTGCAAGTGTCTGTTCTGGAGGAACAGCCTAGTCTAGCAGGGGAGAGACACACATAGCTGATCAAAGAGACAGTTGGAGATAAGTACTGCCCTGGATGCCAAGTGATAAACCCGGGGCTAATGGGTTTGAAAATACAGGGGAAAAAAGCCTGAATGACAATAGCACCATCACCCTCCCTGGAAGATGGAAGGGAGAAGCTGGGCCAAGGGGGCCTTTCTTGGCAGGCATGTACATTCATCACCCTGTCTGATCCTCATCCTTGTAAGGTGAGTGGTAGGTGAGGAAAATGAGATGCGGAAGGAACATCCATCCATTCGTTTAAGAAATGTTCGGGCCTTGGACTTCCCTGGCAGTCCAGGGGTTAAGACTCTGTGGTTCCACTGGAGGGGACTCAGGCTTGATCCCTGGTTGGTGAACCCTAAGATCCTGTATGCCACTCAGTGGGACCAGAAAAAAGGAAAAGAAAAAAGAAATATTGGGGCCCATCACCTTCCAAATGACTTGCTTAGGTTTGCCTGGCTGGAATAGTGGTCCAGCCAGCATTTGAACTTGAGTTGATGCGACTCAAGCCCACTCCCACCCCGCACCTTGTTACTTTCTGTTAAAAACGCTGAAGGATGTCTCAGATTCAGGTAGTGTTCTGGCTGGCCGCTGGTGTGCGGACAGGGCCAGGGAATGGTTAGGTGGCATTGTGTGACGGTTTTAAGGGCAGATTCTGGAGCGAGGTGGCCTGGGTTTGAATCCTGGCTCTGCCGCTGGCTAGCTGTGTGATCCTGAGGGAGTTGTTCTCTTGAGTTAAGATAATATTATCTACTGCAGACGGTTGTTGAGAAGCAAAAGAGCTAACTCATGTTCAGCATTTAAAACAGTACCTGAAAAACAATGAACGTTAGCTATCATCATTATGATAGTGGATGGGATCTTGGGTGAAGTATACATTGAGCACCCACAGTATGCCTGGCACTGTGAGGGAAGAATGGGTGATGCCCCAGCGCCTTTCTCCCCAGGTGCTCAAAATCCAATCAGGAAGCAGAATGGTGGCTCTGAATCTGTGCTAAAGGCCGAAAAAGATCAATAAACCGTAGAAATAGACTGCTATTTCACACCACATGCCTTTTGCTTATACAATCTCCTGAGCAACTCCTACCTACCTCGTCCTCCCCAGCTGAGAGTATAACCTCCTCCAGGAAGCCTTCTGAAATCCATCCAGCCCTTACTACATCCTACTGAAAGTTTCTATTTATTCCTGGTCCCCACTCTGAGACTGTGAACTCCTCCAGAGCAAAACTAGGTCTAATTCACCCTTTGGTGCCTGGCACCCAGCGTAGGGCAGGCCAGCAAGCAGGCATTTAGTAACTACTTGATAAAATTCTGTTTTTCGTGCCCAGGCAGCGAAAAGGACCAGACAGAGGTATAGAAGCAGGATTATAGCAGGTGCTGGATAAATAGCCGTGAGACAATGAATGGCTAGTGTGTCTGGGAATTTGAGCCAGATTGGCTCAGGAGACAGAGGGTGGGAACTGGTAATTCCAAGGGCCAAGCCCGGCCCGGGCACTGACTCCACCTCCCCTCACAGTGTGCATATCCTCGGGCTCGAAGGTCTCCCTCTTCAACCGCCTGCGCTCCCAGACGGTCTCCACGCGCTACCTCTCCGTGGAGGACGGGGACTTTGTGGCCAGTGCACGCCAGTGGGCTGCCTTCACTCTCCACCTGGGTAATCCCACCAGCAGGCCCGGGGCTGGGCACTTCACGTGCATTCACTTATTTAATCTTCACCACAACCCACGGAAGTAAATGTTGCCCCATGGAACCAAGGCTTACAGACACCAAAAGACTTGTCAAAAATCCTAATGAGTCGGTAACTGAACCCAGCTACTCTGACTCCAGCATCCAGCCCCTTCCCCCAGCTCAGCCCCTGCCCCCAGAGCATAGGCATTCTTAAGGATGGGCCACAAGGGGCTTCTCCAGGCTGAGAATTTTCAGCCTGAGCCACCTTCCTGTGTGCCAACCCTGCCCATAAGGCGCATGTGTGACGCGAGGTGGAGCCAGAGGCAGAGGATTTGGGACAGAAGCGTAGGACCCCTGAAGCCCTCCTTCCTTCTGTTTACTCCTCAGCTGATGAACACTGTTCCCAGGGGGACTTCCCGCCTCGAGAGGGCTACGTCCGCTATGGCTCCCTGGTGCAGCTCGTCTGCACGGTCACGGGCATCACCCTACCGCCGATGGTATGGGATGGGAGGGCACGGCTGGACGGGTCACTCCAGATCCATCCACAAGGGAAGGGCTGAGGGTGAGCACCCAAAGCATGATGACCCCATCCTCACTGAGGACACTCAGCGTTTGTGGGACTGTGTGGAGGTCAAGAACTGTCATGGTGGGGGGGGGGGGGGGGGATATGCCAGCAATATGCCAGCATTCCGCATGGCTATTGGGGTAGCAGAGAGCTGGCTGGGAGGGCAGCCTGTGGGCACCCAGGCACCCTGCTGCCACACCTCCCCCATACTTCTGCCATAGATCATCCGCAAAGTAGCCAAACAGTGTGCTCTCCTCGACGTGGATGAGCCCATCTCCCAACTCCACAAGTGTGCATTCCAGTTTCCCGGTGGTCCTCCAGGAGGAGGCGGCACCTACTTATGTCTCGCTACAGAGAAGGTGGTGCAGTTTCAGGTGAGAAGCAGAGACTCTCAGCACCAAGCCTCCCAGAAAATCAGAACTGCAAAGAACAGTGGGATATAAGATCACCATTATCATGACCATCGTGGTTGCTACTCACCGAGCAACACTGCCTCCTATGGAATGTTAGACATGAAGACTATCAGGATAGAATCAGAGAATGTAGAAAAGGATAGTAATAGTAGCATTGAGCAATGCTCCTTCCCAAAGGCTATTAAAGTCATAGAATGTTGTGATATAAAATTGTAGGGGAATTCCCTGGTGGTCCAGTGGTTATGACTCTGTACTTCCACCGCAGGGGGCCAGGGTTCCATCTTTGATCAGGGAACTAAGATCCCACAAGCCTGGAGGCATGGGGTTAAGAAAAAAAAAAATTGTAGACTGTAGATAAAAATCAGTAATAAATAGTAGTTTTGGCTGGTGGCTCAGAGGTTAAAGCGTCTGCCTGCAATGTGGGAGACCTGGGTTCGATCCCTGGGTCAGGAAGATCCCCTGGAGAAGGAAATGGCAACCCACTCCAGTATTCTTGTCTGGAGAATCCCATGGATGGAGGAGCCTGGTGGGCTACAGTCCACCGGGTTGCAAAGAGTTGGACACGACTGAGCGACTTAACTAACTTTTGAGTATTACTGAGCAAAGATGAATCATGGACTATTAAGACATAAGATTGTCAAATATGAAAAACTGCTATTATTATTAAGCAATACAAAGAACAGTATCATGGAATCGAGATAAAATCATAATACGTAGAAAATCACATTATTATTGAGCAATAATCCTTCCAAAAGCATTTTAAAGTGTTGGAATGTTTAGAGCACAGGATTGCACAATGTTTTTCTTTTTTTTTTAATGGAATTCTAGAATTCTAAGAACATAGATCTTTAGAAACCTGCTAGTCCAGCGAGCTGAGGTAACTCTAAATAGGGAAATTAAAGGTTTGGTCGGAGTTCAGCAGGGCAGGTAAACCGCAGAGCCCAGGGCTGGAGCGTTAGGAACGCGGAAGCCCCGGCACTGCGCCGGCACTGCGCCGGCTGGATGCGCTGAAGGCCGCCATGGCCGCAGCTTCTTCTCCATCCCCTGGGGTCTCCCCTCAGGCCTCCCCCTGCCCCAAGGAGGCCAACAGAGCGCTGCTCAACGACAACTCTTGCTGGACCATCATCGGCACCGAGTCGGTGGAATTCTCCTTCAGCACCAGCCTGGCGTGCACCCGGGAGCCGGTCACTCCCGTGCCGCTCATCAGCACCCTCGAGGTGAATCCGGGCGCCGCGGGGCGCTGGCGGGCGTGGATCCTGACTGCTCTGGGCGGGGTGGGAGTGCAGGTGAGGGAGAGCTGCGAGCTCTCAGCTCCCCGCGCGGCCCCCGCTTCTCCCACACCCTTGGTCTCACCCTCCCCCAGCTGAGTGGCGGGGGCGACGTGGCCACCCTGGAGCTCCACGGTGAGAACTTCCACGCGGGGCTCAAAGTGTGGTTCGGGGACGTGGAGGCCGAAACCATGTACAGGTATGGGGGTGGGGGTTTTCCCTGTCTCCCAGGGAACGGAGCTGGTGCGGAGTGGGGTGCACGCCATCAGCATCGCTGCTGCCCTGACCTCGATGCCCCACCCCCAGGAGCCCGCGGTCCCTAGTGTGTGTGGTACCCGATGTAGCCGTCTTCGGCAGCGACTGGCGCTGGCTGCGCACACCCATCACAGTGCCCGTGAGCCTCGTGCGCACCGACGGCCTTTTCTACCCCAGCGCCTTCTCCTTCACCTACACGCCCGAGTACAGCGCGCGGCCGGGGGCCCCGGGCGCCCCGGCGGCGCCCGCCGCTGACGCCGACGCGCTCCTGGAGAGCATCCATCACGAGTTCACGCGCACCAACTTCCACCTCTTCATCCAGACGTAGGAGGAGCGGCCTGGACGCTGGCCGGTTTTCTGGGTCCTGAGCCCTGCCCTCCGCCTCGGTGCTGCGGAAGTGAAAGCTGCAGGCCGACTTGCAGAAAACTCTCGCCCTAGAAACCTGGCCCTGCGGGTCTCACACCGGTTACTCCCTCGTCCTTTTCTGTCTAGGAAGACTCCGCCTGAGTGATGCTCCCTTTGTATCCGGTCAGGAGTGTGGTTTTCTCTGTCATTGTCTTTTTCACTCTCACACTCTCTCTCCTGCAGTAACTATAGTTTTTTTGTTTTTTGTTTTTG
Organism: Cephalophus harveyi; assembly: GCA_006410635.1. NCBI lineage: Eukaryota > Metazoa > Chordata > Mammalia > Artiodactyla > Bovidae > Cephalophus > Cephalophus harveyi. The sequence continues at coordinate 66,471 of SJYT01021614.1, forward strand.
GCGATGCCACGTGGCCTGTGGGATCTTAATTCCCAGACCAGGAATGGAACCTGTCCCCCGGGCGATGGAGTGCAGAGTCTTAGTCCCTGGACCACCAGGGAGTTTCCTGTAGATCTCTCTTTGTGCATCCCTGTCCCTACATCTTTGTTTCTCTCCATCACTCTGGGTCTGGCATACAGCTTCACACATTGTGAAAAGCCTGGCCTAGAGCAGTGACCCTCCAGGCAGCTGTGTCTTCCCTGAAAGAAGAAACGGGTAGTATTTCACACACATGGGGCATGGGCTCACGCTTGCCCTGCTGGCCCTGAAGCACCAGGTCCTGCCTGGAACATTGGGTCCCACTCCAAGCACCAAGTCCCTTCTGGAGCATGGGGAACCTGGCCTGGAGTGCTGGCTTCCACCCTGCAATACAGAGCTCAGTCCTTTCCTTCGTCTTTTTCTGGCTGGAGCCAGGCATAGTACCCATGCAGATGTTTGCCCTCTGGTCCACAACTTTGGTGGCTGGGCAGGTCCCTGGGGCAGTGGTCAGGTCTTGCCATCTTCATTGTCTACCCAGGCATTTCTTTTGCAGGCCCAGTAAGATGCAGTCAGTCCTAAGGGTCGGAGATTGCTCTGCTGTGTCGACATCAACTCCCAGTCAGGGCAGAGTCTGATCTGTATGACCCAGCTGCTCCCAGAGGGAGGTGCCCCAGTGTGCTTCCCTCCACATACACACAGAGTAGAGGACCACATGTGTGGTGGAGCAGATAGCTCACTTGTGATACTTCCTGGAGGAGCAATGGGGGTTCAGAGGTAGCCAGCATCCCTGAGCCCCTGTCCCTGCTCTGGGGACCATCTGCCGCCTCTAGGCAGGCCCAGGGGCAACCACAAGACCCAAAACAAAACTTGCCCAGGACAACTCTAGGCAGAACTCATGGGGTCTGCTGGGCAATAACCAAGAAAGAGTAGCTGCTTTGGACGGAGCCCAGGGATAAAATTGCAATTTATCACTGCCCAGACTCTCCACCCTCTGCCAAATGTGTGCCCCACAGGGAGGGTCCCGACTTGGGCTATGGAAACCATGACACAGATATGGTAGGTGCCACCTACTTGTACCAGCCCCTGGGGGTGCCGAAAAGGGAGAACTAGTCTGAAATGTGGGTCAAGGGCTCTCACCTCTCTGGGACTTTCTTTAAGCTCTAAGTTCATTTCCTGAGATGCTTTCCCCAGAACGTAGAAACCCCCATGAAAAAGAAGAAGCTGATATTTCCCAAGGGGGCAAAATGGGCTTTGCTCTTAGAGTACTCAAAGTCTTGGCTAAGTTCCGTTCTCTGCCGTCAGCAGACTGAAACCCACAATGATGGGAAAGAGAAGCTTGTTCAGAGTCTGCCACGGCTCCTGGGAGTGGATCCTGGCTGAGGAACACAGGGAACAACTGGATGGAAAACGTCCTCCACATGAGTGCCTGTCCCAGGAGAGTTTGAGCTCACTGCCCTGTGAGATTGAAGCAGGAAGCCACTTGTAAAGACGCTAAAAGGTTTCATAGCATATCACACGGGGAGGTGGGGCTCAAGGGCCTTTCCAGTTCTGCTCTCAAGAACTTCCTCCACCACTCCACCAGGCAGGAGTCCCGGAAGCCAAGGACCTAGCTTGGCCTGAAAGCCCAGCCATGCAGCTCTATTTTTTGCACTATCTGCAGGACACTCCCAGACCCTTGGTCCCACCTATGAAAGTCTGTGCCCTCAGAGCTCCAACCCTGGCCTGTCTTCTGAGTTTCAGCTGCTGGACTGTCCTGGGAGGTCTCTCCCCCAAGCCTAAATCTGTCTAACATCAAACTCCCCTCCCTCTCCTTCTCCCTTGCTAGAAGAGGCTTTCTCCTCCACTCCACTACTGCTCGGTTCTCCAAACTCAGCTCACACAGTCCGTTCTTCGAGATTTCCCTAATTCGGGACTTCCCTGGTGGTCCAGTGGGTAAGAATCCATCTGCCAACGCAGAGAACAGGGGTTCGATCCCTGGTCCAGGAAGATCCCACATGCCGCAGGGCAACTAAACCTGTGCACCATAGCTACTGAGCCTGGGCTTTAGAGCCATTGCTCTGCAACAAGAGAAGCCACCTCAGTGAGAAGCCTGTACCCTGCAACTAGAGAAAGCCTGCGTGCAGCAGCAATGAAGACCCAGCACAGCCAAAAAAAACCCAAAACCCTAATTAGACTTAATACGGTGATCGTTTTACACTGAATTCAAATATCGCATCATTATATCGTACACAGAAACTAATATAATGTTATATGTCAAAAAAAAAAAAAAAAAGATTTCCCCAAGGCAAGACTACATAATTTGCAGGCCCAGGGCAAAATGAAAATATATAACCCCTTGTTCAAAAATTATTAAGACTTTCAAGACAGCGATAGCACAGCATGAAATCAAGGCAGGGCCCTGCCAAGCACAGGGTCTTGTGTGCCTGTCAAGGTCATAAGCCCACGAAGCTGGCTCTGGCCCCAGGCTTTCCATCTTGTTTTCCATAGAATCCCACTAGAAACATGTACTGCCCAACTTGGATCAAAGGGCTTTATGTACGCGTCAATTGTCCACTCTAGACTGTGACTTCATGTGGGAAGAAGCTTATCCTGGTGTGGCCTAGGAGGTGCATTGCAATGCTTGAACACTGAATAAGTGCTCAGTGAATACCAAAGAGCATGGGATTGTATTGAAAGTGAAGTCGCTCAGTCGTGTCCGACTCTTTGTGACCCCATAGACTGTAGCCTACCAGGCACCTCCGTCCATGGGATTTTCCAGGCAAGAGTACTGGAGTGGGTTGCCATTTCCTTCTCCAGAGGTGGGATTGTACTGGCAGGTATTAAATTTGGATTTTGCAAGTGCAGTGTGAAACCAGCAGGTGGCACTATTGTCCTCCCAAGCATTGAGTATTTAAACAGTTGCCCGAGGTGAAGTCACTCAGTCGTGTCCGACTCTTTGTGACTCCGTGGACTGTAACCTACTAGGCTTCTCCGTCCATGGGATTCTCCGTCCATTGGAGAATACTGGAGTGGATTGCCATTTCCTTCTCCAGGGGATCTTTCCTGACCCAGGGATCGAACCCAGGTCTCCCGCATTGGAGGAAGATGCTTTAACCTCTGAGCCACCAGGGAAGCCCTAAAAACAGTTGCTGGGGCTACTGCTAAGTCGCTTCAGTCGTGTCCGACTCTGTGCGACCCCACAGATGGCAGCCCACCAGGCCCCGCTGTCCCTGGGATTCTCCAGGCAAGAACACTGGAGTGGGTTAAAGATAATCTTCACTTTTTCATGTTCTCAGGATCAGAACAGAGTTGAGAGTCTTTGCTGTCCTCCATATTTCATCCTCATTTTATAGATGGGGAAACCGAGGCTCTGAGAGAGAAGCCCCAGGAAACAGAGCAGGTTGATGGCAGCATCTGATTTGAATCCTATACTTTTGATGCAAAGTCTGGGACTCTGAGATTCTTTTAATTTTCTACTTCATAGTCTTTAACACTCTTAATTCCCTGCTATGTGTAGGTAGCATATGTGTGTGTTCCAAAGGGCGGGATTGGGGGTAGGGAGTGGATGGGGTACATAGTGTATTCTTGCTGTGAATAAGGTCAAAATCTCTGTTCCTCAAATCTCCCAGTTTACCAGCTCTCATGCTGCCTGAGAGCCCACTGTGGGGCCGGGGAGGGGGGAGGGTGGACAAGTCTTTTGGTTTAAGTCTTCTGGGAACATTGAACTTTGAGTTTCTCTCTCTCTTCTGTTTCTTTGAAGTTGAGTTTCTTTAAATAGAAAGTCATCATGACCACAGTGTTGGTAACATTCTCAGACGCCTTCCTCCCTGGGGAGGATGCTGATGGCTGTGGGCACAGACCATGAAGATGGCAGAGGAGAGGGGAAGTGGTTTTAAGGAGAATGAAACCAGCAAGGCGACATCTCCTGAGTTTTGCAACAGCCCTGACCATATTCACCCAAAAAGGCTCCCTTCCAGACCCCAAGGGACAAAGGCAGGTTGGACGGCCGGGCCACAAAGGTTTCAGTGGTAAATTGGTGAACACCTGTTACAACTGGTTGCTCGCTCCCTCCCAGGGGTGGGAGAGGAGCAGGTAAAGTTCAGGGGTGAGGGTGGGGGCGAAGACAGAGCCTTGGGACCGAGTTCTTTATGGACTCACTGGTGCTAGAATCTTAAAGTGGGACCCACTCTGCCAAGTTCATTCCAAGCCCAATATCAGGTTCTAAGCATCCCCTCGCCACCCTGGCTGGTGTCTGTAAATACACACCCCTAGCACCTCAGCCTGGGTGGGAGTATCCTGGACTCAGCTGGTTTTGTGTTCCCTGACTTACCATGGCTCCAATTATGATTGTTTTCACTTTACCCGGTGAGAAAGCAATACACATTCAGTAGAAACCGTACTTTAAACTCTTATCTTTTTCTGGGCTGGCGATAGGCAGTCTGGTCTTCTCTCCTGATGCTAGGGCCACGGCAATGAGCCCTGGTTTTCGGTCCACCAGGTGACTGTGAGGGTAAGCAGCTGATAAACTGAAAACCATTCTGTTTTCGTTTTTCACTTTCATTACAGTATTAATAAATTACACGAGAGATTCAACACTTTATTATTAAATAGGCCTTGTATTAGATGATTTTGCCCAACTTAAGGCCAATGTAAGTGTTCTGAGTACATTTAAGGTGGGCTAGAATAGCATCAGGGCTATTAGTAAAGAACCCACCTACCAAAGCAGGAGACATAAGAGACGCAGGTTCGAGTCCTGGAGGAGGAAATGGCAACCCATTCCAGTGTTCTTGCCTGGAGAATCCCATGGACAGAGGAGCCTGGTGGCCTACAGTCTGTAGGGTCACAGAGTCGGACACGACTGAAGCGACTTGGTTCATGCACACAAGATAGCATCACCAACTCAATGGACATGAGTTTGAGCAAACTCCGGGGGACAGTGGAGGACAGAGGAGCCTGGCATGCTTTAGTCCATGAGGTCACAAAGAGTCGGACGTGACTTAGTAACTGAAGAACAAAGGCTAAGCTAGGATGTTTCCCTTGTGGCTCAGCTGATAAAAGAATCCACCTGCAACGCGGGAGACCTGGATTCCATCCCTGGCTTGGAAAAATCCCCTGGAGAAGGAAAAGGCCACCCACTCCAGTATTCTTGCCTGGAGAATTCCATGGACTATATATATAGTCCATGGGGTTGCAAAGAATCGGACAAGACTGGGTGACTTTCACTTGGTAGGTTAGGTGAATTGAATAAATTTTCAACTTTAATTATTTTCAACTTATGATGGATTTATTGGGACATAGCCCGATTGTAGGTCAAGAAAGATGTGTATGTACATACATTATGTGTATATGCATACCTTCCCTTCTCCTCACACTAATTATGCGTATGTATTTCCAGAGGGGTCATCTTAAAATGAAGGAATGCAGGGCTGACAGCGACTTTTCAGACAATGGCCAAGTAATATGAACACTAGTTGTGTGACTTGTGTGACTTTGTCTAGTTCAAGGCACTTAACCTCTTTGTGCCTCAGCTCCCTCTTCTGTAAATGGGGAAAATAGGATTGGTTTCATAAGACATCATGCTGCTGCTGCTGCTGCTAAGTCGCTTCAGTCATGTCCGACTCTGTGTGACCCCACAGACGGCAGCCCACCAGGCTCCCCCGTCCCTGGGATTCTCCAGGCAAGAACACTGGAGTGGGTTGCCATTTCCTTCTCCAATGCATGAAAATGAAAAGTGAAAGTGAAGTTGCTCAGTCATGTCCGACTCTTAGCGACCCCATGGACTGCAGCTCACCAGCCTCCTCTATCCATGGGATTTTCCAGGCAAGAGTACTGGAGTGGGGTCCATTGCCTTCTCCGAAGATGTCATGAGAAATAACATAACATATGGAACACACTTTCGGCAGTGGCCCAAAGTGAACCAGTTTATATGGACTTTTGTTGCCATTGTTATTCCAGAAGCACATTTAAAAAATTTTTAATATTTATTTTTGTCTGTATAGGCTCTTATTTGCGGCATGCCAGAGCTTTTCTTACGGCATGTGGGATCTAGTTCCCTGACCAGGAATTGAAACTGGGCTCCCTGCCTTGGGAACATGGAGTTTTAGCCACTGGACCTCCAGGGAATTCCCCAGGACTTTTAGAGACGATCCAAACACTGCAGGCTTCTTCCAATGTACAGATGAGGAATTTGATGGTCCAGAAGAGGTCCCTGGTGGCTCAGAGAGTAAAGAAACTTCCTGCAGTGCAGGAGACCCGGGTTCGATCCTTGGGTTGGGAAGATCCCTGGAGAAGAGAATGGCTACCCACTCCAGTGTTATGGCCTGGATAACAGAGGAGGTAAGTGAACTTCCTGCAATTATTTTCTCTGTTACGCAGGCTGTAACCACACTCTTTATTGTCCCACAGTTTCCATGGGTCAGGAGTCCAAGCACGGGTCGTCTACTCAGCCCCAAGGCTGTCATCAAGGTGTCAATCAGGGCGGCAGTCTCTCCAAGGCACATGGTTGCTGGAAAAATCTATGTCCTCGAAGCTGTAGAACTCACGGCAGCTTGCTTGTTCAGGGCCAACAAGAGAGCACCACTCTCTTCAGGAAGGTTCCAGAACCTCTTTTACATATCTTCAACTGTTTTCCTTTAGCCACAGGCTTTATTGTCTGAATATTTGCAACTATTATTCTATACACAAATTTAATTTCTTACAAAACTCTATATTGCATATTAGTAGGTCACTTCACTCTGCATTTTATGCCGCATTTCCATCAAGAAGTATTTCCCCAAATCACAATCTGCCGGGCTGTGGTTGTTGTTGTTCAGTTGCTAAGTTGTGTCCGGGTCTTTGTGATGCCATGAACTGTAGCCTGCCAGACTCCTCTGTCCGTGAGATTTCCCAGGCAAGAATACTGGAGTGGGTTTGATAATCTCCCTTTTTACTAACTCAAAAACTAATTTCGAACCTTTATTACATCAGCAGAACCCCTTCACCTGTGCTGCCCAATGTGACTTTCCCATCCATCATTTTTGGAGATCATGCCCACACTCAAGGGGAGGGAATAGACAGGTCATATTCACTAGGGAGGTAGCAATATTGGGGGCCATCTTGGAATCCTGACCATCTCACTCTCCCAAACCACATAACAGATTATTGGCAAGGAGATATCTGTTTGGCCTGAAGGTCTCTCCATGCCCCAGAAAGGAACTTCCCCATTTACATCAAGAAGTATTTCCCCAAATCACAGTTTGGCTCAGAAGATTGGCAGGATCATGAACAAAATTGGCCCAAGGTTGTCCAACACTGCTTTGAATCCCCAGCCCAATTCTCAGAAATAATATACCAGTTTCCACTCAGGGTTAGCATTCCAGGTAAATTAACCCTGTGAAGGTGACCAGCAGTGGGACTGTAGGAACCAGCCTTTAAGATGGTGTCTGAGTAGTCTTGCCTCCTAGTATTCCTACCCTCCTGCAGTCCCTTCTTGCAGTGAATAGGGCTGACTCCTGTGACCAATGAGATTTAGTAGAAATGACAGTGAGCTTCCACCTGGCTCTCTTAGATGACACTCTGGGAAAAGCCACCTGCTCTGACATGGGGATGCTCAAATCAGCCCTCTGGGGGTCATCATGGCAAGGGACTCTTTATCAACAGCCAATACCAACTTGCCAGACATGCACGTGCACCATCTTGGAAATGGATCCTCCAGCCCAGTCAAGCTTTCAGAAGACCGCCACTCTGGCCAACGATTTGACTACAATCCCATGAGACCCCAGAGCCACCTAGCTCACTCCTGATCCACGGGAACTATTTTTTGTTGTTTACTCACTCAGTTGTGTCCAACTCTTTGTGACCCCGTGGACTGTAGCCTGCCAGGCTCCTCTGTCTGTGGAATTTTTCAGGCAAGCATACTGGAGTGGGCTTCCATTTCCTTCTCCAAGGGCTCTTTCCCACCCAGTGATGGGATCCACATCTCCTACATTGGCAGGCGGATTCTTTAGCACTGAGCCACCAGGGAAGCACAATGTGGGCACTTTAAGTCGCTTCAGTCATGTCAGACTCTGTGCGACTCCAGAGACAGCAGCCCACCAGACCCCCCCCGTCCCTGGGATTCTCCAGACAAGAACACTGGAGTGGGTTGCCATTTCCTTCTCCAATGCATAAAAGTGAAAAGTGAAAGTGAAGTTGCTCAGTTGTGTCCGATTCCTAGCGACCCCATGGACTGCAGCCTACTAGGCTCCTCTGTCCATGGGATTTTCCAGGCAAGAGTACTGGAGTGGGGTGCCATCACCTTCTCCAAGGCAATAGCTAATGAAGCTGAAATCCAAATCCCGGGGTTCTGACCCGATCTCACACCGTCCAGCCTAGTCTTGCCACACTTGACATGTTCCACATCTACTCTGATAGAGAAGCCACCAGCCACATGTGGCTCTTGAGTACTTGAAATGTGGCTGGTGCCACTGAGGAACTGAATTTTAATTAATTTTAACTTAAATAGTCACATGTGACAAATGACCACTGGATTGGATAACGCAGATAGAACAGATGGGAGGGTCTTCTGCAAGATTCCAGTGGTTACGACTCTGAGCTTCCACTGCAGGAGGCGTGGATTTGATCCCTGATCAGGGAAGGTCCGCATACTACGCAGTGCAGTCAAAAAACAAATAACAGATTCCAGTTGCAAGTGCAGAGACCCACTCAAGCTTTATGGGCCTCAGGAGGGATCTGAAACCAGGCTCCTTACTTCAAAGGGAGTGTGGCCTGAAGGGGCCCTGGGTAGCATAAATTCTCAAATGGGCAGTGATGAGAAACTCCAGATCTTGACTGCAAGGGTTCAAATCCCGCCTCTACTGTTGGTAAGCTGTGTCTCTTTGGGCAAGTTATTTAACTTCTTAGCTGCAGTTTCCCCATCTATGAGATGGGACTACTAATAGTACCTACTTTGTTGAATTATTGTGACGATTCAACGGGTAAAGGACAGAATGGGTTCCTGGCATGCACGTTTGTGATGTGAGGGTTTGCTTCTACTACCAATTCTTCTTTGCATCCTTTCCTTGACCCCAACGAACCACTGGGCCACGAAGCACCAAAGAAAGACCACTGAAGTGCAAGCATGACATGGATTTGGACTCGAAGTCCAGGTCCCGGCATGAAGGTTTAGCTCTGCACAGACAAGCAAAGTTTGGGTTGCCCTCTTGGTAAAAAGGATCTTACCCACCTCAGAAGGGGCTTCCCTGGTGACTCAGATGGTAAAGAATCTGCCTGCTATGCAGGAGACCTGCGTTCGATCCCTGGGTTGGGAAGATCCCCTGGAGAAGGGGATGGTATTCGTGACTGGGATTCCATGGGCAGAGGAGCCTGGCAGGCTACAGTCCATGGGGTCACAAAGAGTAGGACACAGGTTAGTGACTAACACTGTCACTTTCACCCACCTCAGAGGGTTGTTATGAGGATCAAGAGAGGTGTCAATGCTATCTGTCCAGAGACCACCAGCTATGACGCCCAGAGGCCACGGAGGTGACGTGCGTAAAGCAGATGGACAGACTGGCAAAGGAGAGAGCCCACATCTCAGTGGGGACCTGCCCATATGCAACTCCCTATGGTTACCCGAGTTGCCAATTCTTGATTTCTTCCCCCCTCTCCCGACAAGAAAAACAGGGAATCTGGATTTTTATGCAAAACATCCTCACTTCCATAGCTGGCAAGGAATCCAAGGATTTCTGTGTTTGTTTTTTAAACACGGGGCGCCTAAACAAAGCTCCGAGGTAGGCAGGCCACGGCCGCAGGCCACGGTGTGCACTTTCTGGCTTTCTTCCCTCCCTTCCGGGCCCTTTCTTGGCTTCTTATATATCTCTGCCTTCCGGTGTCTGGCAGCAATTATCTCAGGATCCACTGAGATCAAGGGAAAGGATGACGTCTGACGAGCTTTGAAATGATGAAGGCAGGCGATCTAGAAAGTACCAGGTTTTATTATCTTTTTATCAAAAAATCAGTAACAGACAACAATGTGAGGTGCTCACTCCCAACATGGCCAGAGGAAAAGGGACATGGGCGGAGGAAGAGGACCCAGCCAGCTGGGACCCTGGGGTCACAGAAGGGGAGGGAAGCACGGGTAACTCCCCCCAGCCCCCCATGGGGTCAGGCGATGTGGTCTGGCCAGCCTGAGCCACTAGGCCTCTCCTCTCTGGAATAGGATAAGCCCCAGAGCTAGGCCCTGATCAGCCGTCCCGTCCCCCTTTGTCTAGAGGCACAAAGGTCATCCTAACCAGGCTGAGCCTGTGACTTATTAAACCAGTTTAGTTCTCGAGCTGTGCTGCCAACAGATGCCCGTGGGGTCTGCTTGTCTGTCTGGTACACCAGCCATCGGCCCCATGTGGCCACTGAGCACTTGAAATGTGGATTAATATAAATAATTGAGGAACGAACTTTAACTTCCTGTCATTTTAATTGATTTCAGTGTGGCCGGCACTTGCCATGTTGGATAGCACAGCTCTCCGATCTTCTCTTAAATCTGGAGATCACAAATGAAGGTACTCCAGCTGGGCTCAAAGCAAAAGCTAGAGAGAAGGTTTCCAGCCCAGTTGGGAGAAGGCACCAAGAAACAGGACCAGAAAAAGAGGCAAAAATCCACTCAGCCCCACAAACATTCACTCACTCAACCACCCAGCCAACTCCACACAGGAATATATCACACTATTTCCTGAAAAAATATATTTATCTATTTTTCTAGAACCAAGGAAGAATAATAATATATTACATGAAAGAGACACAAATATCCCACCATCCCCTACGTTATAGTTTGGGATCTGCTAAAAAAAAACAACTATATTTCAGCAAAAGCTTCTTAGAAGAAGCAGCTTCAGAAAGGGCCAAGGTCATAAGCAGGGAAGTAGGAAGAATTAGAAAAACAAAAGCATGGGGAAAAAAAAAGAAAAAAGGCAAAAGAGGGAAAGAAAGGCCCTGTCTGAAGCTATAAATAGTAGTAAAAAAATTAATAAAAATTATATCTCCAACTCTTCTCTCATTTTCGAGTAACAAAAACAAAAACACCATTAAATACAAACTTAGCAGGTACTGTGGAAAGGTGCAAGAGGGCAGAGAAAGCCTTGGTTTCTGTGTACTCTTGCCCACAGAGAGAGGCTCTGTACAAAGGAATGAACAATTAAAAAAAAAAATACCCCACTAAAAATAGACTTAAGAATATTCTACAAGTCTGATTCAGGATGAACTTTCAGCTCCTCTCCCCAAATAAAAAAGGTTGACTTCCAAAAGTCATTTGGAAGAGCCTAGAATGGCTAAGGTGTACCACAGACTCCCACAGTGTGGCTGCAGGTGCCTTTGATGGCTACATCTCAAGGTGCAGACAGATGATTCTGGTTCCTTCTCCCAGCTCCTGGCCGAGGGGCCAGGCTGTGGAAGGGCGGCCGGGGGGAAGGCTGGCAGGTGGGGGGTCGACCTCCAGCAGGACTCGTACAATAGCTTAGAAAGACTCTGGATCAGACCAGTTCAGTACAGGGGCTAAGCTGGGCCTAGATTCTAAATGGGAAGATGAAGGAACAGATCCAACCCCAGACTTGCCTTGAGGAAGGCCAAATTTAACCCCATTTTTCTGCTGGGACAGTGGAGGCCCAGAGAATCAAGAGGCAAGCAGGAACAGTAGAAGGTGATGTCTCTTCTGACACTGAAACTGTAATCGGAGCGGGAAATGCTGATAGATCAGGACTGCGGTGCCCCCCCCCTCCCCGAACATCCACCCTTCAAAATCCTTCGGCGTCCCTTCCCCCTAAAGTCAAAGTAGGTGCTCCGGGGGAAGCTTCAGGCGTAGAACTCATTGGTGGGGGCTTTTTTGTAGATGGGCTTCTTGCCCAGGTCGTAGCTGCCCTCGTCCTTCTTCTTCATGCGGTACACCAGCAGCAGCACAAGGAAGACAGCAAACAGGATGCCCACGACGCCGCCCACGACCAGAGCTGGAGGGGAGACAGGGGGCAGCGAGGTGAGGGCTGGCTGCCCGTCGGGACCTCAGGGCGCACGGCCGCGTCTGCTCGGTCGGTTCTCTGGCCCCCGGACACCCTCACCGTGACCCCCAGGGGCATACTCTGCTGATGCCTTACTGAATTTGATCCTCACCACCTCATTCATGAGAAGGGAGTCACTGTAAAGCACTAAAAAACCACAGAACTCGAGTGAAAAAAGGCATCCTTCCAACCCACATTGCTGGAGTCCAAAGCCAGGTTCTTTCCCAACACGAGGCCAACTCCCCAGCAACAGCTCAGCCCTGAGCCAGGAAGCAGAAAAATCACAGGCTGTGGAAATCCCCCTTAGACCTACTTACCCCACAGTCCTTAGCACAGGGAGCTCTCTAGTTGACCTTGTGGACACACATCCCTATCCAGACCCACACTTATACCGATCGGGTGTACACACCCTGTACACACGCGGTATATGCTACTATACACAGTTACAGCATGCACGTGTGTTCACACTCCTATGTTATAAAGAATTACATATGTGGTTTGGGACTTTCTGGTGGTCCTGTGGTTAAGACTCCGTGCCTCCAATGCAAGGGGCACAGGTTTGATCCCTGGTCAGGGAACCAAGATCCCACATGCCACCTGGTGCGGCAAAAAAAAAAAATTATATACGTGATTTATGTCCGCACATATGAAGCTCAGTGCTTAAGGCTTACATTCTATTCCTGTCTCTGCCACTTACTAGCAATGGGATCTAAATAATCAAGTTCCTTCATCCCTCTCATTGTAAAATGGAAACAATAGTACCTTTCTTATAGGTTTGTCCCTAGGTTGAAATAAATCAATCCCCTTAAGAGAGCTCAGAATAATGCATAGCATATACTCAATATTCATTAATTGACTTTTTGTGGTTTGTACCTGTGTCCCTGCCACCCTGAATTGTTCTGGCACAACAGTGGGTGCTTAACAAATGACTTCATTTGGCTCAGAGAGGGGCACTGGCCGAGAGCAGACGCGGGTTTCTCACATCGGGTAAATGTATGTTCTCGTATGACCCCAGGCAGCCTGGAGGGCTCACTCCTGTTTGTTGAGGGGGCAGGGATGTCTCCTAGAATCCTTCCTGTAACAGATTGAGTCCCCTAATTCGGTTTTAGCCTAAGAAGATTAATTTTCCGCCCCTGCACACACTCCAAATCTATGCACAGAATGGGGACGGAGTGGCAGGGGAGCCAGGGAAGGCTCTCTCTTGGCTAAAACGACGAAAAATCAGCAACACAGTACCCCCAGGAAAAACCAGAGAAAAGACACGGACCATCAGGTATCAACCCCCTTCCCCTTTCTACCGCCTCTCCCTCTGATGTTAGAGAGGGAGACCCTCGGTCCGTGCTGGGAGTCCCCAGAAGCTCAAGGCCCAAGGACGGCCTCAGAAGCGACTGTGGTCCCAGGTTCCAATGCCAGGTTCACCACTTGTCTGCTCTTGTGCCTTTGGATAAGAGATAAGGCTTCTTGGAGCCTCATTTTCCTTATTTGTAAAAGTATAGATAACCATACGTGTCGGATTGGGGTGTTGTGAGACTCAATGAGGGGGCGTGTGAATCATATGGCACATGGCAAGCACTTGATAAACTCCCAGGTTCCAGGGTGGGTTTTTTTTGGCTGCACTGTGCAGCTTATAGGATCTTAGATCTTCCACCAAGGATAACACCCATGTCCCCTCCAGGGGAAGTGCTGAGTCTTAACCACTGGACCACCAGGGAATTCCCCCTGTCCCCCCAGTACTGTTTAAAAGCTACTGGAATGGAGGATCTCACCCCAGCTGTCTCAACAATGTAACTTTTCTCATGCAGATCTTGCAAGTGTGTCATTCTCCATTGGAAGTATTAAGAGATGACTGGTTCTCACTTGTTATGTGACCTAAAGCAAGTGGCTTGCTTTCTCTGGGCCTGAGTCTCCCATGTTATAAGAAACAGTTACTTGGACTAGATCAGTGGCTTTTACATTTTTCTTTAAAAGCAGTAGAACCATTGTTTGGCGAAAGCAAAACCTTATGCTAATCCCACATCAACCAACTAAAAGTGAAACTCTGTGGGTGAAGAAAGATGGGCCGGGTTTTACCTCGAAAAGACTTCCACCAAATAGTTTGAAACTTATAAGACTAAAAGGTCTCCAAGGGCCCTCTAGTTTCCTCACCCCACCCACATCACACAGAAAGTTAAAAGAACACTGACTCAGGGACCTGGAAGCCAGAGTCAGGGCTGAGCTGGGCCTACCGGGCGTTATACCCTGCAAGATGCAGGCAGGATCCTTTATCTGTCCCGGAGGGAGGCAGGACCCAGGGCTCTTTCCTTGCACTTCCAGCCTCCTCAGAGCTGCTGGCCCAGCTGGTTGCCAGGAGACAGGAGTAAGCCAGCCTGGGCCCATGGTGCCCTCCTCACTAGGCTGGTTCATCCAGACTGGCCCTTGGCCTGTAAAAACCTGGCTAGAGACGGAGTTCCCTCTGACAAAGTCCTCAACCCAGTTTTGGAGACCCCCAAAGCTGCTGGGGAAGAAGAGAAAGAGCTAGTTACCACCCCAGCCGAAGGCCCGATAGTCAGGCTAGAAAGAGCTGTCCTTGAAGTCTCACCCTGGGACACATCTTTCTCCATAGAGCACATTAGTCAGGAAGCCTGTGGCTCCCACTTGAGGCCAAACGTGCTCTCTCTAAGTGTTAGTTTCTTAATCTGGCACAGGAAGTTTCCCTGCGGGCCACCTACTACTTGCTATGCCATGCCATATACTATACTATACTATACTATATACTACGGGGCTTCCCTGATAGCTCAGTTGTTAAAGAATCCGCCTCCAATTCAGGAGACCCCAGTTTGATTCCTGGGTTGGGCAGATCCGCTGGAGAAGGGATAGGCTACCCACTCCAGTATTCTTGGGCTTCCTTTGTGGCTCAACTGGTAAAGAATCTGCTTGCAATGCAGAAGACCGGGATTCGATCCCTGGGTGAGGAAGATCCCCTGGAGAAAGGAGTGACTACCCACTCCAGTATTCTGGCCTGAGAAATCCCATGAACAGAGGAGACTGGCTGGTTACGGTCCATGGGGTTGCAAAGGGTTGGACACGACTGAAGGACTAACACACACACCATCTACCACTGGGAACCGTGCAAACAAACATTTTACATCCGCCAAGTTATTTTAGACTCTATTTTTCACGAAGTTATTACACCAACCCAAAGAGGTAGCATGATGGCTGTTTGCTGACATGAAAACTGAGGCTGGAAAGCGTCTCAGCCAAGGTCACCAGGCTGCCAGGTGACAGCAGGAGGAGGGGAAGCCAGTCCAGCTCAAAGGAGCCTTTGGGCTTAAAAGGGAAGTTTTCACGGGAAGTTTAACTTTTAATAATTAACATCCCAGGTGCCAAACCCAGGCTGGGAAAGTGCTTTGTAAATAGAAAAGGATTTACAGCAAGTGAACGACTCAACATCTATTATTTTTTGAGCCTCTGATATGCAATTCTTGCTCTCGGTCCGCCAAGCTGCACACATAGTTAGAGCCACCTCTAAGGGAAAGGGTCATCCTTCAAGGCCCCAGGACACCCAGTGGCTGCAGGAAGGGGTATCAAATCGCCTAACGGGCTAGAGCAGGGGTTCCCAACCCCTGGGCTGGTACTGGTCAGTGGCCTACTAGGAACCCAGCTGCACAGCAGGAGGCGAGCAGCAGGTGAGCAATCGAAGTTTCATCTGCCCGTATCACTCGTAATTAGCATCTGAACCATCGTCACCCCTACCCCATCCGGTCGGTGGAGAAACTGTCTTCCATGAAACTGGTGCCTGCTGCCAAAAAGGTCGGGGACCACTGGACCAGAGGCATCCTTGCTTCAGCACTATCCCTGCCCAAGCCCTCTCCCCTTTTGAGGTATCTTGCGGGAAGCCCAGGACCTTACCTGCCAGCACCTCTGTCCTCTCAAAGATGTTGCCGCCCTGGGCTGTGCTAGACATGGACACCTTGTTGGACACATCCTCATCCCCATCAAAAGGGGACGACCTCTTGGGGATAACTTCATTCTCCTCCAGTTCCTTGGGTTCGGTGGGAACTCCGCTCCCTGTCTTCTCAGGGATGTGGTTATCTATAGGGACCTAGATGGTGGAAAGGAGAAGAGACCAACACTCAGTGTGGTTTGTAGGGAGGGGGATCCAAGGCAGCGGGTAGGGACATTCAGCTGGGCGGGGAATGGTTCTGCCTCTTGCCAGCCAAACCACGTGGTCCTAGAGCAGACGTCAGCAACCACCCCTCGTCAACCACGCTGTCAAATCCTTACCCTCAACTTTTCTTATGTGTGTTAGTCGCTCAGTTGTGTCTGACTGTTTGCGACTCCATGGACTGCAGCCCACCAGGCTCTTCTGTCCATGGGATGCTCCAAGCAAGAATACTGGAGTGGGTTGCCATTCCCTTCTCCAGGGGATTTTCCCGACCCAGGGATTGAACCTGGGTTTCCTGCATTGCAGGCAGATGCTTTACAATCTGAATCACCAGGGAAGCCCAACTTTTCCAGTAAATCTATCCCCAGTGGGGAATGAATGATGTGACCAAGGGCACAGGGAAGCAGGTGTTCTAGAGTAATATCCTGGAGGGTGTTCTAGAGTAATATTCTGGAGGGTGGTTTGGCAAAACTGTAGGAACAGTTTGCCCTTCAGTGCAGCAGTTTGCCTCTGGGACTCTGTCCTAAGGAGCTAATCAGAGATTTGTGTAAAAGATGCTTGTTATACTGTTGTTGTAGGATGTCAAAAAAAATGATAAACCACTTTTCCATAGGTGAGGGCAACTGGGTGAACTCTGATTATGAAGGTTATAAAAATGAATAGGAGAAACAGTGAGTTACGTGGGGAAATATTCATGATCACGGGAAAGTAAGTGAAAAACGTAAGTGAAAAAATGCAGTACATAGAATGGTATGTGTAACTTGATATTAACGTTGGGAAATACCTAGAAATGCACACAAAAATGAGGCTGGAAGGACTTCCTTGGTGGTCCAGTGGTTATGATTCTGAGCTCCCAAGGCAGGGGGCCCCGAGCGTGACCCCTGGTCAGGGAGCTAGATCCTACCTACTGCAACTAAAAATCCTGCATGATCCCAAGTACCACAACCGGGATCCAGCGCAGTCAGATAAGTAAATGAAATAAAAATTTAAAAAGCAAAAGAGACTGGAAACACATGCAAGTGTTTATCACTCTGTGATTATCCCTACAGAGCAGAAGGTCTACCTGTGACCCTTAGCTGTGCCTGTCCCAAGAGTTCAGGGCCACCGATAAAAGCCTTCTTGAAGAATGAGGTCAGATTCAAATTTATTCTGCTTCTCTCAACAGGTGCTGAGAAAAGGAGAGGCCCAAGTGTGGAGCTACTTACCAAGGGGTGCATCACTTCTGGGAAGATCCGGATGTCCTCTGAGTCATCTGTAACGTCAGAAAGGCCATGTGAATGTGAAGTCGGTCACCCCCAGGTTGATGACCCCTACAGCCATGGCTGGTTCGAGTTCTAATTCACAATTGGCCCCCAAATGCTCAACAGGTGATAAGCATGTGTCCAGCATATGTGCGGCAGGTGATCATTCCCACCCCAGCCTCGGTCATCTCCTCTGTAAAATGGAGCCCCTGAGACCTGCCTCCCTGGTTCTTTCGTGTGAATGTTGAAGTGGTCACTGGGCAGGCGCTCTGTCAGCTCTAAACCCTTGCTCCACATAGATCCCAGGACCAAAAACATCATCCAGGAGAGGTAGGAAATGCAGGATTTCAGGGGCCACTAAATCAAAATCTGGATTTTAACAAGATTCCCAGGGGATTCATTTGAGAAGACTCTAGATTGCAACAGTAAATATTAGAAATTCCAATATGAATGTATTTACTCAGAATGTGGTAAGTGCCCAGGGCTTTTAACTCAGTCTAATCTCCCCAACATATACAGTTGTTTCTATTCTCATGTTACAGATTAGGACAGAGGCACAGAGGTCACAGAGCGGCAGTTTGAACTCAGGATTATGTGACTCCAGAACTCAAACTTCAAATTGTTACACCACCCCACACAGAGGAGGGAGGCTTTTCAGTAGCTCTGTCTAGCCTGGCAGCCAGGGCCAGGAGGTGACCAAGAAAGACGCGGACCCTGGCCCTGCCCCAGGAGGCCCCTTCACCGATTCCCAATCCCATCCTTGCAGAAGCAGGGGTTGGTTCTCGGTTCCCACCCACAGCTCTCCCCACCTTGCCCCCAGGCTCCTGAGCGCTCTCTTTGCTTTTCAAAGGAAGGAAAACAGGCCACAGTTCAGTTCTCCTCCCAACCCCACTCCCACCCAATCCCGTCCAAAGGCGGACAGGTTCAGACTGGTTTTCTACTACAAATGGACTTGGAGCAAGAAACCATTCGCCTGGAAAGGGTCTCAGGGATGGGTTGATCTGGTTACTTTTGTTCCCCCCATCTTTTTTTTAATGGGGAGGGGCACAATAGAAAATTCAAGCCCCGAAGTGGGGTCACCCTTGTAAAAGACAAGTTCTCTGCAGCTTTGAGCCCCAGGCCGGCCCCCTACTTCCTCCGTACCTAGATCTCCAGAGCCAGACAGCTCAAAGTCATCGGATTCCTGCCCGGGCCCCCCGATGTCCTCGTCATCAGGTAAGTCTCCGGAAAAGTATCGGCCTTCCAGGAGGTCTTGAGGGTCTATGACCTCAGTTTCTCGGATCTAGGGTGAAAACAGGAGACACATTAACCAGTCGCTCCCCCTGCCAATGCTCTTTAGCAGCCCTTGAGCCCCGCCAGACAGTGAAGCGAGTGCTCAGGAACGGGAGTTGGGGTGCTGGAAGGGCATCAGGCTAGAGCCTAACTTGCTGTGTGACCTTAGACAAAACCCTTTCCCATTCTGGGCTAATTAAAATAATGAAGGTGAGATCATCAGAATATAAATATACTAGGTACCCTATACTGAGCACTTGCTATAGGCCAGGACCTGCTCTTAATAACTCTAAAGACCAGTCTTCACCTCTATTTTACAACCGAGGAAACTGGGCCCTGAAGACATTAAGTCATTTTCTTTGGGTGACTCGTGGGAGCAGACGGAGTGAAGCCTGACTTCAGAGCCAGCGTTCCCAGTCCACGCTCCGGGGTGCTCTGATGCTGTCACTGCTGATTCACCCACGGCAGGGAGAGGGCTGCTGGCTCTGGTTTTGCCCTGACCCGGACATCTTTCCCAGCTGAGTCAGACCAGGCTGGGACAGGCAGGGCTGGCTCACTCACGTCCCAGGACAGCCTCGGGTCAGGGCGCTGCCCGGAACCTGGTGAGTCAAGTGTACGTGAGCACACTCGTGTCTTCAGCCTTCCATACATCTCCCACGGAGCGGTTCTGCAGCCATGCAGTGCGGAGCCCCGTCCTTGCTCTCACGGACTATCTACTCCAGTACCCCTAAGCACCCCTCCGCTGCCACGAATGGGGGCCCCAGCCGTCCCCAGCTAGAATCTCAGGTCCACCGCCACTGAGAAGCTTTCACAAGGAAAGCATGAAAGATCCAGGAAGGCAGAGAGCTGGCCCGGGACCTGCAGAACATCAGCCACCCTGCTCCCAAACCCGCAAATTCAGCTGAGGGGAAAACAAAGCTCCTTCTAGAGAGTCAGAAATACTTGGGATTCACACCACCCTCCCAGCTAGCTTCTGGGCTGAGGCTTTGTCTGTCCACAAGAACAGCAGCCCCGGGGCAAAGTTCATTCTTTCACTAATGAACTCAAATATTCAAGTGCCTACCATTTCCCAGAAGAGTCAGGGTGGCGAATAAGGTCAATACAAACCCCTTGCCCCAAACATTCTTCTCCCCCACCAACCCCCTAACTGCAGGAGGTGTGGAGAGGGGTGGGGTCTGCTCAGAACCGCGGAACACCAGCTGGAGGCCAGGGAGGTCCTGCCCTCCCATTTCACAGAAAGGGAAAGAATCTAAGCCCTCCTACAGCGACTTGCCTAAGGTCACACGGTGAGTCAGCTACACACTCAGAAAAGAGGCCAGGCTCTGCTTCTGACTGCCCCACGCTGTCCTCCGCCCAGCAGGGACCTGCCAGGGACACAGAGCGGGCCTGGAAAGGCACATCTGTCCCTAAGACAAGGTTACCCTCTGTGGGAGAGGCCCAGGCTTCCGGGGAGAGGTGGGTGGAAGCAGACTCTTGGGTCTCCTTCCACCCCGTCTGTCTGTCTGTCTGTGTGGGGCAGCTGGATTCCCACGAGGGAGGTCAGGCTGAGAGCGAGATTTCTCCCCTCCCACCATGGAAGGGAGAATCTCCGCTGAACGCCTGGTACACGTGGGAGTGGGGAGCGAGAAGGGGTTAAGCCCTGGTGAAGGATGACTTCATGACTCGGGAATCAGGAGCTGGGGAGCCGCTGGCGCTGGAATTCCAGCCCCCGCACAGCCCCGCGCCTGTGGCTCTAGTCTGGCAGCTCCAGAAGGTGGCTCCTCTGTGGTTGCGCAAGCTGCCTGCACCTAGGGCGGGGTCCCTGTGCTCCCACCCGCAGCTCCTGCTTCAAATTCCCCAGGGGAGGTGGTAAGAGTGGGGGGCAGAATCGGAAACATCAGGATCTAGGCAGCTTACCAAACTAAGCACTTAGCTTGAAGCAGGTCCTCCTCATAGCTCTTATTTGCTGAAACACTGGGGAGAGAGGGGGTTGGGGGGATGCTCAGAAAATTGAAGTAACTCGCTCAAGATCACCCAGGCAGAAAGTGGCCCCTCTGGACCGGAACCCAGGCATAGGTCACCCGAGCCTTCAGCCACATACAGATCAACACACCCATAAACACACTGGCACACGGAGTGTCCGCCTACCTCGGCCAGGATGGAGCCTTGTCAGATGGCGGTCAAACTCAGCCCAGGAGGTAAAGAGGCAGTTTGGCCACTTGCATATGGAGACTGGAGACCAGCCAGAGCTCCAAGGACTCAAGACGGGGGCTGGAGTCTCGACACTGGGCTATTTCAGGCTGGGCCCTTCCCCTACCTCCCCATCCCCAAGAGCCATGGCTGTTTATTTATGGATCCTGCCTTTCTCTTAGTGGGTGAAAGTACAGAGGAGTGTTTCAAAACCACCCCTGGGATTAGCACATTGATCGGCTGTGATTGGTAGTGGCTATCTCTGTTTACATCAGGAAATGAAGACCAAGTCAGAACAAAACTTGGACTGAAACCTAGATCGATTCCCAGTTCAGCCACCTTGGGGGTCACCGGGTCATCCCTAACTCTTCATTATTTTAAATCTATTTTTTAATTGGGGAAAATTGCTTCACAATGTTGTGCTGGTTTCTGCCATCCAACAATGCGAATCAGCCATAATTATACATATATCTTCTCCCTCTGAGTCTCCCTCCTCTCCCCAATTACAACCCTTCATTTTTATACCAGGTTCTTGGAGAGCATAAATGACTTAAGGTCACGCCAAGAATGGTTCAGATCCTGTCAGATCTAGTCACACAAGGATTAGATGCCATTGGGTACCCATCCTGGCTCTAAAAGCACAGGGCTTGGGACCTCCCTGGTGGTCCATTGCTTCCACTGCAGGGGGCACCGGTTTGATCCTTGGTCAGGAAGAAAGATCCTGCATGCCTCGCGGCTCGCTAATAAATAAAATCAATCCTTCTCCAAGTCTAGAAGTGGTCCTGCTCTGCCCAAGACCCCTGACAAGAGAGAAATTCCCAAGAGTGCAGGAGCCCTAAGACTACGCCAGCAAGGTGAAACCATGCTCCCTGGGATTGTGGGCAAGCGTCCCTTTACCTGTGTGTGTGGGGAGGCTATGTGCTAACAGCCCTCCCTTCCTCCACCCTCTTTTCAGACTAGGCCCATTCAGTCTGGGGTGACTTTGAAGAACCAGGCCACCCAGCAGCCAGGCTCCACCCTGACCAGAAAGGGACCCCACCCTGCTCTTGGCTCGCCCCATCGTGACCTGGGGAGGGGTGTCCACACGTGGTGCACGCACAGGCACCCTCTCTGGGCCTTCAGGGCGCTCTGTATCTTTGTCTTACTCGTGCACACACAACAGCAGTCAAGAACTGAATCAGCAGACCCTGGTGAGCACCTGGACGCTTCCACAGACTCTCCATAGAAAAGAAGAAGGGTAGGGATTTCCCCGGTGGTCCAGTGGCTAAGACTCCACGCTCCCAATGCAGGGGGCTCAGGTTCAATCCCTGGTCAGGGAACTTTATGTCACAACTCAAGAGTTGGCATGCCACAACTAAAGAAAGATCCTGCAGGACACAGCAAAGATTGAAGATCCCACATGCCACAACTAATGGCGGATGCAGCCAAATAAACAAAAAAAAGGGTAGGTGTATTTTGTGCTGTTGAGACTAACGCCTACCAACAGAAGATAGCTGAGGCCCTAGCCCAACCATCTCATTTTATTACCCAGCAAACAGATGAAAAGATAAGCACCCTTGCCAAGGTCACCGAAGCAGAACTGGACTTAGAACCTGGGTCTCTTAAAAAAAACAACATTAAAAGAACCTAGGTCTCTGGGCTCCGAGGCTAGACTTGTCTTCCTTTCCCACTTCTAGGTCTTCTCTAGAAGTCCTACTCATAGACACACAACAGAAATCAACATCTGAACAAGCAGGCCCTGGTGGGCACCTGGGGTTGGGGCTGGATGCTTTCCGGTAGAGGTTTCAGGGCATGGCAAACCACTCCAGTATTCTTGCCTGGAGAATCCCATGGACAGAGGAGCCTGGTGGGCTATAGTCCATGGGGTCGCAAAAGAGTCCGACACAACTGAAGTGACTGATCACGCACGCAGAGGTCTCAACAAGTCCATGGGCAGCTGTGGCCACTCCAGCTGTAACCCCCATCCAGTCCTGAGGTGATGGGCATGAAGCGAGAAAAGTCACCGACCCTACTGCAAAGCCTTACAGCTTCAGTCCCCCGGGAGAAGCACGGGGGCTGGGGTCCTCAACATGCTGGGCACCACGCTGGGCTTCCTCCGTCCGAGCTCATTTGATTGGCACAACAGCCTGGCGAGGTGCTCTACCTGTGTGGCCGGAAAGTGACTTTCCCTTGAGTCACTTGTGTGAAGTCACTCAGCTAGGAAACAAACAGACCTGTGATTCAAACAGATCTTTCTCGAGACTCAGTCTTCGCCAGAGCCAGACTTCTCACTGCACCCACGCTACCCCTCTCCACCCCATCGCCACCATCCACAGCACCCGCTGCCAGGCCAGGGCTCCAGGGCACCCCTTCCCTTGGCCAGGGAGTCAACAGAGGTAAAAGTGATATTGCTCAAACAAAAGAAGAGAAACTTTGGCTGGGGCACTGGGGAGAAGTTCAGGGTCAGAGCTTGCTTAACTGTGAACTGGTGGGAGGCAAAGGGAGGGGAGTCTCCCCCTGCCTGTCTCTTCCCCAGGGGAGGAAGTGACCCCCAGGGGTCAGGGACATGCTTCTTCTGGGGCAGGGGGTGAGATGAGAAGGACAACTGGGCAAGGTAAATTCTGGAAGAAGTAGGAATGCTGAGGACCCTGGGCATTAACTACTGAACGCAGCAGAGGGGTCCTGGCAGGAGATCCCCAGAAGGGGCCACTGATAAGGCATGGCAGTCCTCCCCCACCCTCCTTCAGAACGGTTAGATGTCCCCCGGAATGAGCAAAACCTGGCTGCCTCAATCTGGACTCAGCATCCTGGCAGAAATGGAAAGATCTATCACCAGCCTGGGGACCTGTAAAAGCAGCTCCAATAGCAACCACAGCCCTGCTGCTCCCTCATGATACGAGCCTGGGCGTTTATTTCACATCGTGAAGCCTCAGTTTCCTCTTTGTCACCAAGGCTATTAAGTACCACCTTGCAGGGGATGAGATGAAGTGAAATGCATTAGGGGTATGCAAGGGACCCAGCACATGGCCCGGTACACAGCAGGTGCTCAATGAGTAGCAGCTATTATTAACCCCCATCTGCCTTCCTTCCAGCTGAGGGGATTAGTGCTCAAAGGGTCAGAGACTTGAGAAAAGTCATACAAGTAGTTGCATTGCTAGAAAGAGGGTGGTGGGTGGACGGGGAGGTGCTTTGCAAACTGTGAAGGGACATGCCCTATAAAACGTTATTTCTTGTGCTTCTGAAATCAGAGACCTATCAACAGCCAATCAGGCCCCTTGAGGATGTGGAAGAGAGGAAGGTCCAGAGATGAGCAGAGATCTGTGCAAGCTCCCACAGCCTGGAGCACCTGTTCTAAGCAGGGAGAGGCAGAGGAGAAAACACTGTACTTTTCCGAAAAAGAAAATGGCAGTGACCAGAGACGCTTGAAACTCAGCTGAGCCCCTGAGTCCCCAGAGTATTTCCCAACCTGCCTAAGTATCTAGGAGACCCGAAGACAACCACCCACCACCAATACAGGATCTGGTGTGATGGTCCGGGAAGGGTTAAGCCAGGTCTGGGGATGGGAGTGGGGGTGGGGCGGGGTTCGAATGTCTGCCCTGCCCACTCCAAGGTCGGGTTACTCCAAACACAATCGCTCAGGAGAGAAGCCAGGCCTGGCACTGCCAGTGGCCTTTTCACCAATCCCCCCTCCCCCCACCCAGGGCAGCCCATTCCCAGAGCCAGGGCTCCAGGACGGAGGGACGCCAGCTGCTGGTGGGAAGGGTAAGGGTCAGGGAAGCTTCTAGAACCTCTGGACATCTTCCTGCTAGAGGCTAATGCCGGCATCCTTGTCACTAACAGCCTGATGATCTTGGGAGATTCCTTCTCGGGGCCTCGGTTTCCCCACCTATACAGGACGGTTCTCAAACAGACAAGCCTTCCTCTGTCTGCAGGCTTGGTAACCAAGCTGGGCACTGTTCCGATTACCGATGGAGACGGCCAGGGAGGGGGCTGGCTCCCTCAGGGGCCGAAGAGACAGAGGTGCATTGAGGCCGGGCTTGTAATCTAGCAGCGGATCCCAGGTCCCCGCTGGATCTGAAGGCGGCCTGTAAACAAGCCTCCCGTGTTCTCTAGAGCCAAGCTGATATCTCCTGTCTCGGCCAATTAGGTCCGCCCTGGGTGCTGGCTTCCTGCCCCTTCCCAGCCTCCCCACCGCCTCTCAGGGAAGCCACTGCTCCCGATCGGGTCAGCCTGTCCCACAGACATCTCCTGGCCAGGCTTCCCCAGGGCCAGGAGTGTCCCAGCCGTTGGTCACCCCTGCCCCCACACCCCGAGGCGGAGTAGTACAGCCAGTCCCCACAGGCCGGGCCCCCCCGAGTCACTCTTTCCACACATACCAGCCGATCCCTGCCTCCCCTTTCCATTACCCCAGGTGTCACCTGACTAGCAGCCCCTGCCACTGTGCCAGACAAAACTGGGGCAGCCGAGCTCGGGGCCCAAAGGAGGGGGAGGGGAGGTGCAAAGTGAGGCAGCGGGGAGGGGGCGCTGACTCCCAGGGCCGGACCCGGGGCGGGCCCCCAGAAGGCTGAAGCTGGAAAGAGCTGATCAGATCGCAGAGTGAGCTTCTGGGGACGCCTGGAGCAGGGAGGAAAAGTTCTGAACCCTAAGAATCACAACCACTGGTTCTTCTTTTTCAACCTGCACCCAGACACTGCCTCCCCAAGCCACCCAGGTGAAGAGCCCTTGTCTAGCTGCTAATAATAAACTAAACTTAAGCCAGGCCTTTACACAGAAGTTTGCCAAACGCCAGGGATGGCCTGGGAGTGACACACGTGCTTTCTAGAGGACGCTGGGGTTCACACCGGCCCAGTGACTTATTAACTAACTTGTGTGTCCCGGGCTGAGCCGCAGAGCTGGGTTTCTCTGTGAAACGTACCCATTTTCCAGTAATCTTGCCTCCCGGGGACAGGGCCCGGAGGGGATGCGCCCAAAGGTCACCCATGAGTTAATAACAAACCCGCCCAAGAAGTCAGGTTTATTGAACTCAGGGTTAAATTAGGCTCCAACTGTTGACACATACCTTCCCCAAGCTCCCTAGGCATCATGAGGTGAAAACATCTGAAAACTGGCTTTCCAGAACACTGTATCTTTTCTATTCACCATCACACCCCCTCCTCCGCCAAACACTGGGTGTTTTTTTTTTTTGCAATTCCCCTGGCCTCCGGACTGGAAACAACTCCGGCCCTCCTCTTACAGGACAAGGCTCCGCCAGGACTGAGCATGTCCCAGGAGGTTCCCAGCCCCCTGTCCCTTCTCCCTCCTGGCTGAAAATTGCTCAACAGGGGGGTTCCCACTGATCCCTGCAAGAGGGGTGGGGCAGTCAGAAACTGGTTCTTGTTTAAATATCAACCCATCCAGTAATTAGCAAGGCCCACTTCTAAGACAAACAAATAGATTTGGGCTCCGTCAGCCAGCCCCACCCTAGACTCCTCCCCACCCACCTTGCAGCTGTTGGGAGGAGGGGAGAGAGCTTTCCAAGGGGCCTCTGGGGGTGGGATCCTCAAAAGGAAAGGACCATCTGGCATCAAGGCGGCCTGGGCAAAGCTGGGAACCGTCGCTAAGAAGCCTCCCGTTTACCAGGCCAGATTCTAAGAGCATCAGTTGCAGCCCGGTTATCTCCAACAAGGCTCTCTACAAGCCCATTCTTACAGACCAGAGAGCTGAGGCCCCAAGCCATGGGGCTAGTAAGAGGGGTCCTTCACACGTCTGGAGTCAGGTCTACTTAACTCCAAATCAGTGTTCCAAAGCCCTCCGGCCAACAGCCAATCCCAAGAAGAGGGCATCAGAGAATCCTGGGGTCAAGTCAAATCTGGACTATACTTTGCTCCATAAACTCAGACCAATGGCAACCTCAGTTTTGCTTTAAGGCTGGGGGGCAGAGCACTACCCTCTCTGCAGAGGTCTATACTCTCTGCAGAGGTCTCTCTCTCTCTATATATTAAGTAATTAAAAAAAATTGGAAGTATAGTTGATTTACAATGTATTAATTTCTGCTGTACAGAAAACTGATTCAGTTAAACATATATATTCCGTTCCGTTCCGTTCAGTCGCTCAGTCGTGTCCGACTCTTTGCGACCCCGTGGACTGTAACCTACTAGGCTTCTCTGTCCGTGGGATTCTCCAGGCAAGAATACTGGAGTGGATTGCCATTTCCTTCTCCAGGGGATCTTCCCGACCCAGGGATCGAACCCGGGTCTCCCGCATTGGAGGCAGACGCTTTAACCTCTGAGCCACCAGGGAAGCCCCAAAACATATATATATATAATATTTTTAACATTCTTTTCCATTATGATTTATCACTGGATGTTGAACATAGTTCCCTGTGCTATACAGGAGGCTCTTATCGGTTATTCAAACTGTGTGATAGTTTGCACCTGCTAACCCCAAATTCCCAATCCATCCCATCCCCCCCTCCCTCTTGCCACCTTGGCAACCCCAAGTCTTGCAGAGGACAATTTGGAGAATTGGCTGAACTCTACCCTGTCAAAGTCCACAGCTGGGCGAGGCCCTGTGAGGGTCTGCGGCCTAGGGCTTGTATTTTCTGTATGTCTCTTCAAGGCCCTGGACACTGGCTTGACTATTCTTAACAGCCCCTAAAGGGGGTGCCAATTCCAACATCCCCAGGAGGCCGAAAGGAAATGGGGGTGACTCAGGCAGGCCAGCTATGGCTCTCCTCCAGTGACTCACAGAGCCCTGTCCAGCCCCTTCCCCCAATTTTAAGTAGTCACTTGAACATCACACCCACCAGTCTGGGAGGCCTAGGAGAGCTAGGAGCCAACTCCTCCCTAGAAGGAACTGGGGCACGAAGCCCAGCCTGGCTCCCCCCGTCCCTCATTCAGGCCGGCTCAGCACTCCAAGTCCTTGGAAAAGCCTTCTGTTTCCAGGAGCTGGCGATGGCAAGAGCTGAATGTCTCCACCACCCACCTCCCCAAAGTTGCTTCTCCCATAGGCTCTTTACCAAGGAGGCTGAGAAAGCGTTCCCTGTTCCCCACCAGAAAGGACCTACAAGAGGGTTTTGGTCCAACTTCCTCCTTCCAGAGTTGGGGACACTGAGACCCAGAAGGCATGGGTCCTCAAGGTCAACTAGTGATTCAGAAGGAGGGACCCAAGGCATCTGCCTTCAAAGCCAGCCAGCCTCCTCATGTGCAATGTTCTCCGAGGACCTGCAAATCAGACAGCCTGTGTGACCTGTCAGACCTGGTTCAGACCTTGGCACCCCCCTCCCTTTCTCTAAGCATCACTTTCCTGTAAAAGTGAAGCCAATGATACCTACCTCACAGTATCACGGGGAGGCATCTGTATCGGTAATAAACAACCTCAGTGCGCCTTTTAGCATGAAGTTACAAGAACACATTTATTTGTTCATTCATACAGACATTTCCGGGCCAGGTATTTCACTGAAAATCCACAGAGCAGAGTTCCTGTGTGCGTGGGTGGAAGGTGGGTAGGGGATGAGGGCTCAGAATTTGATGGAAGATGTTAATGCTCCTTGTGAACCATAAGCCTCTTCAAGGGAATGAATGCCTTAGATGTCTTTATGGTTCCCACTGCCCTTTCAAAGAATAGGTACTTAATTATTAATAGACTATCCAAGCTGGAAAGGGCTGTCTATTCAGTTCAAATTCCATTTTACAGATGGGGGATGTCAACCCAGAGAGAGATAGAGAACCAATCTCACACCCTCCAAAGTAAGGCTCAAATAGTTTCCTATCATAGCTCTTTGAGCTTCTAAGAATTCCAAAAGGCTCTCTCTGGCCACTTAAGGGTCCTAGACCCCCCTGGGCTTCCGTTCCTACCCCCACTTCTGTGCAATCAAGGAGAAACCTCTCAAGAAGACCAGAAAGGTCTCTTAGCTGAAGTACAAGGGGTGGGTGGGGGGCACTTCCAGTACTGACTGGGCCAGGTGCCATGTCTATGCCCCTGGGCAGCAACACTGCTGGAGGGGGCGGGTGGTGGGGGTCCCGTGGTGGCTCCCAAAACAAGGCTGTCTTTAATTGGCCAAGGAGGGAGTGGCAGGAAGGTAGATCAGGGGAATGCTTCCAGCTGGACAGGAAGAACTGGTTTAGGCCTGCAAGCCCCGCCAAACACAGAAGAGGCCGTGGCTAGGGCTGGGTTCCCTTCCCAAAACCTGTGGCACCGAGGGGGACATGGTGGGTGGCAGGGGGCAGACCCAAAATTTGCCAAGTGGTCCCAACGGCACTATTGGAGGGGGACAACAGGACAGAGATTCTGATGGCCTGGGAGCTCTCTGCTACCCGAAGATGGTACCATTTTACCACTTGTAAAGTGGGCATAATATAATCCCCACATGCTAGGCCTTTTATGAGACTAAAACGCACCAGGACTTGGTCTATGGAGAGCACTCCATAAACGACCACTGTTATCAGCCCCACCCTTCTCCCTGGGCCTCAGTTTTCTCTGCAAAAAAAGGAAAGGGCTGACCACCAGATCATCTCTGTGGTCTAATCCAACCGTGACTAGGTCTGATTTTTCCATGTACAGCCCTGGGAGGAAAGGGACTGAGAGGGGAGATAAAAGGGGAAGCCCTGTGACCCAGTTCGAGGTGGAAGACCTTGTAACATTAGCCAGGAGGGGAGTGCTGAGGTCAGGGTGGGAGAGACGGACACCTCCCTCAGGAAGCAGCTGCCCAGGGCTCACTTCTCCTGCAGCTCAGGGGTCACCACCTGCCCTCCCCCAAACCACATCCTTCTGACTGCCCCCAGGGCACAGCTGCCTGCCTCTCTTGCCACCCCCCCCACCCCCCACCGCCTGCAGGCTTGGCAACCCCTGAGCCAAGACTGACATGTGACTGTCCATGCGGTGACCTTTCAACCTCCAGGGTCTTTTTCCCTTTCCCCAGTCCACCCAGGCCGGTGGGACGCCCCATGCCGTTCCTTCAGAAACCTCCACCACTGTGACACCAACACATCCTTCAGGGCCTAGTTCAGAGCGCTGCATGGGGGAGCAGCAGGCTTGGGTTCGAGTCCCGACTCAGCCATTCATCTTTTGACAAGCCTGCCCCTCTTAGTTTGGGGAGGTCATCACTTTACTTGGGGCCTCGGTTTCCTTCTCCCTCTGAATTCTCGGTGGCTGGCCGGCCCCAAATCTTTATCTTTTCTTTATCTATTCTAAACTAGTTTTTAGGGATGGCACACAACTGCAGCCACAGAGTAGCAACAGACTACACATCAAGATAGGAGCAAAAGATTAAAAAAGGGACGTGGAGGCCTGGCTGCCTAATTTGCATCTGACTCAGCCCCTTATCAGCTGTGTGACCTTGGGCAGGTTGGTTAACCTCTCTAGCCTCAGGACCAGTTTAAAACAGTAAACACAAGGGCTGAACTAAACTAGTTGATAGAGCCATTACAACAGGAGGCCTGGCTGCCTAATTTGCATCTGACTCAGCCCCTTATCAGCTGTGTGACCTTGGGCAGGTTGGTTAACCTCTCTAGCCTCAGGACCAGTTTAAAACAGTAAACACAAGGGCTGAACTAAACTAGTTGATAGAGCCATTACAACAGCTATCAGAAAGCTATTAGAACAGTTCCATAAGCACTGAAGGCTTGCTGTCATCACTCAGGGCTGCAACTGTTATCTGGGGGGTGGCGAGGAAGGGGTCCTGGGGAGGGGAGGTGGGGTATAGCTCAGGGTCTCAAATGAAGCCTGCCAGGCAGAAAGGACTTATTCTAAGTCATCCCAGAGAAATGGGAGCCCCACTGAGAACTGATATTAAGATTAAACGCCACTTGCTCTTCCCAAAACAGAGGTTTAAGGGTATCAAAGGGGCCAGGCTTGCTGGGGGGCAGGGTCAGCCTGCCTCTCAGAAATTTCTGTGGCCCAGTTTCCCAGAGGAGAGGGCCTCCCTCCTTCCCAACTGACTGCTGGGATGAATGGAGCTTCTGGTGGGCCCAGGGCTTTGGACACTATGACAGGGACCTCTAAGTGGGGAGACCAGTAAAGGACCAGTAAGGAGGTTATTCAGGGCTCACAGAGACCTTATCTTCCCTGAGTGCCCCTTCACTCCACCCAAAGGTGAGTGCTTTGGGTTTCCCCAGCGGTCAGATCGGTGGAAATAAACGCTCTTCTGGCAGAAAGCGGAGGCTCAGCTCCTGGCGCAGTTCTCAGCCTACACAGTTGCTCCAGTCTGCCCCGGAAAGATCAGAGTCCCAACTTTGTACCGACCCTACAGAAGCACTGCTCACCTCCCATCCCAGTCCCCCAGACGCTTTGGGACTCAGAAGAGGACAGGGCCTTGCCCAAAGTCATAAGCCAGCGGCAGGGCTGCGGCCAAACCTGAGGTCAGGGCTCAGTCCTCTACGCCGGTGCGTGAAACAAGGCCCCTCAGAACCCTGCACCCCTCCCCCTTCCGAGTACACGCCGCCCCGCTTCATGTCGAGGCCATCTCGGATTCTGGAGGGCGCAGAGCGGGGTCAGGGCGCGAGCCTGCCCTGGGATCACCGGGGAAGGGGCGAGAGGGTGAGGGGAGGCGAGAAGCGCAACAGGCTGGGGGCGCACCGTGCGCGGAGGGGTCACCCCGCACCCCCCAGCCCCGGAGCCTCCCTGGGAGCCCAGGGCAAAGTTTCCAACAAAGTTTCCCTGGTCTAGTTGGGGACGGCACACTCCCCCGATTGCCCGCCCCTGGACCCCACCGTAGGATCCCAGAACAAAGACGATACCGGTCCGCCCCCCGGCCCCCCTCGGGGATCTCCAAGCACCTACCGACTCGGCGGCGGTGGCGGGGACGCCCACGAGGAGCAGCAGCAGCGCGAGCAGGCGGGCGGGGGCCATCGTACCACGGTCCGCAGAGGGCGCGCAGGCGGGTGGCCAGGGCTGGCGCGCGTCCCTTCTTATAGGCGGTGATCGGCCCCGCCCCCGGCCCCGCCCCGGCCCGCCCCCGCTGCCCGCAACCGCCCGGAATTCCCCCGCGAAAGCTGAGCCTCCGGGGTGCTGCTCCTACCCGCCCCGCTGGAAACCCGAGGGACCGGCCCCGTGGGCGCGGGCCGCTCAGTCCATCCAGTCTCTGGCCTCCAGCACCCCCGATCCCCGATCCCCTGCTAGGCAGGTGACCCGAGAGTGCTGTGCATAAACCCATTTTACAGTTAGGGAAACTGAGGCCCATAGACCGGAAGGACTTGCCCAGGGCCGTGAATTTAGATCAGCGCCCTTCCAGATGGGTACATTCCCCTCCGAGAATGGGCAACAATCGCCGGCTGTTTTCAGACTGGAGTCAGCAGGCACTTTTATGTAAAGAGCTAAATGTTTTAGACCCGGATGGTCTCTGTCACAATTACTCAAACTCTAGCTTTGCAGCGCAAAGACAACCTTAAATACTTAAAGGAAAGAGAGTGGCTGTGTCCTGATTAAACTGGACTCTGAAATTTGAATTTCATATAATTTTCAGGTGTCATGAGATAGGATTCTTTTGATTTTTTTTTCTTTCCCAACCATTTAAATATGTAAAAGCATTCTTTAAAAAAAAAAAAAAAGGTTCATTTTTATTTATTTATTTGCACACGCTGGGTCTTGGTTGCAGCTCACAGGATCTTTAGTTGTGGCAAGCAAACTCTTGCCTGCACCATGCGGGATCTAGTTCTCTGACCAGGGATGGAACCCAGGCCCCCTGCATTGGGAGTTCAGAGTCTTAGCGGCTGGACCACCAGGCAGGTCCGTGTAAAAGCATTCTTATTGGGCTGAGCATAAACAAGCTAGGGGTGAGCTTGTGGGTCTTAGGGTGGCTGACCTTTGTTTTAAGGAATTTGTTTTCTTGATATTGAACTTCCTAAAAAGTTTGACCTCTTTGAGAGCTGTTTGGCAAGTTCATCTT
This sequence comes from Cephalophus harveyi, assembly GCA_006410635.1. NCBI lineage: Eukaryota > Metazoa > Chordata > Mammalia > Artiodactyla > Bovidae > Cephalophus > Cephalophus harveyi. Next base: position 99,135 of record SJYT01021614.1, read on the forward strand.
TTTAAAAAACTATTTACTCGCTTGGCTGTGCAAGGTCCCAGTTGTGGCATGCAAAATCTTTAGTTGTGGCATGTGAGCTCTTGTGTGTTACCTGCTCAGTTGTGTTCGACTCTTTGGGATGCTGTGGATTTCATTGAGGCGTATGGGATCTAGTTTCTGACCAGGGATCAAATCCAGCATCCCTGCACTGGGAGCTAGGAGTCTTAGCCACTGGACTACCAGGAAAGTCTCTGGCAAGTTTATCTTAATTCTCAGATCCCACCTTTTGTATAAGACAGTTTCATGTTCACATTACCCTCTGCATATCCTCCTTATTTCTATGTGTGTGTGTGTGTGTGTGTGTGTGTGTGTGTGTGAGGAAGGGTTTGGTAAAATCCTCTGAGGTCCCAAGTACAAGTACTGTTGGAATTATTAGGGGGAAGGTCAACTAAGGTCCGTCTAGTCAAGGCTATGGTTTTTCCAGTAGTCATGTATGGATGTGAGAGTTGGACTGTGAAGAAGGCTGAGCGCCGAGGAATTGATGCTTTTGAACTGTGGTGTTGGAGAAGACTCTTGAGAGTCCCTTGGACTGCAAGGAGATCCAACCAGTCCATTCTGAAGGAGATCAGCCCTGGGATTTCTTTGGAAAGAATGATGCTAAAGCTGAAACTCCAGTACTTTGGCCACCTCATGTGAAGAGTTGACCCATTGGAAAAGACTCTGATGCTGGGAGGGATTGGGGGCAGGAGGAGAAGGGGACGACCGAGGATGAGATGGCTGGATGGCATCACTGACTCAATGGACGTGAATCTGAGTGAACTCTGGGAGTTGGTGATGGACAGGGAGGCCTGGTGTGCTGCGATTCATGGGGTCGCAAAGAGTCGGACACGACTGAGCGACTGAACTGAACTGATCATAAGACAAAGTGCCAAGGGTGATGTATACATACATACATATTTGTATACATATATACACATATATTGGAGAAGGCAATGGCACCCCACTCCAATACTCTTGCCTGGAAAATCCCATGGACGGAGGAGTCTGGTAGGCTGCAGTCCATGGGGTCGCGAAGAGTCGAACACGACTGAACAACTTCACTTTCACTTTTCACTTCACATTGGAGAAGGAAATGGCAACCCACTTCAGTGTTCTTGCCTGGAGAATCCCAGGGATGGCGGAGCCTGGTGGGCTGCCGTCTATGGGGTCTCACAGAGTTGGACATGACCGAAGCGACTTAGCAGCAGCATACACATATGTATGGCATATGTGACTTCCCAGGTGGCGCTACTGGTAAAGAACCTGCCTGCCAGTGCAGGAGACATAAGAGACATGGGTTGAATCCCTGGGTGGGGAAGATCCCCTGGAGGAGGGCATGGCAACCTATTCCATTATTCTTGCCTGGAGAATCTCACAAGGTCGCAAAGAGTAGGGCACGACCAAAGCAACTTGGCACACACACCTATGGCATGTATTTATATCTTTATGGCATATATATATATATCTCCCATAAAGATATACGTACATATACTACATATATATCTTTCTTTCCAAGACTGAAGCATGGCTTCAGAAGCAGAGTATTTGGCCCCTGTTGGCATATAATGGACTTCCCTGGTGTCTCAGACAGTAAAGCGTCTGCCTACAATGCAGGAGACCCGGGTTTGATCCCTGGGTCGGGAAGATCCCCTGGAGAAGGAAATGGCAACCCACTCCTGTATTCTTGCCTGGAAAATCCCATGGACGGAGGAGCCTGGTTGGCTACTGTCCATGGGGTCTCAAAGAGTCGGACATGACTAAGCAACTTCATTTCTTATAATGAATTGATATACTTTGTGGAGAGTTGGGAATAACTTCCTCTTTTCCATCCCTTAATTATTATCAAAGGATGAAAAATCTTTTTGAAGCAGAGAGTAAAGTAAGCTTCCAATGCAGACCATGTTTTTCTCTACAGATTTAAAGACCAGCAATTATTTTCAGCTTTTCTCAATATTCTTTCTTAGGATTTGGAAATAAACCAGGAAAATAAATGACTTTTATGTCAGAATAAAATCTGTTTGCAAGTCAGATGGGTTTTGCAATCCTTGATTTCCACAGAATGGAAGGATAAGGTCTAATCTAGTCGTCAGTAGACAGATCATTAAAAATAATTTTTTCACTATGCAATTTCAGTTACCTGTCATCACATTGCTCTAACAACACTGCTTTTGTTCCCACCATCTTCATTAAGTTGAAGGTTTCTAAGCACTTACTGCCAGCCCTGTGCTGGTAAACGTGTAAAAATACCTTGGGGAAGGTGGGAAGACCTAACTTGCACCATTTGCCAATTTCTATGGTGTAAATACTACTACCCCTGGGCTGATTTCAAGCAACCAAGGTGATATCACTGAGTTGGTGACAGATAAGCAGTATTTCCACCACACAAATACAATAGAGGCAGATAATATCAAGAGTGTAGATAACAGTAAAATGTAGGGAAATAATTAGTAAGTGATGAGTGTGCTGAGTACTTATTTCCTTTAACACAGATAATTTAATTGCAAGTTCATATAATTTAGTTTTCAGGAGTCATTTTGTGAAACAACTACTCACAAATTCCCCCAAACTGAATTAGTACAAGCTGGCTTCAGTACACCACTTTGACCAAAAAAAAAAAAAACAAAACACAACAACCACCACCAAACATGGGAATAAAATTATTGCAAAAAACCTACCTCATTCTAGCGCAAGCAACATTCATCCAGGAAAATGTGACTCATTGGTGGGTGGGGGGAACCTTCCTTTTTTTATTTTTTCTGTTAAATAATTATTTATCTAAGTTTGTAGGAGTGGTTTCATGAGTGTATACATGTGTCAAACTGTATGCTTTAAATATGTCATTTATTTTATGTCAATTATAGCACAATTAAGGGTTAAATTTTCTCCTCTGACTTTTAAAAATGGAAATATGTGTACTTTTTAATTTCTTTTTTTTGGCTGTGCCAGGCGGCATGTGGGATCTTAGTTTCCTGTGTGTGTGTACTAAGTCACTTCAGTTGTGTCTGACCGTATGGATTGGAGCCCACCAGGCTCCTCGGCCCATGGGATTCTCCAGGCAAGAATACTGGAGCAGGTTGCCATGCCCACCTCCAGGGGATCTTCCCAGCCCAGGGATCAAACCCACATCTGGCTGCATCTCCTGCATTGCAGGTGGATTTCTTTACCTGCTGAGCCACCTGGGAAGCCCTTAGTTCCCTGTCCAGAGATCAAACCCATGTCCCCAGCACCAAGTGCTAACCATTGGACTACCAGGGAAGTCTTTATATTGTTTTGAGCAATTACATTTATATGATCATTGTAATAATAGAAAAATTAGTGCCTAGTGTTAAAGTCACAGAAAGTAAATAATGATCCAATTTACATATAAGTAAATAAATATGTGCAGAAAATTATGATAAAATTATCCATATGTCATTTAAACATAAAAAATACACTGTTGTAAAATATTGTGGGGGAACATGGAATAGAAATTTGAGTTCAAGTAGAAAAAGGAATGATGTAAAATTGCACTGTTAGAGAAGCTTGCTCAATTTTTTTTTTTAAATTTGCCTATGCTGTGTCTTAGCTGTGGCACTCCGGATCTTAGATCTATGTTGCGGCATGCAGGATTTTTAGTTGCATCACATGGGATCTAGTTCCTTGACCAGGGATCAAACCAAGACCCCCTGCATTGGGAGCATGGAGTCTTGGCCACTGGACCACCTGGGAAGTCCCCACATATATATATATATATATATTTTTAATAGATAGTTGTAGCTATCAAATTGCTAGGGTACTTAACTCAACTGGATACATCCATTTAAGAATGATATAACCATTTCTTTTTAAGGTATGAATTTACAACATGTTGGAAATTACAACCTTTTAACTATGCAAACTTTTGATGAACAAGGTTAGCTGTCAACTGAAAAATATGCCAGGAAGTACATAGCTTTTCCATTAGAAAGAAACTAGCAGAAGAGACTGAGGCATGCTAAGCTGAGACAATTAATGGAAGCTCTTCTATAAATCTATCCTAACCTTCTGAAATTAAAAAATTAATCTCCGCTTGCCGAAGTTCTGAGAATCTCTCTGAAGGCATCCAACATGTGTGAATGTAGTAATTGTGAATTTGTAGGATTTTAACTTGTGTTTCTTGGATTGGGGCTAAGAGTTCATGGATGGTCCCTAGCTCTGTTGAGTATGCGTCTCCGTGTAAAGTTTTCTGGGGCATGTAATTTCAGAGTTTCTCTTCAGATCCACAAAGAAGTCCTGACCCTCAGAGAGTTCAAAGCAACTTGCTCTGAGCCCCTTTAAAAAGCTCTAGCAGGTTTTTTTTCCCTTGGCTCCTATAAAACCAAATGCAGTAGTTTAAGATTTGTAGAACCAGAGTTCCCAATTCCCTCCTCTAGTCTGAGACATCAAGCCCAGGAAACTACAACCAATCTGATCCTTAATGGCCCACCTCAAATGCCTTCTCCAGGAAGCCTTCTCAAATCCCTCACTCTTTCCTTCTAGCTCTCATCTCTCTTTCCCCTAAGACATCTTGTACTACATCTGTCTCTCTCCTTGAGCAGTCATCCTTTTCTTGCTCATGTTATAGTTAGAAATTAAGAGTCCAAGCTTCATGCTCAGAAAGATCTGGGCTATAATCCTGGCTGTGTGACCTGGGGTGGGGCCTTTTACCCGTCTGTGTCCCAGTTTCCTCATTTGTAACCTGGGAGTCCTTATGGTTCTTATATCATGAGTGTTGAGAGTACAGTTCTTAGCACATACCCTGCACAGAGATGTTACCTGTTGTTATGATCACAGAGGTCTCCCTCTGAGAATCTTGAGTTGGAAAGTTCCCTCCCCAACAGCTCTTCACACACAGTAAATAGCAGGGAGTCACGTCATTATTTTCAGACCATCTGACAGAGTGAGCCCTGGGGCCTTCTCTCTCCCAGAATGGCACCAACCTTCCCTGGTCCACTTTGCTCCATGCAAATCTCTCTTTAGCTCCAGATAATGACAGCCTGGGGTTTCCAGAGGCTGTATGGAATGTCCAGCCCCTGCCTTGCATAACCACAGAAACTGGGAACACTGGGTTCAGAAGGACCCTCCCAGTCCATTCTATCCAACAGCGTCCCCATTGTGAGACAGGTGAACCAAGGCCCAAGCAGTGAGTCAGCATCCACAAGGTATTTTAAAGACTTCTCAAAACAGCCCTCTGCTCTTTCAGTCCCTCTTTCTCCTTGCTTTCCTTTATTTTTTGTCATACCACTTCCCTTACTGGACATCATACATTGATCCTTTTTCTTGTTTATCATTCAATTCAACACCAGACATAACCTTCATGAGAGCAGGGAAGTTGTCTTGTCCACAGAGAGATCCTTAGCCCCTTTCCCAGGATCTGGCACAAGTGGATGTCTGATGACTCTTTGCTGTGTGGATAAAATGTTGAAAGCCATTTGGCTGTTTCTCCACAGGGGCTCAGGCACAGAAATTCACTCATTTGGTCATTTATCCAATAAACATCTGATGAACATCTTCTATGTGAGAGGCCTTTTGAAAAATCAAGAGATCCCATCCCTGCTCTTAAGCAGCTCCCTGATTAGTGAACAGTAGCCACCAGGTGCTAAGGACCTACTGTATGCCAAGTTCAAGGCTGGCAACTTTATATGCACCTTCTCCATGTTAGCACAATGCTTCTAAGTGCAAAGTGCAATGCTTTACTCAGGACTCCTTAAGAAAAAAAAGGGCTTGGGGGTTGTTAGAAGGATATAGGTGGGCTAAAGACTAAAACTGAAAGGAAGATATCAATAGCTGAGATGACTCCAAGAGCTGGCAGACTTATCTCCAGCTCTTGAAACCTGCCCAGTATTTATTTGAGGGTATCTCTTCTTCCTGGAGGTATGCCGCTGTCTGTTTTACAGACTTACTGGCTCTGTCTTCTGCGCTGTATTTGGGGGACAGCCAGTCTGATTGGCTTGGCCAGTAGCTTTCATTGTCTCCTTCAGGTCAGACCACTTCTTGGATTACTAACTGGCCTAGAAGGTGAACACCATCTAGCGTCTATCATATCCTAAGCAAAGGGTATGTTTAGTTAAAAGGGAGGGCGGAATATCATCCTCACTCTGACTCTGTAAAGTAATATTACTTCTATTTTACGGAAAACAGGCTTAGAGAGGAGAAATGACAACAAAGCTGTAGCAAAGCTGCCCTGGCTGCCCTGCAAATCCAGCAGTGAGAAATACACGGTATCGTGGATTGCCCCTGAGATTTGGTGATTGTTTGTTATGCAGTAACAGCTAACTAATACAGGATTGAAGTCAGATTTCTTTGATTCTGTCTCACTGTGTTGTCCCATTGAGTTTTCAGCACTCATTTCTGTTCTCCCCACAAAATCATCTTTGAAGTATCTTGTCCTCAAAGGAGCAGAGAGGAAGATGCTGGGAAAGAGATTGGTCCCTGAGAACTTCCTGCATAATGAATTTGTGCTTTCCTTGCAGTTTCCCACTCTGATGGCTGAAGAAAAAGGACAGATATTAACAATTCCAACATTCACAGAAAGCTGTGTAGTTCTTCAATGAGATCTATGGGGTTCCCTGGTAGCTCAGCTGGTAAAGAATCCACCTGCAATGCAGGAGACCCTGGCAGGGAATTTCTCCTGGAGAAGGGATAGGCTATCCACTCAGCATTCTTGGGCTTCCCCGGTGGCTCAGATGATAAAGAATCCACCTGCAATGCAGGAGACCTGGGTTCGATCCCTGGGATGGAAAGATCCCCCAGAGGAAAGCATGGTAACCCATTCCAGTATTCTTGCCTGGAGAATTCCATGGACAGAGGACCCTGATGGGCTACAGTCCATGGCGTCTCAAAGAGTCAGACACAATTGAGAGCATCTATACACCACAAACAGTCCTAGAGGGTACCCGTGGCTGGCGTTATTACAATCATTTAAAATAAGAACAAAAACTCAAAGAGATGATCAGTTGGCCAGGTTGCAGAGCTTCGTCTAAACCCAGGTCCTTTGGTGTCTAGCCCTGGGCTCTTTTCTATCACACCCTATTGCTTCTGAGTCCTTGGTAGAGAGCATCCTCTGGGCACTTCGGTGTGGGTGGCACAGTGCCATGTGATTCACACCCCGCAGCCCCAAGGGCTGGAGTGCAGTGGAGCAGGGTGCTTCCAACCTTAGCCCATCACTTCCCTTCACCTATCATTCAGCTCAGCTTGTTCGGCTTTCCTGGTTCCCATGTGGTCCTTTTCCTCAGCCTCTAGCCACATCTGGTCAAGGCAGGAATAGCGCAATTATTTCCTAGATGCCACAGCAGTCAGAATCTGCTCCTTGCAAACAGCCAACGCTGTTGGTGCAACAGAAGGTAACAGGGCAATGAGGTAAAGAACCGCCAGTTGAAACCTCGCTTGGCCATTTGATTTGTTACACGGGCGAATTTTACATCCCGTGTCTCAGGTCTGCTTTCTCCTTCGGTGAGTGAGAACGAACGTGTGATGACACGGGGGTGGTAATAAATGTGCTGATGCATCTCGTTCTGGCTAGCTCCACTCATCTTCCAGGGCTACTCCTTTCACGCTACTTCCTCAAACAGACATTCCCCCGAGGCCAAATTATGTTCCTGTCCAAATTCTTTAAGTGGCTTCCTTCATTGCATTCACTGCGTCTGAACTGAACTGAAACTGCTGTGCTGGGTCTTGGTTGCTGTGTGGCCTTTACTTTAGTTTCGGAGAGCAGGGGGCTTACTCTTTGATTGTTGAGTTCAGACGCTCAGTCGTGTCCGACTCTTTGCGACTCCATGGACTGCAGCACGCCAGGCCTCCCTGTCCATCACCAACTCCCGGAGCTTACTCAGACTCATGTCCATCGAGTCGGTGATGCCAGCTCTCTAGTTGTGGTACGTGTGCTTCTCATTGCCGCAGCTTCTCTTGTTGCAGAGAATGGGCTCCGGAGCACTTGGACTTCAGGAGCTGTGGCTCCCGGGCTCTAGAGCACAGACTCAATAGTTGTGGCACACAGGCTTGCTTTGCTCCACGGCATGTGGGATCTTCCTTGATCGGGATGGAACCCTGGTCTCCAGCACTGGCAGGCAGATTCTTTACCAATGGACCACTAGGGAAGCCTATTCAATTATTTCTTGATTTTCCTGCTTCATTGTGTATCTCTCCTGCTAGAAGCTCCCTGAAGAGAGGGACTATCTATTTTAACCACTCGACCACCAGAGAAGACCCAACTATGTCTGTTTTAAATACCTAGATATTGGGACTTCCCTGGTGGTCCAGTGGTTAAGAATCTGCACTTCCACGGCAGAAGGATGCACGCTTAATCCCTGGTTGGGGAACTAAGATCCCACGTGCCACAGCCAAAAAAAAACTTTAGTTTCGGAGAGCAGGGGGCTTACTCTTTGATTGTTGAGTTCAGACGCTCAGTCGTGTCCGACTCTTTGCGACTCCATGGACTGCAGCACGCCAGGCCTCCCTGTCCATCACCAACTCCCGGAGCTTACTCAGACTCATGTCCATCGAGTCGGTGATGCCAGCTCTCTAGTTGTGGCACGTGTGCTTCTCATTGCCGCAGCTTCTCTTGTTGCAGAGAATGGGCTCCGGAGCACTTGGACTTCAGGAGCTGTGGCTCCCGGGCTCTAGAGCACAGACTCAATAGTTGTGGCACACAGGCTTGCTTTGCTCCACGGCATGTGGGATCTTCCTTGATCGGGATGGAACCCTGGTCTCCAGCACTGGCAGGCAGATTCTTTACCAATGGACCACTAGGGAAGCCCTATTCAATTATTTCTTGATTTTCCTGCTTCATTGTGTATCTCTCCTGCTAGAAGCTCCCTGAAGAGAGGGACTATCTATTTTAACCACTCGACCACCAGAGAAGACCCAACTATGTCTGTTTTAAATACCTAGATATTGGGACTTCCCTGGTGGTCCAGTGGTTAAGAATCTGCACTTCCACGGCAGAAGGATGCACGCTTAATCCCTGGTTGGGGAACTAAGATCCCACGTGCCACAGCCAAAAAAAAACAAGACAAAAACCCAGAGGCTAGCACAGTGCCTGAAACATAGCAAGCACTCAATATTTGTGAATCTGCCACCTTTTCCCCATTCTTCCCACCTACCTCCACCAAGCAAACCTGCTCGCCTCCTGGGGGGTTGTAAAGTGAAAATAAACTGTAAGCCAGCAATTCCTGGGTGAGGCTGGTGGTGTCACCTCCGTCCCTCCCTTTGTCCACTCTGATCCTGCTATGCTGGTCTCTCCGTTCTCCTGTGAATATGCCAGTCTCATTCCCGCTTCAGTGCTTTGCACTCGAGTTCCCTCTATCTGGAATATTCTCCCCAGTTGGCTTCCTCCTTCGCTTCCATCCGATCTCTGCTTAAACGGCACCTCTTTGGAGCCGGCAGGAGCCCGGTGCGCACCATGCCAGTCGAGTTCAGCAACAGGTTCAAAGGAGTTCCTCTGTGACCAGAAGTACAGTGATGAAGACAACCTGCCAGAAACACTTGCAGCCTCTAAAGAGAAGTACATGGAGCCTGACCTGAACAATGAGGGCGAGACTGACCATCTGACGTCTTTAAAGAGGATGGATAGTGGAGAAGCTTGGGGTCCCCAAGACCCACCTGGAAATGAAGACTATGGTGACAGGCGGGGTTGGTCACACCATCTCTTGCCGAGACTTTATGAACGTGAGATTGTCATGATGTTTGAAGGAAAAGCCAATGAGAGAAGCCCCAAGCCCGTTGGCCCCCTCCAGAGAGAGACACTGCCAGTCTGCCTTGTGGACCCGCCTGGACCTGCCTCCCCCTCCCCCGTCTCCTTCCTCCCCTCCCCATCTCACTGCCGTTCTTGACTCATTGTGATGTTTTATTTAATTTTTTTTTTTTAATTTAAAAATAAATGCCACCTCTTCCAGGAGGGCTTTGCTGATGGCCGTTTCTGAAGTGATTGTTCTCACCCTCCATCCTCAACTCTCTGTCCCCTGACCCCCGTTTTTTTACAAAGTGCTTCTCACTGCTTGATATTAAATTTTATATTGCTGGTTGATTTGTTTATTGTCTGTCTCCTCCATAAGAAAATAAATTCTGGGAGGTCACAGATCTTCTCTCTTTTTTAAAACAAGTAATTTTATTTATTTATTTATTTTCGCCTGTGCTGGGACTTTGTGGCTGGGTGGGCTTTTTGTGGTGCTTGGGAGCTGCTCTTCAATTGCCGCGCAAGGGCTTCTCATTGCGGTGGCTCCTCTTGTGGAGCACGGGCTCTAGGGCACGCGGGCTGCAGTATTTGCAGCGTGTGGGCTCAATAGTTGTGGCTCCCGTGCTCTAGAGCACAGACTCAATAGCTGTGGTGCTCGGGTTTAGTTTCTCCGCAGCCTGTGGGATCTTCCCGGATCAGGGATCGAACCCGTGTCTCCTGGATTGAGAGGAGGATTCTTTACCACACCACTGGGCCACCAGGAAGCCCCCAGATCTTCTCCTTACTCATTTCGATCATTTCTATCTGTATACTCAGAGGTATTTTTTGCACATAGTAAATGCTGAATGAAATTTTATTGAATAAAAACATCTTTATTCCTTAAAGGCCTGAATCCTTCAAAGTCAGAGCAAGGAGCAATTTCTAGGGAGGGGCAGAGAGTATAGTACAAGGTGGGGTCAGAAAACCTGAAGGGCTGGGGCAACTGATTCAGAAAATTTCAATTCTCTGCAAGGTGTCTTTGATCAGTGTAACCAATCCCTGGAAAAGAGTTCTTTTAAAAAAAAAAAAAAAACTTTATTGATGGATTGATTTTTGGTTGTACTGGGTCTTCATTGTTGCTCAGGTTTTTCTCTAGCTGTAGTGAGCGTGGGCTACTTTCTAGTTTCTCTGTACATAGTAGCTTCTCATTGTGGTAGCTTCTCTTGTTACGGCTCTCAGTTCAGTTCAGTCGCTCAGTCGTATCTGACTCTTTTCGACCCCATGAATCGCAGCACGCCAGGCCTCCCTGTCCATCACCAACTCCTGGAGTTCACTCAGACTCGAGTCCATCGAGTCCGTGATGCCATCCAGCCATCTCATCCTCTGTCGTCCCCTTCTCTTCCTGCCCCCAATCCCTCCCAGTATCAGAATCTTTTCCAATGAGTCAACTCTTCACATGAGGTGGCCAAAGTACTGGAGTTTCAGCTTTAGGATCATTCCTTCCAAAGTAATCCCAGGGCTGAGCTCCTTCAGAATGGACTGGTTGGATCTCCTTGCACAGTAATGGCAGCATAAGGACTTAGTTGCTCTGTGGCGTGTGGGATCTTCCTGGGCCAGGGATGGAAACCACGTCGCCTGCATCGGCAGGCCGATTCTTTAACACTGAGACACTAGGGAAAGCCCTGGAGAAGAGTTCTTGATTCAGGAGAAACAACACCCTCTGCTTGGAGGCCCAGACACCCACTGGCATGCTTGACATGGTCCATCCTTCACAGAGAGATGATCTGTACAAAGCACTGATCGCTGAGCACAAAACACAGAAAACCAGCTCCTTGACTGCCTCTGAAGTAAAGAAGTGGGAGGCTGGAGTGGAAAGATGAGCACTCCAGAGGGTTCTTTACTCTGATCATTCCAACTGACGAGACCAACCACATCCCAGCTGTGTATAGAGTTGCGTCACTTCCTTCTCCAAGTCTAGGTTTCCTCGTCTGTAAAATGGAGAAAATGTGTATACCTGCCTCCCGATGGCTGTTGGGATACTGAGATCAAGTAAGTGAAAGTTCTATTGGTCTAGTAGTTAAGATTCATGGTCTTGGTGGTTAAGACTACACACTTCCAATGCAGGGGGCCCAGGTTCGATCCCTGGTCAGGGAACTAAGATCCCACATGCCGTGTGGTGTGGCCATAAATACATAGATAAAAATGAAAGCTCTGTGTAAACTACAATGTTCAGCGCACTTTCTGTTGTACGCTGGGAACAGGTGTGCGTGGAGTCAGGCTGAGCTGGGTTGGAGTTCGTGCTCTCGTCACTGGCAGTGTGGTCTTGGGTAAACAGGGTCCTTTTTCTCAGCCTCAGGCTCTTCATCTGTTAAGTGGGACTATTCATTGTCTCTACAGTCACAGGCCTGTTTTGGAAATCAAATAAAGATTAAATGAGATAATATAAGTGTCTGGCACACAGTAGGCGCTCAGCAAACATCCTTCCCCAGCAACAGGGGAGCACGCAGCCCTTAAAACCCTGGAGGTAACAAGGGGTTCTCAATCCAGAAGAAAAAACAAGCAGGTGGTGAACGAGCCCTCTCCGGTTTCTCTTCTAAGAGAGTGACTCGCTGGCCAGAGTCCAGGTTGATCACCGAGGCAGAGGACAGACAGCCAAACACTAGCCTCCCACATGGAGTTTCCAAAATATGCAAGCGCAGAGTTGCATAACCTGAGACACTTGTCTCCCTGAAGTGTTTTCCCCGCAAATCTTCCCTGAAAAAGATCACGTTCTGGGGGGCTGTAGGGCAACCTTGGGGAGGAAGAAGGGAGAAAGGGAGGGGCTTGGAGACCTCTGGGGTGGGGTGGGATTAGAAAGAGAAGGTATCACATTTATTGAGCTCCCACTGTATGCCAGGCACCGGGGCTCCCTCAGGGCTCACTCTGTCTGTTATCTACTGAGATCTTTGCCATAAACCTGGGAGAACAGTTTTTACCACTCCCACATTCCAAGGGAAGAAATAATAACAATAATTAATATCGCTGATGTTTACATAACATTGACTACGTATCCGGCAGTGGGACACTGCCTGGCACACATCTGATTCTCAGGACAGCCCAGCACGTGAGTGCTGTTCGTACTCCCATTTCACAGAGGAGGACGCTGAGGCTCAGAGAGATAAAGTAACTTCTCCAAGGTCACCCAGCTAGACAGCAGGAGGCCTAGTATTCAAAGACTGCCAGAGTTCCAAGGTCCACAGACCTCTAGCAGGGCACTTCCCAAGGGATTGACAGAGGTGGAGCTGGAAAGTGGATCCCAGCAGGAGTTGTCCTTGGGTGCCCACAGTGGGAGCCCAGTGTGGGAGTGACACCAATGACCAAGTGGCCAGAGGCTCTCTCTTCCTCTGGGCCCAGAGGACAGTTTGTTCCAGCTCGTGGCTTTTTGTCATTCTGCTTCTGACCTAAAAGTTTAACATTTCATTCATAAGTTTGGAAACTACAAACTTGGCAGTGTGGGAAAGGTCCTTGGAGATCAGCTATTTTAGTCCATATTACAGACTCAGGGGAGGGAGGCGGGGGGACAAATCCCCCCCTGAGGCCCAAAGGGAGCCATGGATAAGGCAAGGTCACAGCGTAATTTTCTGCTAGCAGGAGAATTAGTTTGAGGTCAATGACAGAGCGTCTCGTTGTGTAATGACCGAATGTGGGCATACCTCTGAATCACCTGGGGAGCTCTTAGAGGTTTCTACACTCCTTCTGGAGATTCAGACTTCAGGCAGCAAGGCTTGGGGATCTGATTGTATGTGTCCCTTAGGTGACTCAGATGGCACAGGGCCATAGACTGTGTTTGGAAGTTGGAGTCCAACACCCGCCTTTGATTTGACGGTTTGGGATACTAAGACTCAGCATGGGACTTGCCCAACGTCATGTGGCAAGTGAGTGGGGCATTTGCACAGGCTTTGCGGTCTGAACCCAAAGCTCATTCTCCTTTTCCAAGCCACCTATAGTCAAATTATCAAAATGGGCCAGGAAGCCTGGCCAAGAGTATGACTGTGGTTTTCCCCAGCTCTTGGTTTCCTTCTCGTACCCAAATTACGACTTGGGATGGTGCCTGTTTCCGGGGCTTGGAGAGGGAGGGATTCAAGAGCTGAGATTCTACAGGGAAAAGAAAACTGCAACAGGCTGTTCAGCAGGTCCGCGGGGGTTTCCCAGTGGTGAGCTCCAGGATCCAAGGATGACTCAGACACCAGCTTCACTTTCCATTTCAGGAGAAAGGGGAGGGAACGCCTTCCCTCCAAGGGAGGAGACAGAGTGGAGAAGGGCCAGTTGTCACTTGAGGGGGCCTGACTCAGGAAGAGCCACACCATCCAGCACCCGGAAGATAGAGGAACCAAAACCAAGTTGAATCTCTCAAGCATTTTTCTGGAAACTCTGCCTCGATCTCTTCTTAACCCCACACCCCCAGAACCACTTAAGCCTAGGGATTCACTGCTCCTTCTCCCCCTTCCCACAATCCCATCACATATTTCACTGCCTCCTTCCTTCCTCTCTTTTTATCTATTTATTTGTTGGATTTTATTTTTGGTCGCACTGGGTCTTTGGTGCTGTGCATGGGCTTTCTCTACTTGCAGTGAGTGCGGGTTGCTTTGTTGAGGTGCGCAAGCTTCTTTTTATGGTGGCTTCTCTTGTGAAGCACAGGCTCTAGGGCTAGCGGGCTTCAGTCTTGCGGCACACAGGCTCACTACTTGTGGCCAGTAGTTGTGGTTCACAGGCTTAGTTGCTCTGAGACACGGGGAATCTTCCCTTACCAGGTATCAAACCCGGGTCCCCTGCATTGGCAGGCAGATTCTTATCCACTGTGCCAATAAAAAGGAGGTCCCCCTTCTTTCTCTTTTTCTTTTTTAAAAGTCTGAAATGGTTTCTTGGTATTTGGAGTCAATTGTCCTGGATTTGAATCCCAGCTCAACCTCTTATGAGCTCTGACCTGGGTAGAGTCACACCCCATCTTGGAACCTCAGTTTCCTCACCTTTAAAGTGGGGGATAATACCTACCTTCTCTGATTAGATTATTATTGTTATTATTATTCTGGCCATTGTGGGATCTGAGTTCCCCAACTGGGATTGAACTCAGGCCCTTGGCAGTCAAAGTGCAGAGTCCTAACCATTGGACTGCCAGGGAATTCCCATATCTTCTCTAATTATGAGGATGAAACAAGATCATGTAGATACTTAATAAACAGAAGATGTTTTCTCAGAAGCACTAGATCATATGAGTCATTAATAGACCAGAGAGATTTGTTGAGCTCAAACAAGGTGCTTAAAAGAACTGTTGAGCTGGAAAGCACCTCAGAAATCTTTGAGCCTTAATGACTTCCAAACCGGAGTCCAAGAGAACTGTTTACAATATTTCCAAATGATAAGGGAAGTCACACGTCTACTTTTGATAGAGTCTCAGGTTTCTTTACCTTTGTCTGGAATTGGATCAGCTCAAAGTGATAACATGGTTATCACATGCAGTTCAGAAGTTCTGATTGGCAAGTTACATGGGTCTTTGAAAAGCTTTTTTTTATGTGAAAATAATTAGCAGAGGGTAAATTAAATGATGGAAAACATTAATCTTGTCCAACTCCTCATTTCATAAACAGGGAAGCTGAGGTTTAAAGAAGGAAGTGACTTGCTAGTCACCCAGCTAGTATGGCAAGCTCTCAAAAACCTGAATTCTTTTCCTGGAACCAGTAACTTCCCTTCTTTCCATTCCAGAGGAGAACCTACGATCAAGAATATCAAGGGGGTTTAGTTGGCAGAGGCAGCAGTAAAATGACTCATCAACTTGCTGTTGCCCTTTCTCTATTCTTGACTTATTCAGCAAATATTTACTGAATGTCCACACTGTTTGGACTCAGAAGAGGTTAGAGAGGAAAGAGTTATGGTGGCAGACAGTGTCAGGATCTGCTTCCAGGTATGACTCCGGAACCTGGGCCTCCCCACTACCCTCACCCATTATAAACATAAATGGATATACAGCTATAGCTGAATATGTACATTATAAAACACCCACTACTGCGTCTTCTAATATAGCTAAGTTGTGTCAAAGGACAAGGACGGTCTCATTTTAACATGTACAAATCTTCCTGACACTCAGTAGGGCATAAAATCAGTGCTGCGGTATTGGAAGCACCTGAATTTAAAACAGGTTGTTTGTTTGTTTGTTTGATTTTGGTCGTTTCATGTTGCAGATGGGATCTTAGCTTCTGGACCAGTGATAGAACTCCTGCCCCCGGCATTGGAGGCTGGGAGTTTTAACCACTGGATGGCCAGGGAAATCCCCACCTGAATTCTAACTGCCACTAACTCTATATCTTTGAGACAGTGATGTTGCTTTCCTTCTCTGGTCCTTAGTTTTAATTATCTATAAACCCCAAACAGTTGGCAAAATCATGTGTGGACTTGCTGGCTGGTTCATTTCAAGCTATCCTAGCCTTTAGGAGAAAGAAGATGTTGAGAGTTTAGGTTGAAAACGGAATGGACGTTATCATTTCGTTAACTCCCAAACATCTTTCCCTCGCCCTTTGCCACTCGTCAACTGTCTGCTCTCGCCGACTCAAAAACCTGAATTCTTTTCCTGGAACCAGTAACTTCCCTTCTTTCCATTCCAGAGGAGAACCTACGATCAAGAATATCAAGGGGGTTTAGTTGGCAGAGGCAGCAGTAAAATGACTCATCAACTTGCTGTTGCCCTTTCTCTATTCTTGACTTATTCAGCAAATATTTACTGAATGTCCACACTGTTTGGACTCAGAAGAGGTTAGAGAGGAAAGAGTTATGGTGGCAGACAGTGTCAGGATCTGCTTCCAGGTATGACTCCGGAACCTGGGCCTCCCCACTACCCTCACCCATTATAAACATAAATGGATATACAGCTATAGCTGAATATGTACATTATAAAACACCCACTACTGCGTCTTCTAATATAGCTAAGTTGTGTCAAAGGACAAGGACGGTCTCATTTTAACATGTACAAATCTTCCTGACACTCAGTAGGGCATAAAATCAGTGCTGCGGTATTGGAAGCACCTGAATTTAAAACAGGTTGTTTGTTTGTTTGTTTGATTTTGGTCGTTTCATGTTGCAGATGGGATCTTAGCTTCTGGACCAGTGATAGAACTCCTGCCCCCGGCATTGGAGGCTGGGAGTTTTAACCACTGGATGGCCAGGGAAATCCCCACCTGAATTCTAACTGCCACTAACTCTATATCTTTGAGACAGTGATGTTGCTTTCCTTCTCTGGTCCTTAGTTTTAATTATCTATAAACCCCAAACAGTTGGCAAAATCATGTGTGGACTTGCTGGCTGGTTCATTTCAAGCTATCCTAGCCTTTAGGAGAAAGAAGATGTTGAGAGTTTAGGTTGAAAACGGAATGGACGTTATCATTTCGTTAACTCCCAAACATCTTTCCCTCGCCCTTTGCCACTCGTCAACTGTCTGCTCTCGCCGCCCTCTTTTTTTTTTTCTCTCTCTCAACATTCTCCTCTAGAGGGCAAGCAAGCTCTACGTTCTGTTGCCATACTTCCGTTCGCCTTCACTTTTTTCTTGCGCGCATGTGCAGACTTCATTTCCGGGCTGCCCTACTTTGTTTGGCACCACGCCTGCGCAACCTCAGCCCCGCCCCCTCCACCCCGGAAACGCTTCCTTCTTACGCAGCCGCTACAGCCGCCGCAGCCGGTGGACCTTTGCCTCTCTAGGCCGGGAGGGCCTCTCCTCCATGGTCCTGACTGTCAGCGCCGTTTCGGTAGCCAGTCGGTGCGGCTGGGCCGCGCTCGGACGCTTCGGATCCTCGAGACCGTAACCGGTGAGTGAACCCCACAGGAGCTCGAGGACGAGCGGGGCCCGTGCAAGCTGGAACGGGCAGGGTTTCCCCTCACGCTGGGAATGGGTCTGTCCGCCCCGTCCTCCCTCCCGCTCCCGGAATGGGCTCGCCGCCTCCATCCCAGTCCCTCCTCCCGGGCGGGGCGACGTTGTCATGGTGACGGCGGGCTGGCTGAGGCCAGGCGTGTGTCCTCGCAGGTGCAGGGGCGGCCCGGGGCCCATGGCGCGGCGACGGCGCTGACCCGGGCCTGGGCGGCGGCCGGGCCCCGGGGGCCGGCATGGCGGGCCAGTTCCGCAGCTACGTGTGGGACCCGTTGCTGATCCTGTCGCAGATCGTCCTCATGCAGACCGTCTATTACGGCTCGCTGGGCCTGTGGCTGGCGCTGGTGGACGGGCTGGTGCACAGCAGCCCCTCGCTGGACCAGGTGTTCGACGCTGAGGTAGGATCCGGGGCTGGCGCGGGCGGCGTTTCGGCCTCACCTGGTGGTCTGGCACTACCAGGCTCGAGACCTGGCTGGACCACCTGACGCTGAGGAAGTGACTTCCACTTCTCTAAGCCCCAGGATCTCAGGTGCCAAATTGCAGCGGGGAGAATGGGTAGAAGAGCATTCGTGAAGGTATAGTGGGAACTGCCTGGACTTTGGAGTCAGGCCTCTGTTTAAGTTACACGTTCTAGCTGTGTAGTCTGGGGCAAGTGTTGTCCTCTCTCTGAACCATCACTTTTCCTGTGTGCAAAATCATGAGAACGCTAGCACGGAGGCCGTGGACTGCAGTACACAGAGCTTGGCTTTGGATTCAGAATGCTTAGTGTCCAGCCCAGGCTGAAACATACCAGCTGTGCGACTTTGGGCAAGTTGCTTTATCTTTCTGAGCCTGTTTCCTCTTCCAGAATAAAATAATCCTCAGCAAAATGTTATGAGACCCAGAGGGGCCTGGGAATAAGAAAGTGCTTTGTAAAAGTGTAAGGGAAGGTGAAGTGTTAGCTTCATAGAGCCTGATGTGGTATGTAGTAATAAGAACAGTTCTTGGAGCCAGGAGATTTGGGATGGAATCTTTTCTCCTGCTTATCCTCTGTGTAGCCGTTGGGCAAGTTACTATCCCAAAAGAGGTAATAGTAAGCAAGTTATTATCCAAAAAAGGTAACGACAACAGTAATAATAATTTTATGAGGTTATTGTGAGGATAGTATGGAGTAATGAATGTCACTGTTGCATACTGAAAGAGTGTAGATGTTTGGTATTCGATAGTACTGTAACAATAGTGATGGAAGCTGTATACCCACCAGGTACCTAGTAGTATCCTCTTAGGAGGCTCTGTCCTCCTGAGAAGGACATGTGGAAATCTGAGGCTTTGTTGAAGAGCTATCTCATGCACACTACCTGAATTCTAGACCAGTAGTTGACAGACCTTTTTGTAAAGGGCAAGATTTTAGGTCAAGCTACTCAATTCTGCCATCATAGCACAAAAGCAGCCATGGACAATACTAAGTGAATAGGTGTGACTGTTTCAATAAAACTTTATTTACAAAAATAAGTGCCTGGCCCCTGGGGCCATAGTTTGCTAAACACTGTTCCAACTTTTATGCTGTTTACTTGCTGTATCACTTTGGGCAAGTTACTTAACTTCTTTGGGTTTTTATTCCTTCTTGGTAAAATGAGGATAGTGATCCTTTCCTGGCTACTGTGATGGATGTCTGTAAAAGCAGCTTTTTAGAAATAGGCTGCCATACAGACGAAGGGGCGTACTGGCTTCTGTGGTCCCGGTAGGATGTTTGTTCCTTGGAGGGGGCTCCTGGAGCCTAGGGGCTCTGCCAGTTTTCTCCTCCAGCATATTTCCATTTGTGATTTCCCCTTCAGATCCTGGGCTTTTCCACCCCACCAGGCCGGCTCTCCACGATGTCCTTCGTCCTCAACGCCCTCACCTGGTGAGTATCACCAGTTTTCCTGTCCAGCTTTTGGGGTCTTAGCGCTGGAACTAACTTTCTGAATTTGGACCTGACACAGGCTGGCACTTGTTCCTGGGTAGAGGGAGACTCACGTGGGTGGCAGAGACCAGTTCCAGGACTGGCTCCACCATAGGATTTCTTCCACCACTGTTTTGACTTGGCTGGAAAGCTCTTATGTCACTCTGAGCATGCTGCCCGGGGACAGCTTCCCTCTCAGATCACTTCCCTGATGTGGAATGAGGTGAGGGAAGGATTGGACTGGGAGTCAGGAGGACTGGATTCTATTCCTGGCCCATGTGCCATTAGCCAAGTTCCTTCCCTTCTCTCTGGGCATCAGGTCCTTACTTGTATGCTGAGGACTTGGACTGAGAGGTGGTTTAAGCGAAGTGATTAAGAGCTTAGGCTCTAGAGGCTGACTCACTTGGCTTAGACTCTCAGCTCTGCCACCAGTCTAGTGACTGTGGACAAGTTAATCTGTCTAAGCCCCAGTTTCTTCACCAGGAAAATGAGGCTAATAATATTACCCACCTCGTAATGGTAAGGGTTTCACGAGTTCATTCACAGGAGGTACTTAGAACAGTGCCTTGCACATAGCTATTCTTGACCTTCCACTGGAGGTTGCAAACTGGTGGGGTGACTGTGACCTGGATTTGGCTCCCAGATATATTCTCTTTGACTTACCCAGTTGTCAACCCACGCAGGGTGTTTAAGACTTTTTTTTCCACTTAATTGAAAATCAGGATATTTTATATTAAAAATCTAGATTTCTGGTGTCTCTTAAGAAAATGGGATGATCAACCAGTTCCAGGCCAGCCTTCTAGCCTGGTGGTCTGTCGCTTTAGGCCCCACTTTAGATGGAACATGTCTGCTTCGTGGTGCCACAGCCCTCCCCAGTCTCTCGGAGCCCCTCGAGTGGCAGCTGCCCTGATCGTCACGCTCATACTTTTTTCCTCCTTCCCCGCCTGACTTACTCTCAGCACTACCCGCCGGGCTCCTCTGGGCACCTGACAATGCAGCCCCTGCCTCCCACGTCTCTCGCTTGCTTCTGACCCCTGTGCTGTCATCCTGTCCCCCCACACTCCCCCAGATAAGCTAATCGAAGGCCAGGACACCCCAGTGACAGCTCACTGCCGTCCTCTCCCCACAGTGCCCTGGGCTTGCTGTACTTCATCCGGCGAGGGAAGCAGTGTCTGGATTTCACGGTCACTGTCCATTTCTTTCACCTCCTGGGCTGCTGGCTCTACAGCTCCCGTTTCCCCTCGGCGCTGACCTGGTGGCTGGTCCAGGCCGTGTGCATTGCGCTCATGGCTGTCATCGGGGAGTACCTATGCATGCGGTCGGAGCTCAAGGAGATCCCCCTCAACTCAGCCCCGAAGTCCAGTGTGTAGTATTGGGTCCTTTGGACACCCTGCTGGCCACTTGACCACCCCTCCAACCCCTTGGGCTGCTCGAACCGCCAGATGAGGTCCAGCCCAGGCCTGAGAGAAACCCGGGAAATGTGAAATCTTGGTTGGTGTGGGGGAGAGAGTGAGGCCCCCGTCAAGAAGGTGGGTAGCGGGGCAGGATCAGAGCTGCAAGAACCACCTCTGTCCGCGGAAGCCTTGGTGTCTGGGAGGTCGGCGTGGGCACCTCTTTCAGGGTAATAGCAGAATCGGAACCATGTCACTCTTGAGCCACCATACCTGTCACCAGCCTGTTATTTTAAAAAGGAAAAAAAAAAAAAAATCAAAGATAACTGATCGGAGCGAACCACTCTTTTAGCCATCTGTCTTACCTCCTGGGACAGCAGTTACATACCTTTTCCACGTTGCCCTGACTGTGGCTGTTCAGTTGGAACAACCCTTGGTTTCTGGATCCAAAGCTACAGAAAGAGATCTAGGTGCCCAGTAAGTAGTAGGCTGCTGTCAGGCAGAGAATGGCAGGTGGAGGCATCAAGCAAAAAAAAAAACCCCAAAAAACGCACAACCTGTGTTCTGCTGCATGCGTGCGCGCACACACCCCTGAACTCCGTGACTTCTGATTCTCTCTACTGGGTCCCCACCCTGCTGCCAGCTTTCCACATAGCAGGCCAGAGGACCCAGAGAAGAATCCCAGCATCGCTGCCCATCTCGTGTTTGACCTGGAGTCACGACCTGTTCTCTAGGAATGACCAGGCACTCCAGTTCCACAGACCTCCGTTCTGGTGGTAGTTCCCTTTCCTTGCCTTATTTGGAATCCCACAGTGGGAGGGAACCGTGAGCGCCCCAGACCCAGGGAGCCCAGCCTTCCAGCTTGAGGTGTACTTGATTGTTCCGAAGGAGATAGGAATTTGCTACCAAGGTATTTCTTTGAGGTGGAGTGTCCTCTGTGAGGGGGCTTGCAGCTGCCCTTCCTGTGTACATAAATACAGTATTTTCCACGGTTCTGCCTGCGCTTTATTTTATAACGCTATGCTTGCGACTGGGAGGGGTGAGCACAGTCAGACATTCATGAGAGCCAGGAGCTATTAAGGATTATTAGGCCACCTTCTTTTTTTTCCTTCTTGAGCCCAGGTGTTCCTCCAGTTGGTTAAAATATGGAGTGCAGGGAACTCCTGTGTTCCACCCCCACCTGCAGCCTTCACTGCTTTGCCTTGGGTCAGCATGCCTTTCCCACTTGCCAGTGATTTCTGACTGTGCCCAGTGAAACGCACCAGTCTAGACCCACTTCCTCCTGGAAACCGCTGCTGCTCCCCTCGGGCCTTCCTCAGCCTCCCTGAGCGAGCTGACGGAGTTCCTCTTTCAGAGTTAGGGCTACGTAGATGGGAACTTGGGCCATCTCCCCCAGAAGCCTTTCCAGCCTCCTGGCTCCCAGCCCCGCAGGATAGGAAGTGGAGGCTGACAGGATGAAAGCTGAAGAGTGAACATGCCCAGGCAGAAGCTGGGCAGAAGCTGGGAAAAGGCTCGGGTGAGGCGCCTCAGAAACAGGGTGCCCTGGTCAGGCGGGGAGGGAGTGGGTTGTTAATGGGCCGCTAGTCCTGGCTGCAGAGTCCCGGAGGTGAGACCAGGCTGAGATGGCTTCCCCTGTGTCAGTGGGTTTCCCCCAGACACCAGCGACTCCACAGGCAGGTGCCTCCCTTTATTTGGAGGAAAGCCTCAGAACCCTCGTGTCAGCTGTGGTGGTTGCTCCAGCTGTGGCGGCACGCCTCTTTGGGACTTTCCCACAAGGGCTTGTGACACCCTGCCGCATGTCTTCTTCCTGATGACGAGTCTCTGCCCCCAGAGTGTCAGCTGGATCTTTTTTGGAAACTGCCAAGAGTCAGGAGAGCCAACGTGTTTTTTTTTTTTAATAATATAATGACTAAGCTGCTACTTTACTGAGATGTTGATGAATTCTAAAGTGACAAAGCAGTGTCTAGAGGCAAATTCCAGAGAGAAAGTAATAGCATCCACTGAGTACAAGAGATGTCCAACAGAAGACCAAGTGCTGTACGTCTCTTTGCTCACTTAATCTTCCTGACAACCTTCTGAAGTAGGAAGTATTGGGACTTTCCCTGGCGGTCCAGTGGTTAAGACTCCACACTCGCAGTGTAGAGGGCACGGGTTTGATCCCTGGTTGGAGAACTAGGGTCCCATATGCTGCTCGGTGTGACCAAAAAAAAAGAAGTAGGAAAACCATCTGTGTCTTACAGGTGAGGAAACTAAGGAACTTGCTCAAGGTTATGTTAGGAGCTGGCAGACCAGGATTTGGGTTTCAGTAATGAAAT
This sequence comes from Cephalophus harveyi, assembly GCA_006410635.1. Taxonomy (NCBI): domain Eukaryota; kingdom Metazoa; phylum Chordata; class Mammalia; order Artiodactyla; family Bovidae; genus Cephalophus; species Cephalophus harveyi. The sequence continues at coordinate 122,317 of SJYT01021614.1, forward strand.
TAGTAAACTTATTCTGAAGACGTTAATAGTCAAGAATGTTTACATTCTTATTGGTTAAACAATCTACTTTGTAATCGTACTTTCTCATCCTACTGTATCGTTGGAAATGATAAGGATGTAAAAGGATGTAAAAAGCATTGTAAATATTACTTGTTTTCCAAGAAAAACAAATAGGCAGTACATTAAACATGGCCGCAGATTTTCAAGTGAACATGAGGATGTCAGCAATTTTTTATTTCCCAAGGATAAAGAAGAATACCTAGATCAGAAAGTTACCTCCACCCGCCCACTGAGTTGGTGTAGCTCTTGACTTTGTAGGGGTGTGATGGCTAGACACCCTGTTCTTCTCCCCGTTCACTACTCAACTCCAGCTATTTGGAGAGAGAAGTAGAAACTAGGACATAGCTAGTACTCAGACTAGTTTATGAACTGAAAGAAGGTAAGGGAGAAAGGGATGTCTAACTCAGAGGATGCCTCTAACCCCTAGTTCTAGGCAGGCCTATCCAGATCAGAGCCACACGGGGGCCAGAATGGCACCGGGAGTGGGTGGAGGGAAGCTCCAGGTCCTCTTGAGTCTTATGGGAGGGACAATTAAAACAGGTTAACTTCCCCTGGAAGGTGAGTCTTACACTCTCTTCAGTGACTCCCCAGATCAGGGTAGCTTCCTCCTGGCATTCCCAGAGGGCAGTCAGCACTTAGCCCAGGGACCACAGAGCCTTAGGGGCTGGGGGAGTAGGGGCCAATTCTGGGCCCAAAAGAGAGTGGCCTTGTGGAGGGGGAATTAAACGCTGCTGCCTTGGAGGACTTCCCTGGTGGTTCAGTGGCTAAGACTTCATGCTCCCAAGGCAGGGGGCACAGGTTTGGTCCCTGGTGGAGGAACTAGATCCCACATGCTGGAACAGACCTGGCTCAGCCAAATTAAAAATACATATGTATTTTTTTTTAAAAAGCTACTGTCTTGTTTGAGGTTTTCTGTAGGAAAGTAGCAAAAGGTGATGAAACAGTACTGAGACAAGGGGGTAGAGAGAGCTGAGAGCTTTAATCCTTGTCCTGCCTACCTGGCCAGAAAGTGAAAGTGAAGTCGCTCAGTCCTGTCCGACCCTTTGCGACCCCATGGACTGTAGCCTACCAGGCTCCTCCCTGCACGGGCTTCTCCAGGCAAGAGTACTGGAGTGGGTTGCCATTTCCTTCTCCAGGGGATCTTCCTGACCCAGGGATTAAACCCCGGTCTCCTGCATTCCAGGCAGACACTTTAACCTCTGAGCCACCTGGGAGAGCTGAGAGCTTTAATCCTTGTCCTGCCTACCTGGCCAAGCCAAGAACAATTCTAGGGGGCCCGATGTTAGAAGGCTTTAGAGAGCGGCCGTGGAGTGCCCGGTTAAGTCCTGGAGTCCCATTGCTAGCTCTGAGACCTTGGACAAGCTACTTAACCTTCCCTGGGTTGAACTTCCCTGGCTTTTTGTGAGGGTTCAGTGAGATGTCATATGTAAAGCACTGTGCGTGTTATGTAAGAAGTGATTCATGAATCTAAGCAGTTAGGATTAAGGCACCACGACCCCCTCCCCATTTTACAGAGGAGACCCCTTTCTTCGGAGCCTTGGCTGTTAGATGGGGGACAGGACTGTGCCCATAACGTAAGTGCAGCAACAAAGTATTGAGCTCCTATGTGCCACGTGCTGTAGAGTGACACGTTTCTAACTTAATCCAGTGACAGCGGCACCATTGTTTTCCCCATTATGCAGACCATGAAACTGAGGTTTAGGAATAAACAGCTTTCCTCAGCATCAAACAGCGGGTAAGAAGCCAGGCCTGCCTGCCTCAGCAACCTCGTCCCCATTTCATATTCCAAACATGTTTAAATAGTTCATGGCCCACATTGGGAGAGGGGCAGCCTCCAGGATCCAGATGCTATTTTAGCAAAAGGTTGTGAACTTGAACATAAGGTTGGCCTTTTAAACAAGCAGCTGGATCCCTAAAGGTGGGCAGTTAGCCAACTGCCCATAAGTGAGAAACAGGGCCAGTACTGGCCTTGGGGCTTTATTATGGCAAGGAGGCATGGAAAAAAGGCCAAACGTTCAACATCCCGCAAGCTAATTTCAGCTACATCAAGCCTGATTTGCTCAGAGCCCTCTGGAATGGCTCTTACTATCCCTCTTTTTATAAACAGATGAAATAGGCTCTGAGAGATCACGTGACTTGTTAAAAATTCAAACGCTTAACATTTTTCCCTAGTTAACTGTTGGTTGGCCGTTTCGCCTGTAGTCAGTTTCTTTATCTCCGAGATCATTTGCAGCATTCTGACCAAATCAGGATCTAACTGAACCCTGAAGAGGAGCCTCAGGTTGAGGTCGTTAAAGGGAGAGTGGTAGTGGAGAGACCCTGGTTCTGGGATCATGGGAGGCGGGTTGCCTGAGCCTAAATACCAGCAGGTAGAAGGGATAAGGCTCCAAGGAGGGAACTGCTGGGAGTTATTCACATGCATGAGCCCTGCATCCTGTCTCCCCCTGCAGCATGCTGGCCACGCTGGGTCCCAACCAGCCTAGGCACACAGGCTCCTGTCTGCTCACTCGATGACCTCCCCATGGGCCGCTCAGGCCCAGCTCTGGCTCCCAGTTGGGCAAAGCAGAAGTTGCCAATCTCCCCTAGGCTCGGCTTTTCCTCCCCTTCTTCGGGCTCCCTGAAGGTTCGAATGGAGATTAGTGCAGCCTCCGTTGCCCCCAGGGTTGGTTGGTTGATTTGGGAGTGAGTTGCCCTGATTGCTCACTGATAGCCCACTGGACAGAAGGTTACTTGAAGTTTGACAGAATGGAAGGCACTTGGAAGAAAAGATTGAGTAGAAGGTTGATGGGATTGATGATGCCAGGCAAGGGAGTCGAAATGGGGAGTACCCAGGGGTAAGGCTGGAGCGGGCATATAGCTTGAGGTGGGGGTTGCAGGAATGGAAGTTGTGTGGAGGGATAGGGGCGGGATACCCGGAATGGGTATCTGCACCTGGTGACCACAGGTGGGGAACAGTGAGGTACAGAGTGGTCCCATGCCAGGCTGCGGTGGCTTGGTTTCCGCTGATGCCCGCCCCAGGAATACTCAGTCACAGTGCTGGGCCCCAGTGGGGAGGAGGGATGCGAACCTGTGGATTCAGCAGGAGCCTCTCCTGTCTTTCCCCCTCCCACCCAATCTGAGGGTCTCCATCACTGCCCTGACTCCCTGGGGGTGGGGTTGGAGGCACTGTGCCCCTTCGTGGCCTTGCTGCTTCCCCGAGGGCACCTGCCTGCCTCCAGGGGAAGAGAGGATGACAGTCTTCGTCCAGAGAAAGCCTGGGCCCCCTCGGTTTTCCTCTTCCTAACGGCACATTCAGGGCCCTGTGGCTCCTACCGACAGCGGGGGTGACCCGACCGGACGTGGGGTTGGAGGATGGACGTGCTGTGTCTGTCACATGTGAGCAGTGAGACAAAAAACCAGTTCCCGGCCTGACTGGTGCGTCCCGTGACCCAGGAGGGGCACGGTTCGCATTTCCAGCTGAGATCTACTGACATCGGGCGCCGTGATAATAAGGGCGCAATGCACGTGCTGTGATAATAAGGGCGCAATGCACGTGTTTGACAGGCTGGATGCGGTGTTGCACCTTTTCCCCTTCAGGAGGTGGAATGAGGAGCAGCCAGGAGACCTGGTTTACAGCTCTTACCTGCCACTTCCCAGGACCGTCCCATCTCGGAGCCGCAGTGGTTTCCTCCTCTCCTAGCCTTGCAGGGCCATTGTGAGGCACCAGGCAGCCGGGAAGCACACAACAAACATTCCCCTTCTATGACTTCATGGAGGGCCCCGCTCAGGGGGCCAGCTTGCAGAGTGGGGGAGGGGAACAGCCCCCTGGCTTCTTTGCTTCGGGTTCTACACTGACGTCGGGGGCCTGGGGACAGACTGAAATGACCCTGAAGTAGTGATTCACACCCCCACCCCCAGTCCTTACCTTGTCGGAGAAAGTCTTTCCTCCATCCTGTCCAGGCCCAGAAAAACAGGCAGAGCCAGTGGCATATGGGAGATTTTATTTGTAGACTTAGGAATTCTCCCACCCTTCCCTCCCGGCCCATGATTGTGCCATCTCCTGCGCTCTCCGCACACCTCGGGCTCCCATCCAAGGTCACACCTGCGAACAGACACCTCAGCATCAGTCGGCAGTTAAGACCACCCCCAGGGGGCGCTGCAGGCCAGGGCGAGGGCTCAGGGACCCGGGGCACTGTGACGCCCGGCCCATTGGAGATGCCAGCTTTGCTGATGGGGCAGCCTCCTTTCAGCTGGACCCCCAGGCTCCTCACCCTCTTCCTTTCTTGGAAACTCAGCAAAGGGGCTGAAGTATTTCTTTTGTTAAGGAACTTTTTGTTCAGAATAAATCCTGTTTGTGGTTGGTGGTGGTGCTGGTGGTGGTTTAGTCCCTAAGTGGTGTCTGACTCTTCATGACCTCATGGACCATAGCCCACCAGGCTTCTCTGTCTGTGTGTGTTTCCCAGGCAAGAACACTGGAGTGGGTGGCCATTTCCTCCTCCAGGGAATCCTCCTGACCCAGGGATCAAACCCAGGTCTCCTGCATTAGCAGGGGATTCTTTACCATCCAGCCACCAGGGAAGTCCAAGTCTTATCTGAGGCATGAGTAAATAAAATAAAGTGTAGATCGAAGAGGGGATGGGATGCAGCAGAGCCCGACTTGACCTCTTCCCTCTTCCCCCCACATTTGGAAATCCCTGGACTCATTTTTCAATGAGATTCTGAACCACAGCAGTTTGGTCTCTCCTAGGCCTCTAGGCAATGGATGCCCCACCTCAGGACCACGTTTCCCAGTGTCCTCCTTCCCCAGAGCCCCTACTCGGGTCCTGAGAGGTCCACTGCCCTGCTTCCGCCTCTCTGGGCTTCCCTCTCTGGGTGGAAGGTCGGGCTTCCCAGCACTGTCAGCCACAGCCCCCAAGACTCTGGACCCTACGCCCCCTGGCTCTGGGCCCAGCTCGGGGCCAGCGTTTCACCCTGGCCTGGTGGTGGTGGTGTCACACCTTGTACAGATGGACCATCGGCATCTCCAGTGACGCCGAGCAGAAGCGGGTGCAGCAGCGCTTGACCCAGCGCAAGGCGGAGGATCTGCACATCACCCGAGGCCCTGGGAGGTGGACTCGTGTGGGCAGCCCCTCAAACCAGACCCGCTGGTTCACTCTTTCCGGCTGCTTCTCATCCTCCACGGGAGTTCTGTCCTGTTGGGTCTTCCGGAAGATGACTTGGGGGTCCCCAGTGGGTGGCTGCCTTGCCTGGGCTCTGGGGCCCGTGGTCAGGCCGTGACCCCTCGATGTCATCGGGGCCTCAGGCTCCATTTGCTCCCCTTCCTGTGACGTCGCTTCCTGTGCCCTGGGCCTCGACTCCTCGCGCTCCTCAGGCCGCCCTGTGGGCTTTAATTTCTCGGAGTCCAGTTCCTGGTAGGAACACCCAGCCTCCTCCTGGAGCTCTTTGCTGTTTTGTTCCACTTCATCCCAGACGTTATCGTACCTGGCAGGGAGAGGAACAGCAGTCAGCAGCATAGGACCGAGGCTCTGGTCCTCCGCTAGGCCCGGGACAGCTGCGCTGCCGCCGGTTCAGGGGGCCTGCCAGGAAAGCCACCGAGAGCCCGGAAAGAAGCTTCTCCACCACTCAGAAGCCTTGCTCCTGGGGGCAGGGGATGCGGTGACAAGCACTGGCAGAAGGATGTGAGAGGCTAGAAAAGCCTGTGGCAATGGCTAGTAGCTAGGACACTAGAAACGTGTATTACCTGCATCGCCGCTAGGTTAGGGCTCTGCCTCTGGATTTCAGTTGACGGAGTGGACTGGTCCAGTTTTTTTTTTTGTTTGTTTAATTGTTTTCTTGTTCCAAGAAATCTTAGAAAGTAGCTCCAATGACCCCCCGCCCATCCCACCTCACTTCTGGAGGGGCAGGATAGCTTCCTCTCAACAACACAGTTGGGGCTTGGGGCCAGTTAGGGCTGGCTGCTTTCAAAAGGGTTGGAAAACTCTGGGACTAGATGGTCCTGACCCTTTGGGCTCAGTGTTTCCTGATCTCCTATATCGAGGAGGTCAACTTAGAGGGAGGAAACCAGAGGGGTGGAGTTCGCCAGAGGTGTTAGACTTTCCAAAAGGGTATCTGTCACAGCTGAAGTCCCCTGCAAGGTGGCCACCCCGTCCTAGCTGAGCACGTGTTGGGAGGGAGCGGCCTCACGCTCAGGGTTAGACAATACTGAGGATAGTCACGGCCACCGCTAGTCGGGGGCCCACCAGGTGTCAGGCCCAGGACCCTCACCACAGTCCTGCAAGGCTGAAGGCGGCTTGGAGAACACAGGCTTTGGAGACACACTGCGGTTCAGACTTGCTTCTGCCTCTTTCTTGTCATTTGGGGCAAGATAGGTGTCCTGTCAGAGCCTTAGTTCCCTCATCTGAAAACTGAGATAAGTCTGTCCACCTAATAGGGTTTTTATGGAATAGATTAGGTGGGGAAATGCTCTGCAGGGTACCTGGCCCTTGAAGAGTGAAAGTGAAAGTCGCTCAGTTGTGTCCGACTCTGTGACCCTATGGTCTATAGACACCAGGGAATTCTCCAGACAAGAATACTGGAGTGGGTAGCCTTTCCCTTCTCCAGGGGATCTTCCCAACCCAGGGATTGAACCCAGGTGGATTCTTTACCAACTGAGCTTTCAGGGAAGCCCTTAGCAGGTGCCTGATAAATGTCAGCTTTCTTAGCATCGCTGTGAAGTGGGAGGGAGCTTGGCCTCAGCAGGACGACTAGTCTGTGGGTGAATCTGTGGGTGGTGATGAATTGGGAGGGGCGGGAAGGGGGCCCGCTTGCTCAGAGCCCCAGATGGTAGTTAGTCCCATGATTGGATGATTATGACCATACTTATGACAACAGCTCTGATTTCAGCTGGGAACAGCTTCAAATCCTAGCTCTGCCACTTAGCAGTTCAAGTTACAGCATTTCTTGAGCCCCAACAGCATGGAACAAGTTACAGCATTTCTTGAGCCCCAACTCTCCATCACTAAAATAGGGCCACTGAATGGCTCCCTTTCTCCCAGAGCCTTGTCAAAAAGCAGGTTTCTAAACTCTTTAGCACAGTGCCTGTTCCTAGTAAAGACGGCTTTTGGGCCCATGATGGGGGCTATGGGTGGGCCAAACTCACCCAGAGGAGATCCCCAGGATCTTTGGAATCCTGAGCAGTGAATTCCAACACCTTCTGGCCAGGTTATACAGTTCTTGGATCCGAGGGTTCGAGCTTTTGAGCAGCTTCAAGAGCGACAAGTGTTTTAATACCTGCCAGGGATGAAGAGACAGAAAAAAAAAAATGGAAGCTTCAGCTTTCTTGGGATAGCCTCCCAACCCCCACCTGGAGTTTGGCTCAGCTCAGCTCATGGTGAGGCCAATTGACTCCTTCCGGGTCACCCGTGGCAGCCCCGAGCAGCACAGTGTGGGGGGGGCGCAGGCTTTCTTTCGTGGGCACCCAAATGCGGCATCTCACCACTTTAAGTCGGTTCCGCATGATTACTTTGCTGACAGGCTGATGTATCTTGTCCTGTGGTTCCTTAGCTTGCATCTGACAGAGAGAGGAGAGGAGCGGGTGGGGGAAACGCTAACACAGGATGAGCCCCCTGAACGCCCGGTAATGCCTCTCCACTCGGCTTGGGTTGATAAACCCTAGACTGTGATTTTTGTCACCTTGGTTTGGGGGTGGAAATGGGGAGCCTGTTATAACTCTCTTGACCGCCCTTCACCTCTTCCCCTCCCCCTAGGGAGAAAGACCCCCACCCTGGGCGTGGCTGGATGCTTTGTTGAGACCTCCACTAGATCCAGTCCCGAGTCCAACCTTGGAAACCACCTTATTCTTGGGCCTCTTCTTTGTCAATGGACGCACACTGGAGCTGTGGCACATGTTGGACAGATGGCGCAAGACTGGTGCCCGGCTCTGCCTGCGCCCTGTCTGCCCCCAGCTCAGCCCACACTCAGGCTGGGCATCAGGATGCTGGTGCTGGTGCTCCCAGGGAGGGGGGCTGTGACATCACTGAAATGTGTGACAGTGGCAGGTCTCCAAGGAGTATGTGTGTGGCAGGGGTGGAGGGTGAGAAGGTAACTCCTGTCTGTGCAGATACCTAGTAGGTGCCAGGCAGAGGCATACACTGTCACTATTTCCCTGCAAGGTAGGAAGATTCCCCCCCACTTTTTTAAATGAAAAAATCAGGGTTCAAAGAAATTAAATAATTTACTCAAGGCCAACACAGCTGGAGAATGGTAGAGCTGGAAACATAAGGTCTGACAAGCAGCCCATGAAACCCGGTTCTCAGCTGTGCTCCTCTGTTCATTCATGTCATACATGTTCATTCATGTGCATCTGCTGTGTGTCTGGTGTGTTCTAAGTTCTGGAATAAAAAAAAATTCTGCCATCAAGGAACTTACATTCTAGTGGAGAGGAGACAGTATGTGTTCTTGTAAAGATTCAATAATGGGCTGTCTGAAACAAAGTATGTGTATGTTTGTGTGAATGTGTGTTTATCATAAATTTTACTGAAAGAAATCTAAAATAATAAAATTCTACAAATACTCTATTGTGAATCCCGTAGGGCCAGCTTACTCTTACAGTATACTTTTCTCAAATTTTGCCTAGCTCTTGCATCCATAGTCAACTTATGGTTGTAATTGATGAACAGGTGTCATTCCAACATGAATATTGATGTTTCCATTCATACTAAAGAGTAAGAAGAAAGTGAAAAAGTGGAGGAATGAAGATTTTGGAATTCATTTCTCAATGATCCGATCGACTTGCTTATTGTCACTGTTTTCACATACTGGGAGTACATTTGCTCAGCCTTTTTTGGGTCTGTGTGGCTATTTACAGTGTATAGGCATACCTCAGAGATACGGTGGGTTCAATTCCAGACCACTGCAATAAAGTGAAGTACCAGAGTCTTTTGGTTTCCCAGTGTATATAAAAGTTACACTATATTGTAGTCTATTAAATGTGCAATAATAGCATTATGTCTAAAAAATGTGCATACCTTAATTCAAAAATACTTAATTGATAAAAAACCCTTATCATCATCTGAGTCTTCAGTGAGTTGTAGGAGTAACATCAAAGATGGAAAGTCACCATAACAAGTAGAATAGAGAAAAGGTTTGGAATATTGCAAAAATTACCAAAATGAGACACAGAGACGTGAAGTGAGCAAATGCGGTTGGAAAAATGGCACTGACAGACTTGCTGAATACAGGGTTTCCACAGACCTTCAGTTTGTAAAAACCTCACTCTCTGTGAAGTGCAGTAAAGTGAAATACCATGAGATCTGCCTGTAACAGCTATAGACCGGACACGTTTACATTATTAACATTTCCTCCATGTGCTTTGGCCACCTGACACCCAAAGTCAACTCATTGGAAATGACCCTGATGCTGGGAAAAGATTGAAGGCAGCAGGAGAAGGAGGTGACAGAGGAAGAGATGGTTGGATGGCATCACCAACTCAGTGGACATGAGTTTGAGCAAACTCAGGGAGATAGTGAAGGACAGGGAAGCCTGGCGTGCTGCAGTCCATGGGGTCGCAAAGAGTCACATGACTTAGTGACTGAACGCCACCCATGAACATTTCCTCCATGGTGTTCTTAAGGCTAGACCAGAGGTTGGCAAGATAGTGAATATGTTAAATTTTGCAGGCCATGTAGTTGCAACTGCTCAACTGCTCTTGGAATGTGAAAGCAGCCACCGATAAGGAAATGAGTGGGCCTGACTATGCTGCAATAAAATTTATTTACAAAAATAGTGGGCCGGATTTGGTCCAGGACCAACTCCTGGCCTAGACAATCAATAGGACAATAAACCCAAACCTGATTCGTCACACTTACTGATTTCTGTGGTGTAAATACTTCAGCCTACCAGCGTGATGCCACTGAATGCAGATTTGAACAGAAAGGCAGTCACCTCCGTTATATATTACATATTTCTACCATATTTCTACAGTCCTAAAGATTCCCAAGATCATAGATAGTAGCAAAAAGTAGTAGGAAATTAGGAAGTGTTGCTTTTGAGCACTTTCCGTCTTTGTTTTTAATATCATTAACTCGATGAAGTTGGTATAATACAAATTTTAATGATCATGTTGCATAACGACCAGCCAGTTGAGTTCCTAAAAATGTCACATGCCTCTGTTAACAGCACGCTCCTGTTAATGTTAGATGGAAAGAAGTGTGTGGAGAGAAGTAAACAAGGTGGATGGGAAATGGAGAACAAAGGTAGAAAGTTTGCTGTATTAAAAGGGATGGGGCTTCGCGGGTGGCTCAGTGGTGAAGAATCTGCCAGCCAGTGCAGGCGACATGGGTTCGATCCCTGATCTGGGAAGATCCCACGTGCCTCAGAGTATTAAGCCCATGCACCGCAACTACTTTACTTGCGTTCTAGAGCCTGTGAGCCAGAACTACCGAAGCCTGAATGCCCTAGAGCCCACGCTTCACAGGGGAAGCCACTGCCCTGAGACGCTTGCGCACCGCGAGTAGAACACTCGCCACAGCTAGAGAAATGCCGGTGCAGCAACAAGGGCCCAACACAACCGAAAGGATGAACGCTGCTATATTAGAAGTGGATAAGCAGCGAGGTCCCGCAGTACAGCCCAGGGAACTCTGCCCAGTGTTACGTGGCAGCCTGGACGGGAGGAAGTTTGGAGGAGAACGTATGTGTATGGCTGAGAATGTGTGTGTATGGCTGAGTCCCTTCGCTGTTCACCTGAAACTGTCATAACTTTGTTCATCGTCTATAATGCAATAAAAAATAAAAAGCTTTTTAAAGAAGAATGGAATAGGACCCTTTCACTGACAAGATGACATGTGAGGAGAGACCCGAAGAAGGCGAGGCAAGTGGGGAAAAGTAGTGGCAGAAGGTGAGGACTGAGAAAGTCCTGGTGAGGGGCTGGGCCAGATGGTGGGAGATTTGAACAACTCAGGCTGCTCTGAGTAATCTGCCCACCTGGCTGCATCTGAATAATCGGAAGAGCTTGTGACGTACAGCTTCTCCCTCACCACCCACTCAGTCGGCCAGTTTGATACCCAGCAAGTGTGGGAACCAAATCCACACCACACCCAGATGGAGGGGTGTGCATTCACGTGGGGTGCTCACCTCTGCCTTTTAGGGGAGGTGGACCAAGACCAGACTACTGCACAGCTTTTGGGTTTTTTTTTTTTTTTGGTTGTCAAATAATCCTTTCTTTTTCTTTTTCCTTTGCAGTTCTTAACTAGCTGGGCACTCCACAGCACCACTGTTGATGTCATCTATGATGTCATGAGGGTGGCGGCCGTCAACATTGCAGCCCACAGGCTGGGTGATCTCTTTAATGGTTCCAGAGAGTTCTCTAGCTAGAGACTGATGCCGCATCTGCTGGGCAGTGCTGACGATCTCATCAAAAGTGATGGTTCCACTGTGCTTAATGTTTTGCTGCTGCTTTCTGTCTCTTGGTGGTTCCGTGAGGGCTTTGATGATCAGGGCAGAAGCAGAAGGAACACCTTAATCTGGGCCTGTCTGTTCTGAATGGTCAGTTTCACTGTAATACTTGGACCCTTCCAATCACCGGTTGCCTTGGTGATGTCATCACCAGCCGTTTTTGGAAACAGACCCAGGGGGCCAATCTTGGGGGCCAGGGCAGACATGGCACAGATTTCCCCACCGGTGCACCAGTGCAAAAGGTACACGACTTTGATCTCATTGGGGGCAAACTTTGGCGGCATGGTGAAGGCAGCTGGTGAACCCGGATTCAGGACGATTGAAGAAAGTTGCACCTTTGCCTCCTCTGAGCCGAAAGCTGAAAGCTGCACAGCTTCTTATATGTCCATGCCCTTGCTTGTTAGGGCGGAGATAAGTGGGTGGTAAAAACAAAAAAAGATGCTGTGGGTCAGAAAAGACGCAAGGAGGCGACTTTGGAGGGAAGGCAAGGCGAACACCCCACGCCTCCCTCTGCCTCAGTCCTCTCCCGGCTCCTCTGCCTGCTCGGGCTTCCATCTCCCTGTCAGCATGATCTCAGCTCTTCCCGGGCTCTGCTGGGCTCTGCTGGGCTGCATCAGGATGATCTGCACCTGCCACCTCGGCACCAACAGCTGGGGCCCTGCCGTGCCCTGTCCTCTGAGCCCGGGGAGTGGCCCCGCCAGAACATGGGCTCCTCAAGGGCAGGGATTTGGGGCTGTTCTCTTTCTTGCTAACCCCCCAGAGCCTTAGAAGAGTGCCTGGCTGACAAGAGGTACCCACTAAGTATTTTGTGAAAAAATGAAAATAAACGGCATTCTCTATGATCAGGATAATGGTGAGCGGACTGCTGGAACCCTAAGGAGCAGCGTGGGGAGGCCCGGGAAGTCTTCATAGCGATGGTGACAGATAACAAAGAAAGAATAGGGTTGCCAGGCAAAAGGCTGTGGGGCTCCTGGATTTTCAAATTACAGGTGTGGGAGAGAACTATGAAGCGGGGTATGTGCTGGAATAGAAGGTAGAAACCCAGAGTGAGTGACGGTAGCCAAACCCGGGGGAGCGAGCCAGACAGGCTCCATCGCAGGCTGAGAGGCTTGGCGCTCGTCCTGGGGGTCAGGGCCTTGGGAGTGTTCCCAGGCGACGGGGCCTGAGTGGGCCCTGGCGGCTGGCCCGGCGCCTCCGCATTCTGTTCCAGCCGGTTCTTTTCACACCGTCACTCCCTTTCCTCCCTTCAGAAGCTTGGGGGTGCATCCCCAGGGGGGCAGTTTTTCTCTGTGACCAGACGTCGTACCCCAACAACGGCTCTTAAAGTAGCACCCCCCTATTCAGTCTTGTTCATCTCTCCCCTTAACACGGTAAAAACCATTTATGGGCAGAGTGATACCCACGGACACGCAGCTGGTCAGCCTTCTGGATCACGTCCAGGGCAATTCAGTGAGAAACCACCACCCTCTCTTTTTTCTCTTAGTTGTGGTAAAATACACGTAACATTGACCATTAATCATTTTAAGTGGGCAGCTCAGTAGCGTCCAGTACTTTCACGTTATTATGCAACATCGCCACCATCCGTCTCCCAGACTCTTCTCATCCCCCAAAATGGAAACTCAATACCCGTTAAACGACGGCTCCCCATTCCCCAGCCCCGCTCAACCCCAGCAACCGCCATTCTGCTTTCTGTCTCTGCATTTGACTGCTCCAGGTACCTCATGTGGATGGAATCACACGCTGTGTGTCTTGCTGTGATGGTTTATTTCATTCAAGGTTCAGCTTGTGCCGGAATTCCCTTCCTTTAGGGCTGGATACTGTCCTCTTGTACGTATAGACCATATTTTATCTGCTCGTCCATCGGTGGGCACCTGGGTTGCGTCCACCTTTTCGGCTTCTGTGAATAATGCTGCTATGAACGTGGGTGTGCAAATATCTTTCCTCAAGACCTTGCTTTAAATTCTTTTGAGTATAAACGCACAAGTAGAATTGATGGACCATATGGTAATTGTCCTTTTAATTTCTTGAGGACCCACCATACCATTTTCTATAGTGGCTGCACTATTTTGCATTCCCACCGACATTTCAGTTTCACCACATCCCCACCAATAGTTGTTATTTTTCATTCTTCCTTCCCTCCTCTTCTCTTCCTCCCTCCCTCCCTCCCTCTCTTTCCTTCCCTCCCCCTCCC
>SJYT01021614.1:136053-182755 GCA_006410635.1 Cephalophus harveyi
CTGTATGTTACAGCATTTAGTGTTTCTTTTCCTATGCCTATATAAAGTAGAAAATAAGATAAAAAAATCCTAGGGCTGTTTACTGTGTGAGTCCTAGATTTTGTGTCTTGCTTCAACATTTTTATTTTCAGATAAACCAGAATCTTGATAAATAATGTCCATGTAGAATAAGTAACTTACTTATCCTTGTGAAAGTTCTGTTTGAAGAACCTATTTGATAGGTTAAGTTTTGTAAACTTTTTACTGATACAATTCTTTCCATATGTGGATATTCTTTGTAATACAGGGGTTTTGCAAATTTGTAAAAATAATGAAAGTCTCTTCTTAATGAGAGTCATACAGATTTATCATCTTGAATCCTATGGTATACCTCAAATCTGCTTTGGATGGGGAGTTACTCATGTGTTTGTGTACATGTGCTAGTTGTTGAGTACTTCTTTTGTGCTGTCTGAAACTGCAACCTCAGATATGCAGATGACACCACCCTTATGGCAGAAAGCGAGGAAGAACTAAAAAGCCTCTTGATGAAAGTGAAAGAGGAGAGTGAAAAAGTTGGCTTAAAGCTCAACATTCAGAAAACGAAGATCATGGCATCCGGTCCCATCACTTCATGGGAAATAGATGGGGAAACAGTGGAAACAGTGTCAGACTTTATTTTGGGGGGGGCTTCCAAATCACTGCAGATGATGACTGCAGCCTTGAAATTAGAAGATGCTTACTCCTTGGAAGAAAAGTTATGACCAACCTAGATAGCATATTGAAAAGCAGAGACATTACTTTGCTGACTAAGGTCCCTCTAGTCAGGGCTATGGTTTTTCCTGTGGTCATGTAGGGATGTGAGAGTTGGATTGTGAAGAAAGACGAGCACTGTGGTGTTGGAGAAGACTCTTGAGAGTCCCTTGGACTGCAAGGAGATTCAACCAGTCCATTCTGAAGGAGATCGGTCCTGTGTGTTCTTTGGAAGGAATGATGCTGAAACTGAAACTCCAGTACTTTGGCCACCTCATGCGAAGAGTTGACTCATTGGAAAAGACTCTGATGCTGGGAGGGATTGGGGGCAGGAGGAGAAGGGGACGACAGAGGATGAGAGGGCTGGATGGCATCACCGACTCGATGGACGCTAGTTTGAGTGAACTCCGGGAATTGGTGATGGACAGGAAGGCCTGGCGTGCTGCGATTCATGGGGTCGCAAAGAGTCGGACACGACTGAGCGACTGAACTAAACTGAATGCCTACGATTGCTCTGAGATAAGTGAAGTGAAGTCGCTCAGTCGTGTCCGACTCTTTGCGACCCCATAGACTGTAGCCTATCAGGCTCCTCTGCCCATGGGATTTTCCAGGCAAGAGTGCCGGAGTGGGTTGCCATTTCCTTCTCCAGGGGATCTTCCCGACCCAGGAATCGAACCCAAGTCTCCTGCATTACAGGCAGACGCTTTACCATCTGAGCCACCAGGGAAGCCTCAAAGATAAGCCTTTCTCTTTTAGGCTTCTGCTGAATTGGCTGACAGTCAACACCCTTGAGCTTTCAAGGATTCCTCTTGCTTGATTCAGAGGATCTGTGAGGCACACCCTTCATTTCTTTTGAGGTCTTTTATCTGACTTAAGACTATTCTGCTGCATTGTCTGAAATCTTCCCGAGATGCACACAAAAGATTTGATAGTTACATTTTCACTTTCCTTTGGACCATGTTTTTCTGGTGCTGCTCTGGATTTGAGCTTTGCTGAGAAACCACTCTTTAACTTTACTATCATTTGCCAGGTAGAGGGGCTGAGAATTTTCAACCACAAAGTCCTGGCTCCTTCATGTTTAACAGTTCTCCCTTTCAGCTCAGGATTTCTCAACCTCAGCACTATTGACATCTCAGGCAGGATAATTCTTTTTGTTTATTTATTGGTTGCATGGGGTCTTCACTGCCCCATGCAGGCTTTCTCTTATTGCAGTAGGGGAAACTCCAGTTACAGTGCATGGGCTTCCCCTTGCCACGGCTTCTCTTGGTTCAGAGCATGGACGCTAGACGTGTGGGCTTCAGCAGCCGCAGCACGCTGGCTCAGTAGTTGCGGCTCCCCGGCTCTAGAGCTCGGGCTCGGTAGTTGTGGTCCATGGGCTTAGTTGCTTCATGACATGCAGAATCTTCCCAGGCCAGGGATGGAACTCATGTCCCCTGCACTGGTGGCGCATTCTTGTCCATTGTACCACCAGGGAAGTCCCAGGAGGGAGGGGGTGGTGTTGAGAGGGGTTTGTCCATTATAGAACATTCAGCAGCATCCCCAGCCCCTACTAACTAGATGCCAGTGGCAACCTCTCCAGGTCTGACAACCAGAAATGTCTCCAGACATTGACAAAAGTCTCCTCAGGAGGCACCATCATGTGCTCACTTGAGAACTGCTGCCGTTTCCCTACCACCTCTTGCGTTTAAGCAGCAAGAAGACACCAAGTTGCACCTTTAACACATGATTTGGAAATATCCTTAGCCAGATCCCAGCTCATTAGGCACGTTTTCTGCCTTCCACTTTACCCTGCATGCCGCCAATAAAAGATCCCCTGTGCCGCAATGGAGAGCCAACACAGTCAAATAAATACAAGAAATTAGATCAATCTTAAGAGTTCTCATCACAAGGGAAAAAAGTTGTTTTTTTTTTTTTTTTTTTTTTAAGGTAAACAGATGTGGGAACAAAATATCTGCAAATCACACATCTTACAAAGGGACTCATCTAGTCTGTATAAAGAACGCTCAAAACTCAACAGTGAAAAAACAAACCATCCAGTTGAAAATGAGCAAAAGATTTGAACAGACATTTCACCACAGAGCATACAGAGATGGCAAATAAACACATTAAAATAGGCTCCACATCAATAGCCAGTAGGGAAATGCAAATTAAAAGCACTGTGCATCCATTTTATGCCAGTTAATTAAAAGTTAGTGACCATACTAAAAGCAGGTCAGGATGCAGAGAAGCTAGACCGTTCAAACCTTGCTGATGGGAATGTAAAATGATATAGTCCCTCTGGAAAATAGATCGGCGGTTCCTTAGAAAAACTAAACACGTACTTACCATATGATCTAGCAATCATCCTCCTTGACATTTATTACAGAGACATTAAACTATGCCCCTGTAAAACCTGTACATGAGTGCTCCTGCCAGCTTTATTTGTAACAGCCCTAAATGAGAAACAACCCAAATGTTCTTCAGTGGGTCAATGGTTAAATCAGGGCACATTCATACTGTGGCATAATACTCAGCCAAAAAGGAACAAATTATTGATACCCACAACAACTGGATGGATATCAAGAGCATTCTTTTGAGTGGGCCGGGGTGGGGTGGGGGCGCACCAGGTTTGAAATGTTACATATTGTATGATTCCATTTATACAGTATAACACTGTTGAAATAACAAAAATATAGAAATGGAGATGGGTTGCCAGGGGTCAGGGGTCAGAGGAAAGAGGGTGTGGGCATGGCTATAAACAGCATGTGCGAGCCTGGGATGATGGAACACTTCTGTATCTTGATTGTGGTTACATGGATCAATGAGTAGTTCTCACATTGGAATATAGTTATGCAAGATGTTACCCTTTGGGGGTGGGGAACAAGAGAATGAGATACAGGACCTCTATTATATTTTTTTTGGAATTTTCTGTGATTCTGTAATGATTTTTTTAATTTATAAAAGGAACTGTTACACCTGCAACAACTTGGACGAATCTCCACAGCCTTATCCTGAATGAAAAAAAGTCCATCTCGAAAGGTTACATACTGTGGGATCCTACTCACATAACATTCTTGAAACAATAAAATTGCAGAAATGGAGAATGATCAGTGATTTTCTAGGGATTAGGGATGAGATTGTGGGGAGAGGAGCAGATAACACGAGAGAGATGTTCACGGTGATGGAACACACACACACACAAAGAAGTGCAGGTAAAACTGACAAAATCTGAGTTCAGTTCAGTTCAGTTCACTTCAGTCGCTCAGTCGTGTCCGACTCTTTGCGACCCCATGAATCACAGCACACCAGGCCTCCCTGTCCATCACCATCTCCCGGAGTTCACTCAGACTCACGTCCATCGAGTCCGTGATGCCATCCAGCCCTCTCATCCTCGGTTGTCCCCTTCTCCTCCTGCCCCCAATCCCTCCCAGCATCAGAGTCTTTTCCAATGAGTCAACTCTTACCCCCCCATTGAGTTGTGCGCATGCTGCCATGAAACCCCATGGACTGTAGCCCGCCAGGCTCCTGTGTCCTTGGATTCTCCAGGCAAGCATCCAGGAGTGGCTTGCCATTTCCTACTCCAGGGGATCTTCCTGATCCAGGGATGGAACCTAGGTCTCCTGCATTGGCAGATGGATTCTTTACCACTGAGCCACTAGGGAAGCCCCATCTCTCACTAAATGCAGTTTAAAATGCCGGGCAGGCTATATGTGAGACAGCAAAAGAGACACAGATGTAAAGAACAGTCTTTTGGACTCTGTGGGAGAAGGTGAGGGTGGGATGATTTGACAGAATAGCATTGAAACATGTATATTATCATATCTGAAACAGATCGCCAATCCAGGTTCGATGCATGAGACAGGGTGATCAGGGCTGGTGCACTGGGATGACCCTGAGGGATGGGATGGGGAGGGAGGTGGGAGGGGGGTTCAGGATGTGGGACACACGTACACCCATGGCTGATTCATGTCAACGTATGGCAAAAACCACTACAATATTGTAAAGTAATTAGCCTCCAATTAAAATAAATTAATTTAAAAAAAATGCTGGGCAGGGCCTTCCCTGATGGTCCAGTGGGTAAGGCTTCACCCTCCCAGTGCAGGAGGCCCAGGTTCGAGGCTTCTATTCACAGCTTTTTCAAAGCATTTTGAGCTTTTGGTACACTTCCCAAATCTAGGTCAGTCCGCTGCCACTTCCGTACTTCAGAGTGCTGTTACAGCTGCACCCGACCCAATACTCAAATCCCTACACGTGCTAATTTAGCAGTTTAAAAAAGCAGTATTTATCATCTCAAAGGTTCTGGCATCAGGAATCCAGGACTGCTCCAGCTGGGTGGTTCTGCCTCAGTCACTGCTGAAGCTGCAGCCAAGCTGCTGGTCAAGGTTCCAGTCATAGTAAGGCTCTACTGGGGCCAGTAAGTCAGTTTCCATGATCACTCATGGGCTTGCTGGCTGGCCTCGGTTCTTCACTGGCTGTTGGCTGGAACTTCAGTTTCTTGCCATGCGGGCCTCTCGACAGGGCTGTTGAAAACATAATAGTTGGCTTCCCCCAGAGTGAGTGATCCAAACAACAGAGAGAATACACACCCATGATGGAAGTTGTGGTCTTTTAAATTTTTTTATGGACATGATGTACCATCTGCCATGTTTTATTGGTCACATAGAATAACTTTGATACAGTGCAGAAGAAAGCTATACAAAAGTATGAATAAACAGAAGGCAAGGGACAGTCAGAGCTTTTTTGGTGGCTGGTTGCAACATTTCAATTTTATTCAATCAAGATATTTTTCTAATTTCTTTTTGGACTTTATCTTTGACTCGTGGGTTATTTGGAAGTCTTGTGTTTTATTTCAAGTATTGGGGTGTTTCCCAGATCTCTTTCTGTTGTTATTTATATTTTCATTCTTTAATAGTCACAAAATATGTTTTTTATGATTTAAATTCTTTTAAGTTTGTTGAAGTTTGTTTTATGGCCCAGAAGATGATGTGTCTTGGTGAATGTTTTTGCGCAGTTGAAAAGAATGTTTACTCTGCTGGTAAAGTGCTATAAAAATGTCAGTCGGAACAGCTAGTTATTAGTGTTCTGGATTTCTGTATTCTTACTTTTTCTTTCTGTCTACTTGTTTCATTGATTACTGAGAGAGAAGCTTTGAATGCTCTAACTGTATTATGGATTTGTCTTTTTTATTTTAGGTCTATTTTTAGCTCATGTTTTTGAAGCTCTGTTACTAGATGTACGTATACATATTTATGATTGCTAAGTCTTCTTGCTGAAATGAACAACCTTTTATCATTAGGTAATGTTCCTCTTCGTCCCTGGTAACAATCCTTCTTTTGAAGTCTACTTTTAAATATTGTTACTTATTTATTTATTTACTATTTTTGGCTGTGCTTGCTGGGTTTTAGTTGCTGCGAGCGGGCTTTCTCTAGTTGCAGTGTGCAGGCTTCTCATTGCAGTGGTTTCTCTTGCTTCGGAGCACAGGCTCTAGGTGGCAACACGTGGCTCAGTAGTTGTGGCACATGGACTTAGGTGCTCTGCAGCACGTGGAATCTTCCCAGATCAGGGATCGACACGTTTAGTGTCCCCTGCATTAGCAGGTGGATTCCTGCCCACTGCACCACCAGCGAAGTCCTATCCACTGGTATTTAATATTTTTTTGGATTCTGTGCCTTTCTTGGCTCTGTGGTCCTTTCATTATTTTTGGAAAATTATTGACCATTATTTCTACTAATAGTGTGTGTGTGTGTTTATCTCTATCTCGGATTCAAATTATGCAGATGTAAGCTTTGGATCTTCTAGGCTTTTAAAAATATTTATTTGCCTGCTCCAGTCTTACCTGTGGCACTCAGGCGCTTTGGTCTTCATTGTGGCATGCGGGATCTTTAGCTGCAGCATCCAAACTCTTAGCTGCAGCAAGTAGGATCTAGTTCCCAGACCGAGGACTGAATCCAGGCCCCCTACATCGGGAGTGGAGAGTCTTAGCGACTGGACCACCTGGGAGGTCCCTGTTTTGGGTTTCCTTGTTTTGTTTCACTTTTTTCTGTTTCCATTTGGGTAGTCTCTCTTGACCTATCGTAAAGTTTACTGATTCTTTCCACAGCTGTGTTGAGTTTACTGATAAGGCCACCAAGGCATTCTTCGTCTCTGTTACATGTTTTAAAATTTTCTAGACTTTTCCATATGACTCGTTTTTATAGTCCTCTTCTCTCTGCTAACAGTCCCTTTCTGTTTTTTGTAGGCTGTCCATATTTTTCAACACAGTCTTTCACATACTGTTATAGTTGTTTTAAATGTTCTGGCAGATACCTCCAGAGAGTTATCTAAGTCTGGACACTGGTTCTGTTGATTGCTTTGTCTCTTGACAAATATTTTTGTTTGTTTGTTTGTTTGTTTTTGTTATGTTCCTTATGTGTGTGTTGTAACTTTTTAAATTTCTGGCCATAATGTGTAGAACAGTAGAGACTGAGCTCAGTATTATTTTTGCTTGGAAATCTTTATATCTCTTCTTTTTAGGCTGTTAGTGTAGAGGATTGAGTCAGTCTTGTCAGGAGTTGAACACAGTTTGGTTTTGGCTTGTTTCTGTGATTACTTTCAGTGTCTGTAACTCCCATGGATTCTATCCTCTCACGGCCACACTGGGCCTTTAGCAATAAAACTTGTGGTTGAACTCTTCTTACCTGTTTGCATGGACACTTTGCCTTTCTCCAACTTCATGGGTGTGCCAGTGCCCATATCCTAGGCACTGCCTATATCCTGGAGGCGACTGCCCTGCTTTGGAATTCAGGTTAATCAGTTGCTCGGCAACCTCAGCTCACTGATGGGGTCAACAAAACTAAAAATTTTACAAATTACCTACCAATTAAAAAAATTGCTTTTAGTGTGGTAGGATGCCCTTCCCAGCTTTCAGCATCCTAGATGGAAGCCAGAAGTCTAAGCCATCTGCTCTCTCGCTGCTCCTTTCAACCCCTGCTGTCCACCCCTAGGCCTGCTGCCTGGGCCTTCCTCTCAGCTGACACCTTCCAGCTTCAGGTCAGTTCAGTCGCTCAGTCGTGTCCGACTCTCTGTGACCCCATGAACCGCAGCACGCCAGTCCTCCCTGTCCATCACCAACTCCCGGAGTTTACTCAAACTCATGTCCATTGAGCCGGTGATGCCATCCAACCATCTCATCCTCTGTCGTCCCCTTCTCCTCCCGCCTTCAATCTTTCCCAGCGTCAGGGTCTTTTCCAATGAGTCAGTTCTTCACATCAGGTGGCCAAAGTATTGGAGTATCAGCTTCAGCATCAGTCCTTCCAATGAACATCTAGGCCTGATCTCCTTTAGGACGGACTGGTTGGATCTTCTTGCAGTCCAAGGGACTCTCAAGAGTCTTCTCCAACACCACAGTTCAAAAGCATCAACTCTTCAGTGCTCAGCTTTCTTTATAGTCCAACTCTCACATCCATACATGACTACTGGAAAAACCATAGCTTTGACTAGTCAGACCTGACGGACCTTTGTTGGCAAAGACCCTTCCAGCTTAGCTCCTGAATTATTTCCAAACTGGATGTCCCCACCCCCCTTTTATGTGGCAAATACCTGACAAAGAGAAGCGACAGAGAGGTTCCTGATCTGTTACCATGCTGGGGGCAGCTCAAAATAATTCGTGCATTCCTGTTCCCAAGGATAGGCCTGAAAAGGGGAGCTGAGCTCTTAGCCACTGTACTTTGGACTTGGCCTCATTCCTCTGTGCTCGAAACTGGGACCAAGTATCTACTCCATCCATTAATGAGGAATAAGAATGAAACTGACCAAAATATTTCTTGGAAGATGAAAACCGCAACAGGATAAAAGGGGGACAGACTGGGAGTTGTGGTTTTGCTTCCCTGGTGGCTCAGAGGTTAAAGCGTCTGCCTCTAGTGCGGGAGACCTGGGTTCGATCCCTGGGTCAGGAAGATCCCCTGGAGAAGGAAATGGCAACCCATTCCAGTATTCTTGCCTGGAGAATCCCATGGATGGAGGAGCCTGGGGGGCTACAGACCACGGGGTTGAAAAGAGTCAGACACGACTGAGCGACTTCACTTTCAACTCACTTTCATGGAGCCCTGTCCTGTGCTGTGCTCAGTCATGTCCGACTCGTTGTGACCCCTTGGACTGTAGCCCGCCAGGCTCCTCTGTCCATGGATTTCCCAGGCAAGGATACTGGAGCAGGTGACCATTTCCTGTTCCATGAGATCTTCCCCCAGGGATTTAGAACTCATGTCTCTTGGGTCTCCTTCACTGCAAACAGATTCTTTACCGCTGAGCCACCCTGGCTTTAAATTCCTGCTCCATCACTTAGTTGGACAAGTCCCTTCACCTTTCTATGTCTCAGTTTCTGTACCTGTAAAATGGATGTGAAAACAGCATTTACCGCACAGGAATATTTCGAGGATTAAAAGAGTTAATACACGCAAAGCACTTAGAACAGTGACAGGCACATAATAAGCTCTATAGAAGATTACGAGTGATTACAGCGTACTTCCTATAATTTTAGAAATTTGTGGAAGAAAGCAGTTGCCTCTGTTTCTCAGGAGCGATTACAATCTAAACAGCTAATGTTTACTGAGCATCTCCAGAGTGTCCGAGCCCTGCACTTAGCATTTTTTATGAATTATCTCACAGGAGGTAGGGATTAATTATTCCTACCTAATAGGCAAAGAAAGCAAGGATCAGAGAAATTGTTTACACAGCTGGCTAGACACCAGCAGGCCTGTGCTTCTAACTACTGCACTTGTTGCTGGGCACAAACTAGTTCCTTGCTTGTAAAATAATGGGAAAGTTGTCTGCTGTACTTATTTCCCAGGATGGTTTGGATATCTCAGTACAATAGGAGAGGCAGAACTTTACATATTTGTACAGAATGCTGGTCCCCTGACAGAGAAGCCTGAATGGGTCACAACTCTTCACAACCTCCACCACCCCCACCACCGCCCTGCTCCTGCCTCCTGTATGCCCTCCCACCTCTTCTCTGCCTGTTGAACTCATTTAAGACTCAGCTCAGATACCAGCACTTGCATTTCGTTCTAACAAAGGAGAGATTTAAGCTTAGATATCAGCACCGGGATTTCATTCTAACAAAGGGTGGCACAGCAGACCTGTGTGTTTCTTAAACATTTATTTAAATTGAAGGATAATTGCTTTACAATATTGTGTTGGTTTCCATCAAACACTTTAACATGAATCAGCCATAGGTATACATATGTCCCCTCCCGCTTGACTCCCCCCTCCCACTTCCCTCCCCATTCCACCCCTCTCAGACCTGCGTGTTGAAATGACCATGTGGGTCATTGGTTAGCGCTCTGGACTCTACAGTGATGACTGACTGCTGTGGGGGATGGAGCGTAGCAGGACCAGAGTACCAGAAAACCAGAGAGAATGGAGCCCAGCGAGGGTCGGTGGTGGAAACGGAGACGAACGGTGGATTGCAAAGATTATTTGGGAGAGAGAATCGACAGTTAATGGAGATGTATTTTAATGTGGGCAGCGAAGGACAGGGAGAAGGCAGGGATGACTCCTAGTTTCTGGTTTGCTTGTGGATGTTTGTTGAACGAAGGATCGAGTAACCCCATGGCAGAAGCATCTCTGACCGACGCCCCCCACCCCCCGCCCCGAACCGCGAGGTTTCTGGATCTACAGGCGGGCGCCGGGTGGAAGGGAGGAGAATGGGAATGAACACAGAGCCTCGGTCCAGGAGGAGCTTCTGGCCCTGGTCTGAGCCAGGAGGCACCGCGAGAGGGGCGAGCCTTTCCCCTCTGGGCCCACGGTTTCCGCCTCACTCCTCCGCCCGCGCCGGCCGGGACACGCAGCGCCCCTCTCGGCACTCCGGAGGACTTGGCTCCCCGCCGGCGTCTGGGGGCGCGGCGCAGCGGCCCACCCCTCCACCCCCGACCCGCCCTGTCCCGGCGCCCACCCCGCCCAGTGCTCTGGAAAGCTGGGCGGCGGCTCTGATCGTCCCGGAGCCAGGAACCGTGGGCTGCAGGGGTGAGTCCCAGGGGCAGGGAGCCCCCGCCGCTGTGCACCTGCCTTGAAGCGCGGCCGCGGTTCCCCAGACCCTCTTCCCGCGCGAGCGCCTTCTCGAGGGGTGCGCGCCTCAAAGTGCGGAGCGTGGCCGAGGGTGCCGGGGAGTCAGTCCGGGTGCCGGCGCGCGGAGGTTGCGTCGGGGACTCCCGGGGGAGTCGGAGAGCAGGGGGTGCGGGGGGCCGTGTCCCCGCGGGCCGGCGGGGCGCAGCAAGTGTCCGGGATCGCGCGAAGCCGGGCGGAGCATCCCGGGGGCCCGGCGGCTGGTGGGGCGGCGGGACGCGCGCCGGGAACTTTTTGCCCGCCCTGGAACTACGAGCGCCCGCGCCAGCGGGGGTTCCTGGCGACCGCCCGGCGCCCGGCAAGGAGCGCGTGTGCCCGCCGCCGCCCTTCCCCCACTTCCGCCCGCCGCCGCTTCCTCGTTCCCGGCTCCGGGGCCCGTCCGTCCCGGGGGAGACCCGGCGGCGCAGCCCCACCCCGGCCGGCGCAGCCCGCTCCCACGCCCCCGCCGCCGCCGCGCCGGAGCGGACAGCCTGAGTCAGCGGGGGCGCCGGGCGCGGCAGGTAGGGGCTCCGCGGGGCGGGCTCAGGTGCCGCGAGAGGCCGGGGGCCGGCGGTGGGGGGAGGCGGGCGCGAGTGCAGCCCCCGGGGCCCCTCCGTCTTCCCCGCTTGCTCCAGGGTCGCGGGTGTCCCCTTTTAGGGAATTCTTTCGCTCGCACTGACTCCACTGCGGGTGGGGCAGGACCGAGAGGGAGCTCCCTGCACCACGGGCCGGGCCCCTGGCCGCCTCCGGCCCCCCCGCCCCACCTTTTCAGCTCCCTCCACCCCTCTTCCCTGCACCTTCAGTTACGTAAACAACCCCCTTCCCTCCTCCGGCGCTGAGCTCCGCTGCGCCCCGGGCGGGCAGCCCCCGCCAGTCTCCGGAGATTGAGGGGGCGAGGGGGAAGCAGAGGGGGCGTCCCGGAGCCCGTGGTCCCCTCCAGCTCCCCAACCCTCTTGCTCGCCCTTCCCCGCCCCCCCCCGCCGGAGCAGACAGCCCCAGGGGCCCTGGGTATTTTTAGCGTCGTGACCTGGGCGGCAGCACTAAGAGCCTTTCCCAGGAATCAGTGTCAGCGTCGCCCTCCTCCGCTGCCAGCTCTGGCCACATGGTCTCCCCACACTTCCTTGGCCCTGCCTGGCCCCTCTGGGGGTTTGGATCGCTCGTGGCCCACCCTCAGCGCCCGGTGGACTGGCCAGGGTCTCGGATATGCAGAGTCCAGATGAGGCGGGGAAGGCAATCTGCGGAGGAAGACGATCTGGTCCTCCAGCTAGATACTGCCTTGCCTCCGGTGATGGGCTCAGGAAGGGATGCGGAGCGAATCGGAGTGAAGGGGGTTCTGGAAAGCTCTCAGCACGGGGGGCCAGAGGGCCTGGGCTGAATCGCACCCTTCCAGTTGCTACTCGCTGACTAGTGGGGAGATCGGCCAGTGAGATGTGTCAGAGGAGCGGAGCTCAAATAAAGAGCTGTGGGAGGCAGAGAAGAGATGGTGTCCTCTAAATAGCTCGGGGACCGCAGCCTTCCGTTTTTACAGAACACCCTCAGGAGCTGTGCCTTGTGTTTAGAGGCAGGTAGGAGGACGATGCCATTTTCAGATGCGGAGACTGAGGCTAGAAAGATGTCTTCCTTAGGGACAGAACCAAGTCTAGAAGTCAAGTCTGTGACTTAGAGCAGGGTTTGGAAGGGATGCTGGTGATAGTGTGTGTGTGTGTATAGAGAGAGAGTAGGAGGGGGGTGCTTTAGCTTTTGTCTGAGTTTTAAAGGATGGGGTGGGGGGACCGGAATTGCAGCACTGGAGGAAGGGACCTTCATCTCTGAGATCTCTATTCTGTCCTCTTCCCCTGCCTTTGGAGGAGAGGCTGGGTCCATTAAGTGGAAAAAATGCCTCTCCCATTTGAGCTGAGCCAGCCCCTCCAGCCCCTCTCCGAAGGGCATGATCCTGAGACGTGGCCATTGGCTGTGTTCCCTGAATACAGAGGAGCCTCTCTTGCTGTGCCTGGAACTAACATCCCCTTTGTGGAGCTAGGGTCAGCTCTGCCTCTGCGTGAGACTTGAACTTTGTGGTAGTGGACTTTGTTTCAGGGAAGGGAAAGAGGGAGTCAAGTCCAGGAGTGTCCAGGCTGCAGCCAGAGGCCCCACTGCTGGGATCCGGGCTGCAGGGGGGCGCCCCAAGCCCAGGCCCCCAACCGAGTCCCCTCTCTGATTCACAGCTCTCCTTGCTATTCCAGGAGCTGACATGGACCCAAATCCTCGGGCAGCCTTGGAGCGCCAGCAGCTCCGGCTTCGGGAGCGGCAGAAATTCTTCGAGGACATTTTACAGCCTGAGACGGAGTTTGTCTTCCCCCTGTCCCACCTGCATCTGGAGTCGCACAGACGTAAGTTCTGAGTCCTCGGAAGAGGGACTGGGGTAGGGCAGGGAGGAAGTCCCGTAGTCCTGGACCTTGGTCCCTCCCCGCTGGTTTTCTTGGCCCTTTAAACATCTATCTCCTGACCTGACAGATGTCTCTGACCATCTGATCAGTGCTGGCCTGGCTCCTCCCAACTTGCCCCCTTCTTGATATGCAGCCCCCATAGGCAGCATCTCATCCATGGAGGTGAATGTGGACACACTTGAGCAGGTGGAGCTTATCGACCTGGGGGATCAAGATGGAGCGGACGTGTTCTTGCCTTGCGAAGACCCTCCACCAACCCCCCAGACGTCTGGTATGCCCCTCTGCTTTGGGCCCGTGCGCGCTGGTCAGTCAGAGCTGGATGTCAAAGCTGGACTGGGGAAGTCTGCATGGAGGGGCTGGGTGTGGGCTTTTCTACCCACGAAGCACTTGCTTGTCCTAGATTTTAGGGAAGTTGACCTTGGGGAAAGCTGGGTTACAGATTCCTAATCCAAATCTCTCAGAAGGCCCAACCGCCTTAGTCTTTGTCAATTTTTTATTTGTGGAATCAATGTAATTAGTTAACATAATAAATAATGTAAAAATATGATTTTTAGATTAGACAACTGAAGCAGTTTTAGTCATCTTAATATTTATTTAGCACTTTATTAGGTTTCTAATACTATGCTAAATAATTTTATATGTATTATCTCAATCCTTACTATGTCCTATTAGGGCAGGTGGGGTTATTCCCATCTTATAAAGAAAGACATTAGAGAGACTTCCCTGGTGATCCAGTGGTTAAGATTCTGTGTGTTCCACTGCAGGGGGAATGGGTTTGAACCCTGGTTGGGAAACTAAGATCTCGCATGTCATACTATATATATATATGTAGTCACAGAGCCAGATTGTGGAAAAGCTGGATTCAAACCGTAGCTGTCTTGACTCCAAAGCCCACATGCTTAACCTATAAGATATTAATGGGTACTATCTTACTTAAAAGTGCTGCTATTATTGATGGCATATTATGTGCCAGGCATTTTATAAACATTCTCAGATTTTGTCTTGAGAACCCCTCTGGAATGTCGGCACCCCCTTTTTACAGAGGAAGAGCAGAGTCCTTGAGAGGGGAAGTGACTTGCCCAAAGCTTCTCAGTAGCAAGGAAGTGAAGTGACGTAGCTAGAGCTTGAACTTGCAACTTGATTGATTCGACTTTAGAGCTTAGTGAAGTGAGGGAAACTGGGAGCCAGGAGACTGGCGGGGTGACTGGCCAAGTTCCTGGGCTTCAGTGTGTCCCAGCCACATCCTCCCCGAGAGTCCTCTGAACCCCTGTGTGTGGCCATGACCGGCTCTTCTCTCTGGGCAGGGGTGGACGACCGTCCTGAGGAGCCGAGCCTGCCAGTGCCCACGCCAGACAGGACGACATCTCGTACTTCCTCCTCGTCCTCCGACTCCTCCACCAACCCGCGCAGCGCTGATGCCAGTGACGGCGGAGCAGACACGCCCCTGGCCCAGTCTGACGAAGAGGAGGATGGAGGCCATGACGGCGGGGCAGAGCCCGGAGCCTGCAGCTAGCAGCGGGCCCCCACCTACAGACTGTGTGAGCTGCCTCGTCTCCACTGGAGACCCCAGGCCCGGCCAGAGCCTTCGGAGAAGACCAGACTCTTTAGTGCAGTAGGCACCAGGGGGAGGAAAGGAGGGTGGGATGGTGTGCCTTCCTGGGAATTAACTCGCTCCTGCTTGACTGCTAACCTTCCCCTGCTGCATCCTTCCGCTATTTGTTAGAATATTTGGAATTAGCTGGGCATTTGGAATATAGTTTTGAACAAGATGGGCGCCCTGCCTTCAGGAGGGAGAAAAAAATCAAGAAAATACCATGGTTTTGGCTTACTGTTGAAGAGAGTGAGGAGATGGAAGATGAGCTAGGACGAGACGCCACTGCTTTTCTTAGCGCTCTTCCCTCCTCCAGACTTCCTGAGTCTCCTAAACCAGTGTCTCTAGGCAGCCGTGAACTCCTTAACCCTCCCAGGGAGATGGTCCTGCAGCCATCCTGCTTCCTTCCGTCCTTTCTGGAACAGGTCATGGCGTGAATAATAAACAGATAACAACATACCAACCATTCCCATTCATCTTTCACATCGGACAAATACCAAACCCAATATATTTCTTTAGCTCTCTGGTGGTGGTATAGTTGCTAAGTCTTGTCTGACTCTTTGAGTCCCCATGGACTGTAGCCCACCAGGCTCCCCTGTCCATGGGACTTTCCAGGCCAGAATACAGGAGTGGGTTGCCATTCCCTTCTCCAGTGGACCTTACCGACCCAGGGATTGAACCGAGTCCCCTGCACTGGCAGGCAGATTCTTTACCGACTGAGCCACC
Organism: Cephalophus harveyi; assembly: GCA_006410635.1. Lineage (NCBI taxonomy): Eukaryota > Metazoa > Chordata > Mammalia > Artiodactyla > Bovidae > Cephalophus > Cephalophus harveyi. The sequence goes on from SJYT01021614.1 coordinate 151,585, forward strand.
AGGGAAGCCCATATTCCCACCATTCACTTGCTCTGTTTATTCCAGAAGGAGTTATTTGGAATTAGCTGGACATTAGGAATACAGTTTTGAACATGATAGGCTTCCTGCCTTCGGGGAGGAGAAAATCAAGAAAATACCACAGTTCTGAGCGTAATGAATAGCATGATGAGGAGCTCTTCTGTTTCCAGAAAAGAGGGGCATCTTAATCTAGCTCATGTGGTCACTGGAGAGCTGGTTTTCAGGCTGGGATCCAAAGGATAAGAAGAAGTTAGCTGGTGGGGGTGTGTGTGGTGCGGGGGGCGCAAGAAGTTAGCTGGTCGGGGTGTGTGTGGTGCGGGGGGTGCTGTACTCCAGGCAGAAAGAGCAGCTTGGAAGAACTTTAAATGGAGAGAAATAGTCTTGAGGAACTGAAAACCATTCAGCATAGCTGAATTGTTGAATTTTAGCAGGAGATTAGGGAGGATTAAGATTGACAAAGGTCAGATGAGGAAATACTTCAAAGCCTGTATCAAGCTTCAGTTTAATTGCTAGTAAAATAGCAGTGACTTAAGATATAAATTTTGTTTCCTCACATAAAAGAAGTCCAAAGTTCTACAGTTATTGGACACCAAGGTCCTTTTTGGCTCTTTTTACTCAGCCATCTATGGCACATGGCTGGAATTCTCATTGATACCTCATGTCTAGAATGGCTGTTGAGTCTCCTGTCCTTGAAACTGGTGAGAGCAGGAGAAGAAATTAGGGATGGGCGAAAGAGGCACGGTCGCTGTCTGTTCCCACTTTCAGAACCTTTTTTGGAAGTTCTAACCAGTAGCGTCCATTTTCATCTCCTTGGCAGAACTTGGTAACATGAGTAATATTTCATTTACAGGCATTTTATAGGGACACAGCATTATCTAGAAGAAAGGAAATCCTGGCCTTTGGATAGATAATAACCCTTTAAGTTTTAATTACCAGTGTGTCTGATTTCTGTACTTCCTGTCAGACCTCTCAGAAGCCCCCTTTAGTAGGGCCCCCTGCTGTCTTGATAAAATCAGGGTTATGTTACTAAGAAACAAGAGGACTGTAGTCATTGGGTGGATAACTAGTAGTTTACACATTACAAATCTGAACTTTACTGGGAGTAATGAAGGATTACAAGTGATTGACATTTCTTGTTAAAAAGATAATTCTGGCTGCAGTGTAGAAACCATACTGGAAGAGGGCGTGCTCCAGACAGACAGACATAACACAATAATCCATGCAAGAGATAACAGTGGCCCAAAAGACAGTGGTGATGATTAGTTTAACTGGGTTGAGGCTGAGTATAAACAAATGACATTCATTCAGTAAGTATTAAATGTCAGCGTTTAACATGTGTAAGATGTCTTGGGGGTGTGGTAGTAACACACACACACACATATACACACACACACACCCCAGTCTTGCTCTTAGGGAGTTCAGGCTCTCCTGGTGGTATGGTAGTCACACACACACACACACACACACACACACACATGCACACGCGCGCGTGCACACACACACACACACCCCAGTCTTGCTCTTAGGGAGTTCAGGCTCTCCTGGGGCCCAAATGTAAAACTGCAGCTAGGACTTGAGGAAGGAGTTAATCACGAGGTATTTGCCTGGAGGAAGTGGTTCTGAGCTGAGATCTGAAGGCGGAGTAGGAGTAGTTTAGGGGAAGAATGGCTGGAAGGACTCCTTGTAGAGATGTACTGATTGGAGGGGACCAGAGTGGATGTCTGGAAACCGGGAGATGGTTGCAACCATCCAGATAAAAATGGGATGGGATGGAGGTGGGGGATGTAGAAAAGTGGAAGGAATGAAGAGATGTTGGGGAGGCAAAATTCAAAATATTTATAGATAGGTGGGTGTGAGAGAAGACTGGCTGAAGGGCGTCACTGTTGCTTCTGCCTTGTGCAGCGGGATGATTCGGAGGGTTGTTCATCCACATGGAGAATTTAGGAGAGGGCCAGATTTGGGAAGTCAGTCATAAATTGGGTTTTAGACATGTTGAGTTTGAAGTGCTTTGGAGACCAGGAGGACATTTTGAGTAAGCATTTGGACCCATGAATGTGGGATTTAGAAGAAACGGTTAGATTGGAAGATCAATACATGAGTTATCAGTGTATAGGTGATGAGCATGCCATGGGTGCCAGTCAGCTTACCCAGGGAAAGATGGAATGAAAGGAGGGTTATAGGACCTCGCCTTAAGGAACATTACATCATTTTTCATATTAGGAAAAATAAATCATCCCACCTCCCTTCGTACATCAAACCATCCATGGGATCAGTGACCTTCAGCCTAAATCTCAAAGCTCTCTGTGCAGTTCAGGCTGAGTGACAGGGCTGCAGGCTTCCCAATAGCTCCATTTTGCTTCCATCCCTGCAGGGGGCCGTTGTAAGTGACAGTTCTTAAGTGCTTTTCCTAGCACTGCTGAAAAACTGGTGGGAGTTCTGTGCGTCTTTTGTCTAAAAGTCTGTGTCCAAGTTGAGATCATCCACTAAGCTGGGCCAGGGCCCAGCCTCATGTTAGATTTTGTGGCTTTTCGGTTTTGCCAATGACTTCACCGTACACAGAAGACACGGTCTTCTCAACCTCCTGACTTCAGCGGCTGAGCCTTCTCCTGGGCTGTACCACAAGATATCTGCAGCTCAGCTCCGCAGGGTTTCTCAGTTCCTGGGATCCCCCTACTCCCCCTCCAGGGTGAATGGTGGGAAGCTAGCCTGGCCAGTTTGCTGTCAACATGTCAACAACCCTGGGCATACAGTGCTAATGGGGGCAGGGAGGCTGGCTGCGGAGAGATTGACAGCACTCTGGAGAGGTGGACTTGTTTGTGAGCCTACGGGGAGCCTTCAGTTCAGCTGCTATGAGCCCCAGCCCTGCCTGGGAAAATCTAGGGTCAGCTGAGACCCCAGGACCACTTCCTGTTTGGACAATGATCTCTTCCTCTGCCAAACCACAGGGCCTTGGCTGGCCCTCAGAGCCAGCATCTCCGGCTGACTGTTTTTTTTGAGGCCACAGAGGGCCCTTGGAGATGGGGGTGATGACTTGGTGCCAACTCCGAGGCAAGCAGCCCAGCTTTCAGCTTCTAAACCACAGTGTGGCATCTTCTGTCTGTGGCTCAGGCTTGTCATAGACCCTGAAGCAGAGGGAAGAAGACAGCCTCCTCCTATAGAATCCTGTGCTGTGGAGGGGCCACATCTCGGTGGAAGAGTCCCTGGACGGCTCACACTGCAGCCGTCCCCAGGAGTGCACAAGACTTGATAACTGTGAACAGCACAGCAATATGGCGACAACGTGGAATGATGTTATGATGTTGTCAAGTTTGTTCATCCGAACATTACTGAGCCCCCACTCTGTGCTAGCTTCCTTGCTTAGGCAACAGAAATACTAATGTGGCCAAGAGTTCTTCCAGGAAGGGACAATGTCACAGATAATGGAAATATAAAGTGGGCTGTAGCACCAGAGAGGGAGAAGGTAAAGTCTTCTCTGGGGGTGGGTGGATCCTGAGTGATGGGGACAGGCAATTTCAAAAGAAAACAAAGCGTAGAAGTACAAAGTAATCACCATCATCATTGCAACCACCTTAACATTTTCTTTGAAGTTGGTAGTGTGGACTCGAGTTCTGACTCATTGTGATCGTAGGCAGTTATCTCGGTTTATGTACCTCAGTTTACTCATCTTCAAGATGGAGATAATAGTACCTTCTTCATGGAGTGGGCTTCCCCGGTGGCTCAGCGGTAGAGAATCTGCCTACAATACAGGAACTTCAGGAGGTACAGGTTCAGTCCCTGGGTCAGGAAGATCCCCTGGAGGAGGGCATGGCAACTCACTCCAGTGTTTTTGCCTGGAGAATCCCATGGACACTGGAGCCTGGCAGGTTACAGTCCATAGGGTTGCAAAGAGTCAAACATGACTGAAGCGACTTAGCATGCACATACAGGAATGCACCTCATAGAGTATTTTTGATTAAAGGCTTGCAGAAGTTACTAAGCACTTACTCCATTCCAGATTCTACATGCACCTAATTTCTGATCCTTACAATAACCCTGAACGTAGGTTCATCCATTTACAGAGCAGGAACAGTGGCACTCAGATGGCTCATGCTCATATGGACTAAAGGCTGGGGTGGGGATTTGAACCCACATCTGTCTCACATCTAAGCTCAAAGCCTTCCTTCTGTTCCATGTGTAGTGGGGCAGGAGCACCGGATGTAGGTAGAATGAGGATATACTGAGATAAAGACATCTTTTTGACTCTTCTTCTCTGGTTGCTCAAGGGTATATCTAGACCTGGCAGACACCAAATTTGGCTCTTCAGAGCCAAAACGGTTTTGAGTTTTACCAAGAGACTACAAAGCCCATCATGAATGTGCATCTGATTAGGCAGGTGGAAAAACCAAAGCAAGAATTGTTTGGATCCTCCAACTCAAGCCAGCACAGAAGGGGAGAGGTAGAAAAAAATTTTAACAGATCCTTTGCAAAAGAAAATATACAAATGACCAACAAATACATGAAAAGATGTTCAACATCACTAGGTACTAAGGAAATGCAAATTAAAACCACAGTGAGATACCACTACATTACACACCTACGTGGTAAAAACTAAAAAGACCCCCCAAGTTAAATATTCACTGGGATGTAGAGCAATAGGAATTCTCACACATTGCTGATACAAGTATGAAATGATACCTTCTGAAGAAAGATCTAGCAGTTTCTTATAAAATAAACATACGTTCTCTTTCGCCATTCGTAAATATTTATCCAAAAGATAAGCATGTTCCTACGAAATAACTTGTATAGCAGCCTAGCCCATAACTAAAAACTTGAAAGAGCTCAGGTGTACATGGACAGAACAGATAAACTATGGTATATTCAGACAATGTATGAATGCTATACAGCAATGAAAGAAACAAACTGTTGATACACGCAAGAATATGAATGATTCAACAGAACATTATTCCCGTGAAAGAAGTCTTTTACAAAAAACTGTACATAGTATATGATGATTTCATTTATACGGAGCTCTAGAACAGATTAATCCATTTTGTGGAGAAAAATCACAACAGTGGTTGCACCTGGAAGGCAGGGGGCACAGGGGTCGACTAGCAAGGGGCATTAGCCAACTTTCAGGGGTTTTACCAACATATCTTGCTAGGAGTTACACCAGTGTATCCATTTGTTGGATTCAACGGATGTGCACTTCAGAGTTGAATATTTGTGTTTGTAAATTTTACCCCCAAAGAAAAATGTTAACAGGTATTGAACTCTCACTCCAGTACTCTTTCCTGGAAAATCCCATGGACGGAGGAGCCTGGAAGACTGCAGTTCACGGGGTCGCTGAGGGTCGGACACGATTGAGCGACTTCACTTCACTTTAATGATGTGCATGCTAAACTATTTAAAAGAGAAGTGTCCTTATGTCTGAAATCTCTGAAATGCATCAAAACATAAGATGAATTGTGGGAGTTAGATTGATAATGTCATAAGACAAGTATAGTAAAATGATAACGGTGGAATCCAGGTGATGGGGAAACAGGTGTTCATTGTAACAGATATTCATCCTTTCATCTTTGTTGTATGTTTGAAATTTTTCAGAATAAACGGGAGGGTTATTTGAGGGTTTGGCGGGGAAGTTTTGCACCATAAGAGCGGGCTAGGCTTAGGACGGAGCAGAGACAAGAAGCTGTTGGAGGCAGGGGCCCGGCTGTGGGACCTCGCAGAAGAAATAACCGTTTTTAGTTTGCTTCTTCAACTATCACGGAGGCACAGTGGCAGTGGTGGCTAAGCACTTTATCGCAGGGAATGGGGGTCCACAATCCAGACCTCAATCGGCGGTGCCCCGTCAGCTCCCCTTCACACACACACCGTTCTGGAGGGCCTATCCGGGCACCGCAACTTCCCGGACGGCACCGGAAGTCCTTCTCTTCCTCTCTTCCTATTGGAGGCCGGCCTTTCTCGGGGGTGGGGCCACTGGGAGCTGGACGCAGCCGCAGGCATGGCGGCGGCCGTGAGGGTTTTCCTGCTGGTGCTGCTGCTTCTGGGACCGGGCGGCTGGGGCCAGGCGGAGCCCCCACGCGACAGCCTGCGGGAGGAGCTGGTCATCACCCCGCTGCCTTCAGGGGACGTGGCCGCCACATTCCAGTTCCGCACGCGCTGGGATTCGGAGCTGCAGCGGGGAGGAGGTGAGGAGGGGAGACCGACGGGAGAACCCTGTGGCCCCTGCAGGGAGTCGGGCGGAGGCCAGCCCTGGGGGCAGGCACTGACCCCGCGGTGAGGCTCTGGTCCCGGGGCCTGGCTCCTTGGCGGGAGGTGGGGCAGTTTTTGAGGAATCACATTGTACCAGGGAAGAAACTGGGGCCCCGGGAGCGCTGACTTCTAGCGCGGCGGTCTCTCCGCAGCTTCATGCTGCCGCTCTAAACCTAATAGCACCTTCCGTGGACAGCACTGATAAGGATGCTGTTGACGATTACCGTTTATCCTGGGTGCTGGGCATGGTGCTGAGTTGAGTGAACAGTTACAGGAAAGAAAGTGGAGATATAGAGAGATAAAGGCACCGGTTCAAGATCACATTGCTTAGCAGTGACTGACTGGTCAGGAATTTAGATTCCTCTGACCCCAGAGCTGGGGTGGATTTATTGTGTCTTTGGGGTGGCTGAGAGCCCTCCCTCCAGGATCATCACTCACCTGCTGCCTCTTCTCCAGTGTCTCACTATAGGCTCTTCCCCAAAGCCTTGGGGCAATTGATCTCCAAGTATTCTCTCCGGGAACTGCACCTATCCTTAACCCAAGGCTTCTGGAGGACTCGATACTGGGGGACACCCTTCTTGCAGGCCCCATCGGGGGCAGAGCTGTGGGCTTGGTTCCAAGACACTGTCACCGAGTGAGTGTCCACCTTGAGGCCTGTGGCAGGCCATGGCGGGAACGTGGCATGGCAAGTGTTGTCATGCTACCACTGCCCTTTGGGGGAAGCAGTTTCATGGGGGTAAAGCTGCACTGGAAGTAAGAAGTATTATGGCCTAGTGGCATTCTTGACTTTGCTTAATGTGTTTCAGAAAAAAAAACACCTAACTTAGTTCGATGTTTGTCTGGGGTCCTAGGATGCTTATTTTCCCTTGTTTCACAAGCCTTTGTAGATGTAAGACTTCCCATCCTGAGGGTAGAACCAGGACTCAGCAGGGTATTCACAGGGAAGTAGGTTGTTTTGCCCAGCGGAGCACAACTCAGGGTGGATCAGTGAGCTGATCTTGGCCCCTGGGATGTGGGGCACTTTGTATAGTGTGGGGTGTACGTGGGTGATCCAGCCTTGCTCCCTGTCCTCAGGTTGCTCTCAGCCTAGTTGAGGAGAAAAGTTGCTTACGACAAGGTGCTGTTGACACCCAACCATTTCCCAGAAGGGCCCTGGTGAGAGGCAGGGACGGTCAGAATGGCAACAGTGCCACAGGAAGCTGTGGTTGGGGAGGGCAGGAACGCCGCCTGGAGGAGGGAACACCCTGGAAGGGGAGCATAAGGAGTGAGGTGGCACTGCGGGGTGCGAAGAGGAGCCACCTAAGCAGAGGCCGGCGGGGGTGCAGGGATGTTCAGAGGAGAGGGAGGAAGAAGGGGCTGATAGGGGAGACCCGGGCCGCAGGCCCAGCGGGGCAGTTGCGGCTCCAGCAGCTGGCCGGCCTCACGGCTTGGCAGCCAGCTGCAGGCGCTGAGCGAGGGGGCAGATGCAGCCCCGGGACAGTGAGCGGGTTTGTGTCTCCATCCAGCGTGGATGAGTCCTGGAAGGAGCTCAGTAACGTCCTAGGAGACCCGGGCCGCAGGCCCAGCGGGGCAGTTGCGGCTCCAGCAGCTGGCCGGCCTCACGGCTTGGCAGCCAGCTGCAGGCGCTGAGCGAGGGGGCAGATGCAGCCCCGGGACAGTGAGCGGGTTTGTGTTTCCATCCAGCGTGGATGAGTCCTGGAAGGAGCTCAGTAACGTCCTGTCGGGGATCTTCTGCGCCTCTCTCAACTTCATCGACTCCACGAACACAGTCACGCCCACCGCCTCCTTCAAACCCCTGGGGCTGGTCAATGGTGAGACTGCCCCATGGCCCCGTCCTTCTTCCTGTGCCCTCTCACCCTGGCCTTTGCCTCCTTACCCCTCTGCTTCCTCCTCCGTCTGCGGGACCAGGTCATAAATCCCCAGGTTGGGCAGGCCCTCCCCCTACTCCTGCCCCCCGCCCCCAGGAAGATGTCTCTGCGTTGCTTTCTCCCGAAGGGACGAGGCTGTTCCACACTCCTCCCCCAGCCTAGACTGTGAGAGCGGTGGTGCTGGAGAGTCTGCGGGTCCGAGGAGCAGGGCCCCAAGGCCCTCCCCAGCCAGGCTCCTGTCTCCCTCAGGCACGGACCACTCCTTCCTGCGCTATGCGGTGCTGCCGCGAGAGGTCGTCTGCACCGAGAACCTCACCCCGTGGAAGAAGCTCTTGCCCTGCAGCTCCAAGGTGAGGCCCGAGGGGCCTGAATGCGGGTGGGAGCCCCAGAGAGTGGATGGCATGGGCTGATGCCTCCTCCCTGCCCGACAGATGACCTCGGCCCCACGCCCAGGCGCGTCACCGTGCAGGGCACTGACCTTTCCTCTCACACCGCCTCCTCCAGGCAGGCCTCTCGGTGCTGCTGAAGGCTGATCGCCTGTTCCACACGAGCTACCACTCCCAGGCAGTGCATATCCGCCCTGTTTGCAGAGTAAGTCTTGGGGAACGGGAGACGGGCCATCCCGGGGCTGTGAGAGAAGGTGCAGGTAAAGCACGTCGCCCAGTGTCTGTCGACCACTGGTTGAGCCAGTGGTCGGTGGGAGACAAGATGATGACAATCCAGGGATTTGGTCATGCATCAAGGAAACTTTATCTCCCTGGTTTTCTCATCCGTTAAATGAGAATAATAGTGGTATCAGTTCATCCAGTTGTTGGCAGCGGTTCATCCCACTGATGGGCAGGATGCTGCTGGCACAGGGTCAAGTGCTCAGTACGGAGTGGTAGCAAATTGATGGACGGGAAGATACGGAATAGAGGAAGGATTGCGTCCAGGTTGCAGTCCCTGGGGCTGTGGGGTTGGTGGGGAGGTAGGTTGTCACTGCTGCTGTCTGGCCCTTGTAGAATGCACGCTGTACCAGCGTCTCCTGGGAGCTGAGGCAGACCCTTTCTGTTGTATTTGATGCCTTCGTCACTGGACAGGGGAAGAAGGGTAAGCTCCCTTGCTCTGGCATCTCCACCCGCCCATCGCCAGCCCCGCCCCATCTGTGTGGAGCAGGCCTAGTCCTGCCCCAGCTCATCCCCGCCTTCTGCTCCCCAGACTGGTCCCTCTTCCGGATGTTCTCCCGAACTCTCACCGAGCCCTGCCCCTTGGCTTCGGAGAGCCGAGTCTACGTGGACATCACCAGCTACGGCCAGGTACTGAGGTCACAGCCACACACGTCAGCCCCTTCCCTCCAAGGCCAGCCTGCCCCTCTGCTTGCTTCTCAGCCTTGTCCTTGTGTCCCCAGGACAATGAGACATTGGAGGTGTACCCGCCCCCACTTACCACATACCAAGACGTCATCCTGGGCACCCGGAAGACCTATGCCGTCTATGACCTCCTGAATGCAGCTGTGGTCAGCAACTCGCGCAGCCTCAACATCCAGCTGAAGTGGAAGAGGCCCCCAGAGAATGGTGGGTGGAGGGTGGGCCACCATGGGCGACAGCGATTTCATCTTGAGGGGAAGACTCACAGCCCCATCTCTTCACCAGGAGACAACAGGCTTATGTTTAGATCCAGATAACTGGAGTCAGACGTCCTGGTTCTAACACCACCTCTTCTAAGCTCTATGACCTTGAAGGTTCCTAACTTCACTGTCTCATGCTGAAAACAGGGACAGTAATACCTAACAGGTTAGATGAGATAATTAACGGAAAACATGGAAGTCATTCATGCATTTGTTCATTTAATTAACATAAATTTTTTTTGAAGACACAAATACCCCGATTTCGAGAAACATTAACATATAATAGTTGAAGCAGGCCTCAAACAATTAGTTACAATCATGTTCAGTGTTACCAAGGAAAAGCGTGAAATATTGCGAGAGCACTTGGGTTGGGTTGGAGCCAGCAGAAAGCTTAGGCCTTGTTAGTACTCAGTAAACAACAGTAATTCTATTGTCATTGCTGTGAGTTGGGGAAGATAGGGATGGTTCCAGAAGGCAGGTTTCCCAGTTCTGGCAAAGCGTTTCCCCTTCCCCTTCTGGCTTTGAGAGACTGAACCTGGCCCAGGGAGTGGATTTGGGGAGTGACCCCCGCTTTTGTTTTTCTTTAAAGGAGTGGTTAACTGTTGGCTTTTCTCTGAGCAGAGTCCCCCCCGGTGCCCTTCCTGTACACCCAGCGGTATGTGAGCGGCTACGGGCTGCAGAGCGGGGAGCTGAGCACGCTGCTGTACAACACCCACCCGTACCGGGCCTTCCCTGTGCTCCTGCTGGATAGCGTGCCCTGGTACCTGCGGCTGTACGTGCACACGCTCACCATCACGTCCAAGGGCAAGGAGAACAAACCAAGTGAGCGCCAGCCCCCAGCCAGCCCCTCACCCTCACCCCCACCCCCTCCACGTCCCCCAGCACCTCAGTTCTCAGGATAATTCCAGAAGTACCTCTTAGTCTGCACAGGCGTCAGGAGTAGTTTGAGTGACCTCACCAATGCCAGATCTGCAAGTGTATATAAAGTCAAAGTAGTTAAACCACATAGTCCTGGTGACTCTTCGTAGGACGTGATCAAGGCAGGAGTTTCCTTATCTTTCTCACTTGCTTCCTCCTCTTTCCTGGAGCTCTATTTTGTTGTGGATGATGCCTAGACTCTTTCAGGTGGAGAAAGGAAACGAGTATTGGATACAAAAAAGGTGCTGGAGTAGGTGGTTTTTGCTTCCTTGGGTGGGGTAAAGAGGTGCAGTTTTAAAAATCTGTTTGTTTTTTCTACTTTTCTGAGGAGGAGTTGATATTTACTGAGTGCTTTCTGTGAGATGCCAGGCATAGCACAAAAGCGCTTGTTATCCTTTGTAGTGGAGGGAGACTAAGGAACACAGGAGACTCCCTAGGAAGACGTTACAGCACAACCCCAACAGTTAGACTTACAGTCTTTCCTAAGCCTCTTTGTGGTTTCCCATATTTTCTAGCCCATGGTTACTAGTTTTACTTATTTTCAGCCCCACTATCTGTACCCCCTTGAAAATCTCTATTTCAAACCTCCCACCTGTATATTTCGTGTTTTTTTTGTTTTGTTTTTTATTTGTTTTTATTTTTGGCTGTACTGAGTCATCGTTGCGGAGCACAGGCTTTCTTTAGTTGTGGCGAACGGGGGCTCATCTTGAGGTGCTCGGGCTTCGTGCTTCGGTGGCTTCCCTGGCGCAGAGCACAAGCTCTAGGCGCGAGGGCTCGGTGGTTGCAGCGTGTGGGCTCCAGCAGGTGTGGGTCATGGGCTCTCGAGCGCTCAGGCTAGGCAGTTCTGGCGCGCCGGCTTAGTTGTTCTGTAGCATGTGGGATCTTCCCAGGCCAGAGATTGAACCCGTGTCCCCTGTATTGCCAGGTGGATTCTTACCCACTGGACCACCAGGGAAGTTCCTGTTTTGTTTTTTTTTAATCTTTGCTCTGGCAGATTTGAAATACATACCCAAATGGAGCAGAGTAATGAACTCCCACGTACGCATTACCCAGCCTCAGCAGTCTTCAGCTTCATATCCCGTTTTTTGTTTGTTGTTGATTTTTTTTTCTAGTTTCATTGAGATATAATTGACATATAGCACAAGATAAGTTCAAGGTGTTCAGCATGCTCATTCGACTTATATCTATCATGAAGTAAATTTAATGAACATTGATCATCTCATACAGATACAAAATTAAAGAAGTAGTAAAAAATTTTTTCCCTTGTAATGAGAACTCTCAGGATTTACTCTCTTAACAGCTTTCATTAACATATTTATCATGTTCTACATTACATTTCTGATTCTTGTTTTAAACTGGAAGATTGTACCCTTTGACTGCCTTCTTCCAATTCCCCTTCCCCCTACCCCTTACCTCTAGTAACAACAAATGTGATCTCTTTTTCTATGAGTTTGTTTATTTTTGAAGTATAATTGACCTGTAACACTATGCTGCTGCTGCTGCTGCTGCTAAGTCGCTTCAGTCGTGTCCGACTCTGTGCGACCCCATAGACAGGAGCCCAACAGGCTCCCCTGTCCCTGGGATTCTCCAGGCAAGAACACTGGAGTGGGTTGCCATTTCCTTCTCCATTGTGTGAAAGCGAAAAGTGAAGTGAAGTCGCTCAGTCGCATCCGACTTCCAGCGACCCCATGGACTGCAGCCTACCAGGCTCCTCCATCCATGGGATTTTCTAGGCAAGAGTACTGGAGTGGCTTGCTATTGCCTTCTCCGAACACTATGCTAGTTCCTGGTAATAGCAAAGTGATTCAGTGTTTCTGTACTTTTCAAAATGATCATCATGATAAGTCTTGTTACCATCTGTCACCATACAAATATAAGACATAGTTATTGACTGTATTCCCCACACTGTACATTTCGTACCTGTGACTCATTTATTTTGCAACTGGAAGTTTGTTCCTCTTGCCCTCCCTCCTCGATTTCTCTCTGCCTTCCGCCCCTCTCACTAGTTCCTGGTAATAGCAAAGTGATTCAGTGTTTCTGTACTTTTCAAAATGATCATCATGATACGTCTTGTTACCATCTGTCACCATACAAATATAAGACATAGTTATTGACTGTATTCCCCACACTGTACATTTCGTACTTGTGACTCATTTATTTTGCAACTGGAAGTTTGTTCCTCTTGCCCTCCCTCCTCGATTTCTCTCTGCCTTCCGCCCCTCTCCTTGGGCAGTCACCTGTTTATTCTTTGTGTCTATGACTACTTCTGTTTGGTTGTGTTTATTCTTTTTTTTTTTTTAGATTCCCAGTGTAAGTGATAGCATACAGTATTTGTCTTTGACTTATCTCACTTAGCCTAATATTTTCTAGCTCATCCACGCAGTTGCAGATGTCAAAGTTTCCTTCTTTTTTGTAGCTGAGTGATATTCCACGTCTTCTTTACCGTTCATCCATCGATGGGCACTTAGATCGTTTTCTTAGCTATTGTAAACAATGCCTCAGTGAACATTGGGGTGCCTATATCTTTTCAAATTAATGTTTTTGTTTTCTTTGAATAAATCCCCAGGAGTGGAATTGCTGGATTGTATGGTAGTTCTGTTTTTAAATTTTGAGGAATCTCCCTATAGGTGTTGATAGTCGCTGCACCAATTTACATTCCCAACACAGTGCACAAGGGTTCCCTTTTCTCCGCATACTCACCAACACTTGTTATTTGTTGTCTTTTTGATGATCCCGAGAGGTGTGAGGTGATATCTTATTGTGGTTTTGATTTGCCTTTCTGTGATGATTAGTGATTTTTTCATCTGCCTGTTGGCCAATCTGTATGTCTTCTCTAGAAAAATGTCTATTCAGGTCCTCTGCCCATTTTTTTAAACAATTCTTTCTTTTTTGACATTGAGTTGTATAAATACTTTGTATATTTTACATATTCACCCCTTATCGATATCATTTGCAAATACTTTCTCCCTTTCAATAGTCTATCTTTTCATTTTTCTGGTAGTTTTCACTGTGCAAAAGCTTTTTAGTTTGATGTAACCCCATTTGTTTATCTTTACTCTTGTTTTTCTTGCCTGAGGAGACATATCCAACAAAACATTGCTAGGTCAAAAGGCATACTGTCTATATTTTTTTCTGGAAGTTTCATCATTTCAGGTTTTACATTTAAGTCTTTAATCTGTTTTGAGTTTATTTTTGCATTTGGTATAAGAAAGTAATCCAATTTGATTCTTTTGCATATAGCTGTCTTGTTTTCCCAACACCATTTATTGAAACGGCTCTCTTTTCCTCATTGTGTATTCTTGTCTCCTTTGACATAGATTAATTGCCCATATAAGTGTAGGTTCATTTCTAGGCTCTCTGTTCTATTCCACAGCTTCCCATCATTTTTGTTTCATCTTTCCCTTTATTTATTTATTTATTTGGTTTGGTTACTTTTTTTGCTGCTGCTGCTGCTAAGTCGCTTCAGTCGTGTCCGACTCTGTGCGACCCCATAGACGGCAGTCCACCAGGCTCCCCCGTCCCTGGGATTCTCCAGGCAAGGATTTTGCTGGAGTATCTTAAAACAAATCCTACATATTATATCAATTCACCTTTAAACATCTCTAACAGGTAAGGGGCTTAAAAATATGTATAACCTATTGTTATCACTCCTATTTCCCCCAGTGGCCTTGAAAATAACTTTATAATTGATTTGAATTGGGTAAAAATACGGTCCTCACATTATATTATATGGAGAAGGCAATGGCAGCCCACTCCAGTACTCTTGCCTGGAAAATCCCATGGACGGAGAAGCCTGGTGGGCTGCAGTCCATGGGGTTGCTAATAGTCGGGCACGACTGAACAACTTCACTTTCATGCATTGGAGAAGGAAATGGCAACCCACTCCAGTGTTCTTGCCTGGAGAATCCCAGGGACGGGGAGCCTGATGGGCTGCCGTCTATGGGGTCACACAGAGTCGGACACAACTGAAGCGACTTAGCACATTATATTTGCTTGATATGCTCTTAAGTTTCTCTCTCTCTCTTTTTTTATTAATAGACTTACTTTTTAAAGAGCAGTTTTAAGTTTATAGAAAAGTTGAGCAGAAAGTACGGGGTTCCCATATACACTTCGCTTAACCCCCATTTCCCCTTTTATTCCCGCCTTGATTGGTGCGGTCCTCTTACATCTCTTTTAATCTGTAAAACAGTTCCCAGTGGTTTTTAAAAAATTGATTTGTTGGCAGAACTGGGTCATTTGTTGTTTAGGATGTTCTACATTCTCGTTGGCCCGTGTTTAACGTGTTCCTCGATCCTCTGTGTATTCTTGAGTATCAGTGGTTAGTTTTAGAAACTTGATTAGATTCAGGTCTCATATTTTTGGCAAGAAACCTTCCCAGGTGGTTCTCTGGACTCCCTGTTGCATCATGGGAGGCACTGGACGTCTGGTGGCCCAGTTTCCGTGATGTGAAGATGGATTAGGTTGAGCATATCCTGGAACAGCTGCCCTGGAAACACCTTTTCCCTTCCCTGCCCTCCTCCTCCCCGCTGGGGGCCTGCCTGACTTCGTGATCCAGATTCCTCCTCCTTGGCTCCCCAGTCCCAGCCCCAAGGCCTGGACAGCTGGGACAAGCGGTGCAGGTGGGCTGAGCCCTGGAAAGAGCTCTGGGCGCCCCGTTGGTCCCCAGGTTACATCCACTACCAGCCTGCCCAGGACCGGATGCAGCCCCACCTCCTGGAGATGCTGATTCAGCTGCCGGCCAACTCCGTCACCAAGGTCTCCATCCAGTTTGAGCGGGCGCTGCTTAAGTGGACCGAGTACACCCCAGACCCCAACCATGGCTTCTATGTCAGGTGGGCTCCCTCACCTGCCGCCCCCGCCCTCCTGGCCCACCCTCTCCACCACTCGCCCTGGTGGAGGAGTGAGAGGAACACAGCTCACGGAGTATCTGTCTGCTTCTCTGCAGCCCATCTGTCCTCAGCGCCCTCGTGCCCAGTGTGGTGGCAGCCAAACCCGGGGACTGGGAAGAGAGCCCCCTCTTCAACAGCCTGTAAGTGTGAGCCCTGCCGCTGGCGTCCCGGTGGCACCTGCACAGAGGATCAGGCTCCCGCGGGCTGGCCTGGGGCTAGAGGTTGTGCTTGCAAAGTAACGAGTAGATTGGCCCTGTCCTAATTCAAACCCCAGTGGTCTATACTGTTAGTATAGTCTTTATGAAATGATCCTAAAGAGCTGCTAGGAGATCAGAAGGTGAGAAGTGCAGGACGTTTACTCACCGGTTCTCTTACAAATATGGAACTGAGCACTTATCAGATGCTGGGTACTTCAGAGGGCACCACATGGACAGCACTGGACAAATGCACTTGCCCCTCCCTGCTCGTGGGCACAGTCTAGAGAGGAACTGCTGGGGAGTAATCTGGTGGGTAATCCAGGAAGGCTGCTTGGAGGAGATGACCTGTAGGCTGATACCAGACGGCTCAGGAAGAGGCAGCCCAGTGAAGGCAGGGTCCCTTTCCTCTCCCTCAACATAGCTCTCCTTTGATCAGATAATCTGTATTGAGCTTTAAAAGGCTATGAGGCTAAGAAAGCTTTGAAAATGCTTCCCACTGACGTTGGCCCATGTGGCCGGAGAGAGGGGATGGGGCTGGGTGGGGTGAGATGTGGGGAAGCAGCCACCTGCCTCACCGCCCGCTCCGACCCCCAGCTTCCCAGTCTCTGACAGCTCCAGCTACTTTGTGCGGCTCTACACGGAGCCGCTGCTGGTGAGCCTGCCCACGCCGGACTTCAGTATGCCCTACAACGTCGTCTGCCTCACGTGCACCGTGGTGGCCGTGTGCTACGGCTCCTTCTACAACCTCCTCACCCGCACCTTCCAGATCGAGGAGCCCAGGAAGGGCGGCCTGGTCAAGCGGCTGGCCAACCTCATCCGGCGTGCCCGAGGTGTCCCCCCACTCTGAGGCGAGTCCTGCTCACAGTTGGGCTGCAGTTTCTCTTGAGAGGGCCGTGGTGGCTGACACCTCCCCCCCGCCCTGCCCCCCACAAGGCTCTTCCTGCTACTTGCCCTCCCCGGAGGCGGCTTTTGAACCAACTGTCTCCTGGATTGGGCCAGGGCCTAGAGCTGCAATGTTCAGGACAGTAGCCATGAGTCAGATGTGGCTTTTGAATTTAATTTAAATTGAAAATGCATTTCCTTATCCATACTGAGTGCATTTCAAGTGCTCAGTAACCAGAGGTGATTGGCTGCTGTACTGGGCATCATGGGGACAGGTGTTCCCACCACTGCAGAAAGTTAGTTCTGTTGGACGGTGCCCGCCTGGATAATAGGATGTGCTCAAATTTTCATACCACTGTGTGGTAGGTGGAGATTACTGGTTGTGGAATAAAAAGTATCTAATTCCTTGATTCTTTGTCTCCTGTTCTTGAGGCCTGGGGAGAGCTGGGGCCAGGGAGTGTTTGGCAGGTAAGCGGGAACTGGATTTCCTGTCCGATCCCCTCCCCCGCCAAAAAACAACCAACCAACCAAAGGCCCCTGCCTCCTCCCACCCCTGCCAGCAATTCCTTCTCATCTGCTTCCCTCCTCCTCCGGCATCCTCCTCTGACTGGTTCTCAGAACTCCCTGGGTTTGACGGGGAGTGCTTATGTCAGCATCTCCACGGCCGTGACAGTGAACCATCCTGTGCCCTTTAGGAGCCCTGAGAGCCAGCCCCCATCACCAGGGGTCGCGCTGGAGAGACGCTGGAGACACAGTAAACCCTTTGGGTGACCATTTTCCAACCAGACGCTGCATTGCAGCCATTTGGGGCTCTTGTGAAATAACGCAGGTTCCTGGGATCCAGACCGGTGAATTCAGTCAGTTTGGGCGGAGCCCAGCCTTTCAGTTTTATCTGGCTCCTCAGGAGTTTGTGCTCTGGGTGGTCCTCAGACCACCCACAGGCTTTGAAGCCCTTGGATTGAAGCCTGCCCCTACCCAGGTCCCGGCTGTGTAACCCCAGATTCCTGTGAAACAAGTCCTCGGGCAGTGTCTGCCCTGCCCCCACCTTAGTTCTCTTCCTCTGACACATTTGTCGAGTGTGTACATTACTCGTCTGCCCCTCCCTCTCCCAGTTCTCCCATCCGTCTTTTGGTTGATTGCCTGTCAAACAGAATACGCTGCTCTGCTAACCACTATGTCCCCCCCAATTGCCAGGTTTACTCTGACTGCCAAAACCAGGTGAGATGTTGCTTCCTCCAGGAAGTCTTCCCTGACACACTGAACTGCTGTGGGTGCCGTCCCTGGACAGCTTTCATATTCCTTATCTCCCTGGTTGGTACTTCCCTTTAGCTTCTAGTGGACTAGGAGCTGCTTGGAGGCACAGGGGCTGTCCTCCACTTAAACGTGTCTGCACTCAGGACAAGCTGTCAGTGCTCAGTCAACAAACGTGATTGTATGAGTGGGTGTGGGCTACTGGGGCCTGGGGCCTGGGGTCTAGAGGTAGGGATGGGTAAGGCGAGGGGCTCTCTAGAAACCCCTCCAGTGTGAGTGCAGGGTCTTTAATACAGTGCACGCGTCGGGTGTGCAGCTAACAGACGGGGCTGTTCAGGTTCCCTCTGAGGGTTTTCCCAGAGCTTCTAGAATGTACAAGCAACGTGTGTGCATGTGTAGGTGTGAGTGAGCTAGTCCAGACCATGGGGAAAAGCAACTGGGTCAAGATGCTTTTACTCAAGTTTACTTCAAGCAGTAAACACACCAGGTGTGACATAAGAATGCAGCTGAGTATGGGATTTCCCTGGTGGTCCAATGGCTAAGACTCCAGGCTCTCAATGCAGGGGGCTCAGATAACGATCCCTGGTCAGGCAACTAGACCCTGCAAGCTGGAACCAGCGATCCTGCAGGCTGCAACGAAGAATGAAGATC
The DNA here is from genome assembly GCA_006410635.1 of Cephalophus harveyi. Lineage (NCBI taxonomy): Eukaryota > Metazoa > Chordata > Mammalia > Artiodactyla > Bovidae > Cephalophus > Cephalophus harveyi. The sequence goes on from SJYT01021614.1 coordinate 170,096, forward strand.
CCATGTACTGCACCTAAGGCCTTGTGCAGTCAAATAAAAATAAATATTAAAAAAAAAAGGAATGCAGGTGGGTAGCTTATCTGAAGCTAAGTGGTCCTGGCAGCCTGCATGTAGTGGGGTGTTTGCCAAGTCAGAGCAGTAGAGTTTATACCTGCAGCCAAGTCAGCACCTAGAAATGCCGTCTACTGCCATGTCTTGTATAATTTATATAAAGATGACACCCCATATCTTAGATCTCCTCCTCCCTGAATTCCATACTCATTTACCCAGCTGCCTACTGGCCATCTCCACTTGGATGTTAAAGGCATCTCAAATTCAGTTATCTCCCAAACTTCTGATCATCTCCACTCCGACCCTAAACATACTCACCCATCGTCAGCTCATCTCTGCAAATGACGGCTCTCATCTCCCCAGCTACCCAGGCGTGAAACCTTGGACTCATTTTTGATCCTTCTCCTTATTCTCCAGTATGCCCTGTCAAAAAAGCTGTTTGTTCTACCTTCAACCTAACTGAAGAATCCAGCTCTTCACCACTTTCACCATCAAGTTATCAAGAGGTCTCCCTGGCTACTCTGGTTATAAATTGCTTCTCCAGCTTCCAGCTCACCACTTGCCTGCCTTGTTTTCCTCAGTAGCCCTCACCACCATCTAATGTACTGTGTAGCTTCCATATCCTGCTTATTAATAATTAAGATCCATATGGACCAGAATTTTGTAGCTGCAGTGTCTGGAACAGTGCCTGGTTAAGGCGACCCTCACTGTCTTCCAGAGCTCAGTCTGTTCAGAACATGAAAGGGAGTAGAGACCCGCTGTGTGGTTAAGACTCTGTGATTCCCCTGCAGGGGGCGCAGGTTCCATTCCTGGTCAGGAAACTAAGCTCCTATATGCCATGCGGTGGGCCAAAAAAAAAAAAAAAAAAAAAAAAGAGTAAAAAAGAAAAAAAATGCTCTTTCTCTCAAATATATACTTATTCATGTATGATTAAGCATTTTTGGCCTTGGATAAAGCCCAAGGGTCCATTCAGCTTTGGGTCCCCACCTGGAGCTTCAGGCCAGGCTGGCTTCCCAGTGTGTCCTTGCTGATGTGATAGCACACGGTCTAGGTTGGCTCCCAGGCGACAGGACATGTGGAAGGGGTGGGGTGGGAAGGGCACACCAAGGTCCCCATGACATCGCCAGGACGGGGACCTGGTCTGGGGACTCCAGGTTCTGACTTCTAGTATTGCTGCTTGACTTTGGGCCAGCAGTTTCCCTTCCAGCAAGAGGAAGTGGTCAGATCAGATGCAGGACATGAGGAGAGAGTTATTGGGGGTGGTGGGTAGGTTGGTCAATATCCGAAATGTATCTAACAGTGGTATATTATTTAGTCTTTAAAAAGAAGGAGATTTGGGGACTTCCCTGGTGGTCCAGTGGCTAGGACCCTGAGCTTCCTTTGCAAGGGGGCATGGGTTTGATCCCTGGTCAGGGAACTAAGATCCAAGAGCAGCCCCCCCCTTCCCAAAAAAAAGGATGGCAATTTTGATACAGGCTACATACAACATGGATAAACCTTGAGGACATAGCGCTAAGTGAAACAAACCAGTTATGAAAGGAAAAATACTCTGATTCTACTCTTATGAGGTTCCTGAGTAGTTACAGTCTTAGGGACAGAGTTAGAGAAGTGGTGCCCAGGGCAGGGAGAAAAAGGAGTTAATTTCTAATGGTACAAGGTTTCAGTTTGGAAGATGAAAAAGTTCCGGAGGTGGGTGGTGGTCATGGTGTATATATACATACAACAATGTGTGTATATGTAATACCACTAAATAGTACATTTATAAGTGGTTAAAATGGTAAATTTCATGTTGTATATATTTTACCACAATTAAGAAAATTTGTAAAAATCTTTTTCCAGTATTCCTCTTGGTGGAGAGAGAGGGCAGTCACCCTAGCTGGCCAAGAGTCCCTGAATTTCTACCCCCTCCACACTCCTTCAGGCCACGGTTCCTGCTGGACAGGAAGAACGTTCTGGCTCGTCGTGCAGCCCTGGGTAAGAAAGAGCAGCAGGCCAGGATCCAGGGACAGACATCCAAGGTCCCCAAATTTCTGTTAAGTCTGACTTCCTTAAGGACCCGCTGGTGAAAGGGCAACTTGTGTCCTTTGTCCTGTCTTCATTCTGGGAACAGAGGACAGTGAGGGCCTGGAGGGCTGGGGGTGGGGTGATGCAGGTTTGATCACCCCTGTGACTATGAGCGATTTTTGAGGACAAGCCCAGGGCCCTTGTAGGAAGGCTTCAGGCCACGTCAACTTTGAACACTTTATTGACCCAGTCCCGGAGGGATACAGGATGGGCTCGGAACAGGGCCTCCAAGCAGGAAGGGCAGCCGAGGCAGCTTTGGGTCAAAGCCTGGGAACGTGCAGGTGTCACCGTCAGCTCCTGTCCTTGGTCTCTGTGATGGAGATGACAGTCAGCTCCCTTCTTGGCTGGCCCGTTGGCATCCTAGAGCCAGAGCCATCAAGCTGGACTCCTTACCCAACCCCTTCAACATCCACCAGCCCGGGGACCTCCTCATACCTCCCACCTCCCACCCAGATCACTGTTGCAACCGCGTTCCTCACCTCTGTCAACAGGACCACCCTGCAAGGTCACATGGCGGTCCTCACCTCTGCCAGCTCTACCAGGTGCTTTGTTTATTTATTTATTTGACTGCACTGGGTCTTAGGTGTGCCACAGGAGGTCTTTTACTTGTGGCACGTGGGATCTAGTTCCCTGACCAGGGATCACACTCCAAGCCCCTGAATTGGGAGGGTGGAATCTTAGCCACTGGCCACCAGGGAAGACACCCCGCCCCCTCACCATCCTGTATTTTAAGAGGGCTTGCTACAGGAATCAACCCACCTTTCATCTTTATTATCAGTGCCACCAGCCACCACTGCCTTGCTGTCTACACTGCCGGCACCCTCATTACCACCCCTCCCAGGCATCAGTGACAGGCATCTCATTCCCCTGATTCTCATCATCACTAACTCCCATATTAACATCATCACCTGCATCACCGCCAGCATCTTCACCAACTCCCTGTCCCTTCATACCCAGCATCCTATCACCTCCATTCCTCTTCCTGGGTCCATCAGAGGACTCACCAGGGGGTTGGCAGATCCTCAGACACATCTCTGTGGCCTCAAAATTGTTGTCATTGCCCTGACAACCACCATAGGTAAAGGGCTCACAAGCATTGGATGTAGAGTTATAGAAGAATCGGAGCAAAGCAGCTTTGCAGGGGCCCCTTGCTTGGGGGAGCTGGCACAGGTCAGGGGGCGTTTGGAACAAGTCCTGGGAAGCCTCTTGTTTGAGATTGTCTGCAAAGGTAAGAGAGAAGAGAATGGCCACTGATGTGTCCTCGTAATGAACTGATTTTTTTTCCCCAGCACCTTCTCGACACCAAGCGCCCTCCTAGGTGTTCACTATTCTTGCCGTTACTTAAATAATCAAATGGGAAGAGTGTAACTGTCCCCACTTCACAAATGGAGAAACTGAGGCTTGGAGAGTTTTGCTAATTTTCTCAAAATCATAAAGCCTATAAGTTGAGAGAGGCTTGGGATTTAAACCCAGATTCAATTTCAAATCCCAAGTGCTGTATCTTACAACCTCTCATAACTTGACATGAAGATGTTGGCTGGAGCTTTTTTGTAAAGGGAAAAAATTATAATTTGGAAAAAATGTAAACATTCACCAACAGGATCAGTGGGCCAACACTATAGCATAGTGTTGATGATACATATCGACATGAAGAGAGGTTCATAACTTTTGCTGAATATAAAGTGAAATTACACAATAGGAGGTCTGGTGTGATTCTGTGGATATTATATATACATATAAGCCCATAGAATGATGACATAAAGGTTATTCTTCCATATATTTGGAGCAGTTATCTCCGGGTGGTGGAATTTTGGGTGATTTTTTTCCTGAAAATCCTTTTTAGTATCATTTGAGTGTCAATGAACAAGTATCATATTTTTTATATCTAGGAAAAAGATATTTAGATATTTACATTGAATAATTTTTAATACCCATGGGTAATCAGCAAATAAAGAAATTGGCCTCTTTTACTGAATCATTTGTTATTTTACCTCCTTTCACATCTGGCTCTGGGTATCACACAAAATGATTTATCAAACATGCGCACACACACACACACACACACACACACCCTCCCTCAACACACACACACACACACACACCCTCCCTCAACACACACACACACACACACACACACACACACACACACACCCCTCCCTCAACCATTTGCCTCAGACGTTCAGGACCTCAGTGTCTCTTTTTATGGGATGTAGCACACAGAACTTTGGGAATGACACTTTCCCTAATAAGGACAGCATCCCTCAAACAAATAAGCACATGAGTCAACTCAGCTCCACGGAACCCTTATGTAAATCCTCAATGTGTGTGACCTTGACTGTTGGATTTACTGGGAGAAGCTTAACCCAGAATAGGGAAGAGGCCATTCTAGGAAGAAATTTGAGACCTTCTATTTGGGCAACAAATTCTCAATCTTGGTTAGAATGTTAGAATCTCTTGGGGAGAAAAACTTGGGGAAAAAAATGTTAGAATCTCTTGGGGAGAAAACTTGGGGAAAAAAAAAAGTCCCGATGCCCAGGCTTCGTCTCAGATCCAGTAAATCAGAATTTCTGAGTGTGAGACCCAGAGAGACCTCAGGGGAATTCTGTGTGCAGCCAAGTTTGAGAATCTGGCCTTCTGTTCAAAGCACTGTCAACGTTTCTTTCCTTGTTTAAGGGTTCTAGGGAGTAGGAATCTGGAGAGCAGGATTGTTGGGGCTGTGTGAATAGGGGACCAGTTTTTTAAACTTCACACGTTTACATATAGTTTGTCTTTTTAAAACAAATATATGTTTTGCTTTTTAAGAAAAATTAAAATTTGGCAATGATGTCAAAGAGACACCTGGGAGGTCTGGCTGCAGATTTTCCTGAGACTGGATGCGACCACAGGGGAACCTCTTCCTGTGTCTAGGTCCTTGTCTCCTCCTGAGGGGGAAGTGACCAGATAGCCTGTTGGATCCATCATCCCCCCTCCCCATAGGCGACGATCTCGGGGCCCCTGTTCCCAGCCCCTCAGCTCACCTGAGGTCTCTCCTGAGCGTGCCAAGCCCACCAGGCAGAGGGTGAGGCAAAGGGCAAGCAGGCGGCTGAGCTTCATGGTGTGGGTAGCTGTGTGTTCTGGGCTAAGGCCGGGAGGCTGGAACATATAGCTGCAGCTGAAGGAGAAGGGGTCCTATTCCCCAGGGCTGAGGGAAGTATCTTGATTCTCATTACTTGGAATAGGAAGCACCTTGGGCCAGGGGTGTGGGCTGCAGGAACTGGAGGCCATGCCAATTGGCCTCGGATGGGTTCTTCAAGGCCTTTGGGCAAGTCCCTTAAGATGGGGCTTCTGTAGGGTCGGGACTGTAGTCTCAGCCCCAACTACTGCAGACTTGAGTCCCTGTGACTTTAGACTGAGAAGGAACCTTTGGTGACCTCCGTTTCCCTATCTGTAAAACAGGTGGGCTGGACCATGTGGTTCCTGAAAGCCCAGCACAGCTCTTCTCCATTCTATTATTATTGGTTCCCATCCAGAGCCTCTCAGCTAGTGTCTCAGCATTCCAGGAGAGAGAACACAGCTCTTTGTTCATTGGCTCTTTTATTGAATTTTGGGATAATGAGTTTATTGTTTCATATAAATAATCATATTTCTTTTTAAAGATCAAGCTATAGTTAATAGCATAAACAAAAGGCAAAATCACTTCCCCCAAATTCTACCCTGGTGTTATGGAGAAGAAATATAATGCAAACCACAAAGAGATTTTTAAAATTTTCTAGTAATTGCTTTTATTTATTTATTTTTTTTGGCTGTGGGGCACATGAAATCTTAGTTCCTCATCCAGTGATGGAAACTGGGTCCTTCCTAGCAGTGAAAACACCAATAGTCTTAACCATTGGACTGCCAGGAAGTTCCCAGAATTGTTTTTTTTTTTTTTTTAGTAGCAGTATTTTTTAAAGAGGAAAAAGAAAGAAGTAAAACTAGTTTTATTAATAGTTTATTTAACTCAATAGATCCAAAATAGTATAATTTCAACATATAATCAACATGTAGTAAAGAAGGCAATGGCAGCCCACTCCAGTACTCTTGCCTGGAAAATTCCATGGATGGAGGAGCCTGATGGGCTGCAGTCCATGGGGTCACGAAGAGTCGGACACTTACTAAGCGACTTCACTTTGACTTTTCACTTTCATGCATTGGAGAAGGAAATGGCAACCCACTCCAGTGTTCTTGCCTGAAGAATCCCAGGGACGGGGGAGGCTGGTGGGCTGCCGTCTGTGGGGTCGCACAGAATTGGACACGACTGAAGCGACTTAGCAGCAGTCGAGAGTAATATGATAGTTTACTTTTCTTCGTGCTGTCTTTGGGATCTCACTTAAGGCAGAGTTGTACTTCCAGTGCTCAGTAGTCAGAGGTGGCTGATGGCTATCATCGTGGACACTGAAATTCCACCATGTGAAGTAAATATCTTTACATGTCATCCTCATAAACATTTTGTTGGATAGATAATTCTGCAAAAACAAGGGGCTTACACGTTTTATTTCCCCAGAGTTTTTGCATATTGCCTTTAACTTCAAGGACAATTTCATGGGATAAAAAACTCTGGATCAGACTTTCTGTCCCCAGAACAACTGTGGACCTGGTTCCACGGAATTCTGCCATGGAATATCCCCATTAAGTGTCCTGAATGTTTTTCTGCCTTAGAGATGACTTTACTTCCTACCTGAAAGCCTAAAGACCTCTTTGTTTATCCTTTAGATGGAACATGAAATGCTTTTTAATCTACATATTTTTAAAGGGAAATTTTCCTGAATTGGATTGGCTTGAAAGTTTGTTCAGCTTTCTCCATAACATAACATGGAAAAACCCGAATGAACTTTCTGGCCAATCCAATATTATGATGAAATAAATTTTCTTTTCCATTTGTTGAGTTTTCTATATGAGACATCAGTGGTGTTGGATTATCTTTACTTGTGCTTCAGTAGTTGTTAAAAGCCTCATCGCTGGAGATAGAGGAATTTAAATTCCAGCTTATTGGAGAAGGAAATGGCAACCCACTCCAGTAACTTTGCCTGGAAAATCCCATGGACGGAAGAGCCTTGTATGCTACAGTCCATGGGGTTGCAAAGAGTTGGATACGACTGAGCGACTTCACTTTCCTTTTGCTATTCCCTATCTATGTGACCTCAGACAAGTTATTTACCTTCTGTGGATGTACTTTCTATTTGGGGATAATAATAGATACTGTTGCTGAAAACCCGGCTTCTGTTCACCTGTACCAAACAGAAAATGCAGAGCTTTGCAGGAGTAGAAAGGAGTGGTTTTATTACCTTGCCAAGCAAAGGGTGCCACAGTAGGTTAATGCTTGCAAGACTGCCCCACTTCCTGGAAATTAGGAAAGGGTCATACAGAAAATGGGGCTGTAGCTAAGGATGGAGCTGAGGTAGTCTTGCATTCTTCTTCCCTCCTGGAGACATGGAGATTGTTAAGGCTGGTGTCAGGTGGTTCTGAAACAGGTTCTGGTTGTGCTCAAGGTTATCACCCTGAGACCTTCTTTCTGGATGGAGAATGCTCACAAAGGGGAGGAGCTTTAGGGGGTGTTGTTCTGGAGAAGTAAACATCAGGTGCCTAGTATAACCTTAGCTAGAAGGCGATCATTTTCAGCATGCAATTAAGCAAGAAAGAGAGGGTGGGAGGTAAAAGCCATCTGTAGGAGCCCTGTTGAATGAGTGGAAAGAGTAACAACTGAATAGGGGCTAACGCGATGTGGGGACCTCGGTTAGTTTCTGCTGCCGCACAGCTACTTGTATTTGGAGTCCTGAAGGCCACACTGTAGGCTTAAAACATATGCACAGTCTAAGAGTTGAGAGTTAAGTTCTTTAGGGAATTTTTAGGACTTAATCCCAGGGCAGCCTCTCAAGTAACCCTGAGATAGCTGCTGCAAGGAGGCGAGGGCGCAGCCAGGTTATAGGAAGTATAATTTTCCTGCAACAAAGGGCAGGTAGTATGAACGTTGGGCTTCCCTAGTGGCTCAGGGGTAAAGAATCTGCCTGCAGTGCAGGAGACCTGGGTTTGATCCTTCGCTTGAGAAGATCCCCTGGAGGAGGGCATGGCAACCCACTCCAGTATTTTTGCCTGGAGAATCCCTTGAACAGAAGAGCCTGGTGGGCTATATAGTCCAAGGGTTGCAAAGAGATGGACATGACTGAAGCAACTGAGCATGCGTGCATACAGGCACGCAGTCTGAATGTCAAAAGATTATTGTTAATTAAAGTCAGATATGGCTGATTCATGTTAATATATGGTAAAAATCAACACAATATTGTAAAGCAATCATCCTCCAATTAAAAATTTAAAAAAAGAGAAACATTCAAGAGGCCCATGACAATGATCCCTTAGAGGAGCGTATTCAAAAATTCTGGATTAGTGGTGGGCTTGTCATTCCCTGGTGGCTCAGAGGTTAAAGCGTCTGCCTCCAATGCGGGAGACCTGGGTTCAATCCCTGGGTCGGGAAGATCCCCTGGAGAAGGAAATGGCAACCCACTCCAGTATTCTTGCGTGGAGAATCCCATGGATGGAGGAGCCTGGTAGGCTACAGTCCACGGGGTCGCAAAGAGTCGGACACGACTGAGCTACCTCACCTTCACCTTGTCATTCCCTGAAGTTGACAGAGAAACAGGGTCAATCAACTAATCAGTCTATCCTCATTTTTCTCCACTTTTATTGAGATACAGTTGCTGTCAACATTATATTAGTTTAAGGTGTACATAATGATTTGACATAGGTATGTATTATAAAATGATTATACCACCCCTGATTTTTTATGAGCATCTCAGGATCATGGCATGGAGTTATTCAATTATTGTTTCAAGCAGTACACAGAAAAAAAAAAAAAGATATTTCTTAAAATATAAAAGTGTTATGAATAAAAAAAAAAGAAAGCCAGATATTCCAAGTTAAAGACTTGAGTACTTTTCTATGTATGAGAAGATGCAAAGTTTGGGTTCTGAAACCTTTTAACATCTTTCTTATCAAATAGTGAGCTTTATATTGAGATATCTGTTTCATGACTAAGTTTAGAAAATGAAGCTAGATCTCTTGTCGTGTCTGTCTGAGTATATGTACGTCTCAGTATGTGTCTTTCTCTGTCTTTGGATAGTATTGCTGAGGTTAGCTTATAAATGAGCTCTAATTTAATTGGCCTAAACAAAAGCAAGCACTTACAAACCAAACAACTCCAAATACGAGACACTAAACTAGATGAATTTCAAGTTCATGTGAACTGGGAATAATTCAATATTAAATTAGTACCTGGCATTAATGTTTAAATTTGTCGATCTAATTAATATAGATGTTTCTTAGAGTCATCAGTAGAACAATCAGTATAATGCTTTCTTTGTGCCTAGGTTTCAGTTCAGTTTAGTTGCTCAGTCGTGTCTGACTCTTTGCGACCCCATGAATTGCGCAGCACACCAGGCCTCCCTGTCCATCACCAACTCCCGGAGTTCACTCAAACTCATGTCCATCGAGTCTGTGATGCCATCCAGCCATCTCATCCTCTGTTGTCCCCTTCTCCTCCTGCCCCCAATCCCTCCCAGCATCAGAGTCTTTTCCAATGAGTCAACTCTTCGCATGAGGTGGCCATAGTACTGGAGTTTCAACTTTAGCATCATTCCCTCCAAAGAAATCCCAGGGTTGATCTCCTTCAGAATGGACTGGTTGGATCTCCTTGCAGTCCAAGGGACTCTCAAGAGTCTTCTCCAACACTATAGTTCAAAAGCATCAATTCTTCAGCACTCAGCTTTCTTCACAGTCTAACTCTCACATCCATACATGACCACAGGAAAAACCATAGCCTTGACTAGACGGACCTTTGTTGGCAAAGTAATGTCTCTGCTTTTCAATATGCTATCTAGGTTGGTCATAACTTTTCTTCCAAGGAGTAAGATTCAGCATCATTCCCTCCAAAGAAATCCCAGGGCTGATCTCCTTCAGAATGGACTGGTTGGATCTCCTTGCAGTCCAAGGGACTCTCAAGAGTCTTCTCCAACACTATAGTTCAAAAGCATCAATTCTTCAGCACTCAGCTTTCTTCACAGTCTAACTCTCACATCCATACATGACCACAGGAAAAACCATAGCCTTGACTAGACGGACCTTTGTTGGCAAAGTAATGTCTCTGCTTTTCAATATGCTATCTAGGTTGGTCATAACTTTTCTTCCAAGGAGTAAGTTTCTTTTAATTTCATGGCTGCAGTCACCATCTGCAGTGACTTTGGAGCCCCCCAAAATAAAGTCTGACACTGTTTCCACTGTTTCCCCATCTATTTCCTATGAAGTGATGGGACCAGATACCATGATCTTCATTTTCTGAATATTGAGTTTTAAGCCAACTTTTTCACTCTCCTCTTTCACTCTCATCAAGAGGCTTTTTAGTTCCTCTTCACTTTCTGCCATAAGGGTGGTATCATCTGCATATCTGAGGTTATTGATATTTCTCCTGGCAATCTTGATTCAGCTTGTGCTTCTTCCAGCCCAGCATTTTTCATGATGTGCTCTGCATATAAGTTAAATAAGCAGGGTGACAATATACAGCCTTGACGTACTCCTTTTGCTATTTGGAACCAGTCTGTTGTTCCATGTGCAGTTCTAACTGTTGCTTCCTGACCTGCATACAGATTTCTCAAGAGGCAGGTTAGGTGGTCTGGTATTCCCATCTCTTTCAGCATTTTAAGATCTTATTATATCTGTTGCAGATTTTTCAGCAAGGAAAGTGACTCAATGTGAAGAAAACTTTTAAGGAGAGAAAATCTAAGTGAGATAAGAACTTTAGATAAACTCTTTTAAGAATAATTGTGCTTTGGAAATGTCTATTTTAGTTTCTATAGATTTTGGTGAATTGATTTCTAGGGTTGTGCTAAATTAAATGATTTAAGTTTATTGAACACCTAGCTAGGTCACTCTCAAATAAAATCAAACTCTGAAACATTAATTATGGAACACTGGCTTCCTCTTACGGAGAAACTCACGATATTTTGGACTACTAATGAATATGTTTGGTGCCATCCTGAGATGTTCTCTGTGAGAAAAGAAATGTTTTTAGAAATTATCCCTGGTATTTATGCTCACCAATCTACAGATTGTTAATATAAAAGTCAGTTCATGGTCGCTTAAGGAAAGTAGGATGTGTATTCAGTAAAGAAGCGTGAGGAATGGAACTGCATTTATTAACAAAAAAGGAGGGCTTCCTTGGTGGCTCATTGGTAAAGAATCCACCTTCCAATGCAGGAGACATGGGTTTCATCCCTGACCTGGGAAGATCCCACTTGCCGAGGGGCAGCTAAGCTCATGGTCCACAGCTACTCAGCCTGTGCTCTAGAGCCCAGAAACCGCAACTACTGAGGCCTGCGTGCCCTACGTCCGTGCTCCACAACAAGAGAAGCCACCACAATGAGAAGCCTGTGCACCGCAACTGGAGAGCCGCCCCTGCTTGCCACAACTGGAGAAAAGCTGGTGCAGCAGTGAAGACCCAGCACAACAAAAAATAAATCAAATAAACAAACATAAATAATAAAAAAATTAAAAGAAAAAGAAAGTAGGTCTTGACTTACAGGTAACTCTTTTTGGATGGGCAAATTAAATGATGGCTACAGAACGCTTTGTGGAAAGCAGGCCTTGAGGAAAGAATTCTGTGCATTGTACAAGTTTTTTAAAAATGTTGAACTGCCTTTGATAACAGATTTTGAGTTCTTTACTTTTAAGTGATCTGCTCTGTATTTGCCTTTAAAATCTTTTTTTTCCCAAAATTTTTATTTTTCAATTGAAGGATAATTGCTTTACAGGCTTTTGTTGTTTTCTGTCAAACCTCAACATGAGTCAGCCATAGGTATGCATATATCCCCTCCCTTTTGAAATTCTTTTATGGTTACTTTGGTTAAGTGAATAACTATTGTTTCACAGTGATCTAAGATCCTATCTGAGTGTTCTAAACCCTTTTGATATTCTTTGACAAAACTTCCTAAATGAAATTCTAATGAAGTCCTTTTGACCTTTATCTATTTGGGATGCTTCAAAGGGCCCCTGAAACATCGCAAAGAGAGATATTAAACTAATTAGGTTCATTTTGTATGTTAAATTACATGGGAAGTATTGTCAAATGAGTAATTCATCTTTTCACGTTATACTGTATGATCAGATCAGATCAGTCGCTCAGTCGTGTCCGACTTTTTGCGACCCCATGAATCGCAGCACGCCAGGCCTCCCTGTCCATCACCAACTCCCGGAGTTCACTCAGACTCACGCCCATCGAGTCCGTGATGCCATCCAGCCATCTCATCCTCTGTCGTCCCCTTCTCCTCCTGCCCCCAATCCCTCCCAGCATCAGAGTCTTTTCCAATGAGTCAACTCTTCCCATGAGGTGGCCAAAGTATTGGAGTTTCAACTTTAGCATCATTCCCTCCAAAGAAATCCCAGGGCTGATCTCCTTCAGAATGGACTGGTTGGATCTCCTTGCAGTCCAAGGGACTCTCAAGAGTCTTCTCCAACACCACAGTTCAAAAGCATCAATTCTTC